>BLKM01011105.1:675954-729519 GCA_013340265.1 Coptotermes formosanus | reverse complement strand
GACACGGGTGTGTGGCTACGGCACAGGACACGGGTGTGTGGCTACGGCACAGGACACGGGTGTGTGGCTACGGCTCAGGACACGGATTGGCACCAGCAGGGAGTGTAACAGCTCGTCCCATGAAAAGCTAAATGCCTCAACAGCGACTACAGCTGTGCTGAGTAACAGTGAGACGGCAGTGAAATTAGTTCTGAATCGTTTTTATAGACCTGAAGGCCCCGAATGCATGGTGGAGCGCAGAGATGAGACGGTTTTCCGTAGACTGTTATGAGGTACGGGGCAATAAATTGAGTCAAAATTGTTAAGAAACGACCAGCACAGCGACTGCACTTAGTGTTCGTACTTTAATTTTAGAAGAGTGTGTCTTACAGATGACTTCCGCGACATTCGACGCATTGCTGTAACCGCTCATTCTACGTAGTTCTGCCCAGCTTGCTGCAATGAGACACCATTAATCAAGCTGTTCCAGTTGCCCTCAACATCATGTCGAACGTCACGTCTCCATATCGCAAAGGTGACCGTCCGCTGTGGGGCTTCCTTTCTCGGTGTGACAGGGCCCTGTTTCACTGGCGTAAACAACGGGGCGATTATCGGCGAACCTGATTGCCCCTGCAATATGATGCTAAAACTTTTGGATACGCAACAGCGAAGAAGGGGACAAAAGGTGAGAAATGTGTGGGTTAAACAGCACGGCGCAACGGCCCACGTGACATGGCAAAGTGTGACGTTCCTAAGGGGAATGTCGAGTTCATAATTTGGCAAATGCATTGGCCATCATTGTCACCGGACTTGACAGCCCCAGACTTTCTCCCGTGGGAGTGTCTGAAGTGTAAAGTGCACGCTGCTTCTCCAGACTGCAACCAAGAAATGAGAAGTCATCACAACAGCGGGAATCGTACCAAGTAATGGTGCTTTTTTGCGGTAAATTGTGCTGAACTTTACAGGATTACAGCACTGTATCACGTGTCATAGAGGTCACCTGGAACAAGCGTATTTCAAAATGCGAGAAATGGATTCTGAACCGCGATCACTATGTTAGTTAGTTAACCTTTTAAAGCCTAGCGGTAACTTTACGTACCACCAGGTTTAACATTAAAAAATTCTACGTGGTGCCCACATTGCGTTTATGTGTTTTGTACGGATCTCAGAACAAACAGCAACTTTTGCCTTATAAAACATTAAGAGATTGGTTTTTATAACCGAAGTGGAGAGTGTTTACAGCGCGGTACGCGCTGAGTCCTTATATAAAACAGATACGCTTCGTCTTTAAAGGGTTAAGAGGGTTTCGCTGCTTTCGCTGTCCAGTCTGTAACAGCAGTTAGGGAGAAACGTTACTTCCTTGCGTCCCACCCTTGTACAGTCACTGTAAACTTATTTTCTGACGGACTCGCGCCTATACCACTGACTGCGTTATAAGGTGTTCAAGAACGCTGTGCCAACACAGTACAGTACCGTGCAGGCGCCTTCTGTAGAAGGCGGTGAGTCTTAGATTGTCACAAAAGGAGAGAGTTTCTTCAACAACTAAGCGACTGTCAGCCTCTCATCGCTCTGCGCTACGAGACAAATTCCAACTGAGATACTGAGCTCGGAGAAATGGTGAGACATAGTAAATATCGGTTGAATAAAAATTCTGAAGAAGGCTCCAGAAGCCTACCGTAAATGTGTAATGATAACGGAAAATGTTCATAAATATCTACCAGAACATACGGTGCCATCACAGAGTAGAGAATTTAAATCTTCAGTGACGTGAGCCCTAAATCTCGATTCACGATTGAGGGAGGCTGTCCTAGTATTCTCCTGAAGCGATCGAAGGAAACTTCTGGAAACATTCAGTCGGATATCTGGCAGCCGGGACCATATTTCTGACAAAGAAGAGGAAATGCTAACCTCTGCTTCGGACACGGCGTCACATCCCTGTGCCTTGGTCTGATGCCTTACGATAAGCGCTTATGGTCACTTCACAAAATTCTAATAAACTGCCGACTTAGCCAATGCGACACTACGGTCAGTCAAATCCCACATAAACCCCCTAAATTCAATTTAATTTTACGTTTCTAAGCACGATGATGCCTCACAAGTTGCCCCTTACTTTCTGGTTGTTCTGCTGACATTTTTATGTATTTCTTATTTTCCTAAGCATGCTACATGCGCTGCCTATCTGACACTCCTTGAGTAATTCACTCTATAATTAGGCGAAAAGGAAGCCTGATGAAGCTCTTCGGCATGTAATTTTCTTTACGCTCCTGTTTTTTTTTACACTCTGATGGTGAAGGGCCGCTGCGACCCCTGAGGGGCCCACAACCCCTCTCACTTCCTCTCGTGTACATTTAAATGTTTACTCCGCTCCATTGTCTCACAGACATGGATACGCAATGCAGTTCATTCCACACGCTTACCCGCACAAAACCACAGACACGACTAGGCCTGTGCTGTTAATGGAATCTCAAATGCACAGTCGAACCCGGTTATGACATCGTTTTATACGACACCTCGTGTGCACATATCGTCACACATCCTTTGGCACCAATTAATTGCTCACCGTTAACAAAAACGTTACAATGCTCGGTTATAACGACACTCGTTTATAACGACAGAAAGTATTCAGTTCCCTTCTTGGCTTAGAAGCGAGTTCGACTCTATATGTAAAAACCTTAGACCTACGCAAATCGATAGTGCACCACTATCGAGAATATGACGGAAACGGAAGTGAGGCCCGTGGGAATCCCGGCGCAAGTGCCAGTAGTCAGGCCAGTGGGAATCCCGGCGCAAGTGCCAGTAGCCCCGTGCGTTGTTCTGTCACTGTGCGCAAAACTGAACGTGACAAATTCGAGTCGCGCAACACTTCAGCCCCAATATGAAGTATTAAAGGACAACAAAATATTTGTCTAATAACAATATAAGACGCCTTGCCCACATTAACTGTCAGAGTTGCTGTTGGTACTTTGAACGCTGTTGTGGGGCGCAGCGACTGCAGTCTTGCGACATCAGACCTGCACTTAATCAGGCCAAGTAATTCATGCTTATTTAAGCAATTCCGAAGTTTGGAATTTTTCTCACTTTTTCCTACCCCAGTCAAAATAATTATAATGTAAAAGTGCAACACGCTGTCGCTAACTAACCTGCCTGTGACCCACAGCAGCGTGGCTGGCCGGCAGTCACGTGCAGCACAGTTTACTTACAGTGCCGGGATTCTGACGATCTGCAAATTCCTCCCTTCAGCAAGCACATGTAACGTTTAACGCCACGCATCGCTCGTTTGTAATCGAAAAATTTACAACTTACAGATCCACGAACTTAAAATTCAGAGCAGGCCTTACACACGTGCAGTGCGTTACGACTGTTCTGTGCACACGTGCGTCTTTTTCTTCTTCCCTTTCTTCATGTTTTGCCTGCTGCCGGGTGCATTAGGTTAACAGACAAATGCCTTCTTTGTTACTTAACTAGTAGTTAAATTTTTAGAAATCCCATAAGCATTCTACAGCCTGTCCGCTCAGACAGAAATATGTCAGTGCCATGTATTCATAAAAACAGTTGAATTTAAATACTGTATTTAGTGTTAGTTACCGTTTTATAGCGAGTTGTCCTCTTTGCCTAAACATCCCTACTCAGGCGACTCGCGCCATATGCAGGGTTCCTTCTCCGAAAATAGCAACGTGTGTCAATAAAGGTCGATTTATATTATACGGCACGACACGACACGACAAAATATTTTTGTATGGTTTTGACATGCTCGAATTCACACTAGCCGGTCACTGACAGGTAACGTCAAAGACAGACAAAGACTGTCATTTGACTGGGAGAGAATATTCCGTTTGTCACTGCCGCTAGATGTGAAAGCACGCTGGCCTTCGTCGTGTCGTGTCGTGCCGCATAATGTAAATCGACCTTAAAGCTGAGAATGGAAGGCACAGACCCATAGCATGCAGCATTAGGAGGCACAGTCGCAAGACTTTACATTCAAAATTATATTGAATATTTAAGTGACATTGCCAAACACAACAACAGCAAGATAAAAGTAAGTAATAACAAAGCACTAAAGCAGAATGTAAGCTAGAATTCTAAATTAATAAACTTTAACTTCGAATGGCACTGCACCGTGCTTAAGACAGGTGGAGATTAACTTGGCACTGATTCGTCAACGTTTGATGAAGAAAATGGGGCAGGTAAAGTAGAATGCTGGAATAAACTGCAAGTAAGCAAAAACGCTTACAACGACAGTGGCACTTATCCGGAATATTCAGCCGACCCTCCGCCCCCCCTCCCGCCCGCCCCCTGCCCCACCCCCCGGGGATTCATTCTTTTAAATTTGTGACAATTTTTTATAGATAAATTGCAAGACAGAAGAAAGGGAGTGAAAGAGAAAACAAGAAACAATTTAGCACAAACTGCAACATAACGTAATAAAAAATCACATTCTAAATTCAAAGAAATTTTTTTCCGTTAAAAATTGTCAGAAACCAATTTCTCTTGTTGGTAATTCCTTAGACACAACTGCACGTTAATGTCCAGTCTAATTCTCAGAGCCACAGAAAGCCAGAGGGCAACATGTTGCCCTCTGGCTTTCACACTGCCCGGTCCGAAGCGCCCAAACAAGTTTCCGATCATGTTTCCAATTTCAAAATCATTCTAAAATTCAAGCCTCTCTGTACCAAGGCCCGATGCGGCCCCTGGCCCCACTTTACCACCACTGAACAGGCAAAGTCAGAGTAACGGTAGCACACTTTAATTTATTAACTTAGAGGCGTCCCATTGAAGCTGACAATGGCTACATTGGTAGAACAAATTGAAGCTTTGTGCCCTTTATATTGAGAAAATATTATGAAACCTATGTACAGTGATTAATACAGCCGCCATGACAAATGACTATTGATACGCGGAACACAATTCAAAAGTGCTGTCGTTAACAATATGATCCCCCCCCCCCGGCGGGGTGCAATTGGGAGGAAGTTTTCTATTTTTCATTACTTAGTATTCTTTTCTCTGGCCTTCCATTTTCTTCGCTATTATGAGAGATTTTCATGGCTTTTGTTTTGTTTCTCGTCTCTGAATAGAAAGCATTTCGTCACGATAACGTTATTATAAAGCAAGATAATAGTGCTGGAGCAGAGTTCTTTTGATTGCCCGAAGGAACACCTCTGCACGGGCCGGTATGCTAACGCGTGATACCATCTCATTGTATCGACCGCATGCATTACGATACATTACATATTGACAAAGCATCAATCATAACGGTGTAGCATAAATAATTTCTGTTAGAATCTGCATTATGTAAACAGGCAATATCTATGTCCACCAACGGGGAACAACTTACATCGTGGAAATACGAGAATAGGATAAAGCAACTGCTGTTTGTATTGAACTAGACGTGAGGAACAGCCAAACAAGCACACAGTACAGACAGACTGCCGTCGGTTCGGTGGTTTTGTAATCACTAATCTTTCCCATACACTTGTCTTATTTTCTTCACAACATGAAGTTGCTATGCAGCCGATTGTTTATGGCAGTTTGTACTGCAGAGACATCTTTGTGGCAGGAAAACACATTACACTGGAACAGCAGTTTGGAAGCAACACTTAAAACGAGGAAACAACTGCACTAAAATGGAGCGATCCTTCTTCAGCACCTTCCAGGGTGGCAACCCCGGTCCGTGCGTAATGACTAATGCGTCAAATGTAAAAACCTCAGCCCCGACAGGACCCTGCGTCTGTTTTCAGAACAGCCCAAATGACTTCACACTCCCAGCCTGTTTTGGGGTAATCAACAGCCTACCGAAATAATGGGGTCGTGTTATTTCAAATGTCCTGTGACAGCCCTGGGCTTACACCGGTCCGGGCTGTCTGTATATCCGTAAGGATTAAACCGGGCTGTCTGTATATCCGCAAGGATTACACCGGGCTGTCTGTATATCTGTAAGGATTACACCGGGCTGTCTGTATATCCGTAAGGATTACACCGGGCTGTCTGTATATCCGCAAGGATTACACCGGGCTGTCTGTATATCCGGAAGGATTACACCGCGCTGTCTGTATATCCGGAAGGATTACACCGGGCTGTCTGTATATCCGCAAGGATTACACCGTGCTGTCTGCATATCCGCAAGGATTACACCGGGCTGTCCGTATATCCGAAAGGATTACACCGGGCTGTTGGTATATCCGTAAGGATTACACCGGGCTATCTGTATATCCGCAAGGATTACACCGGGCTGTCTGTATATCCGTAAGGATTACACCGGGCTCCCGGTATATCCGTAAGGATTACACCGGTCCGGGCTGTCTGTATATCCGTAAGGATTACACCGGGCTGTCTGCATATCCGGAAGTATTACACCGGGCTGTCTGTATATCCGGAAGGATTACACCGGGCTGTCTGTATATCCGTAAGGATTACACCGGGCTGTCTGTATATCTGTAAGGATTACACCGGGCTGTCTGTATATCCGGAAGTATTACACCGGGCTGTCTGTATATCCGTAAGGATTACACCGGGTTGTCTGCATATCCGCAAGGATTACACCGGGCTGTCTGTATATCCGGAAGGATTACACCGGGGTGCCTGTATATCCGGTAGGATTACACCGGGCTGTCTGTATATCCGCAAGGATTACACCGGTCCTTCCTTCAACACATCAGTACTTCTCTACCAGGCTGCACGTCACGCTTCTTTAAAGTGTCCGTACACACTGATGTCAGCACTTCAAGCTACCTGCAACAACATGTCGAGCTCCAGATGTGCACCTGCAGGCCTGCGGCAGGTTTTTGTGGAAATGAAAACCGTTTGGTACACGTACAGGTAGACGTAAAGGTAAAGAGGTTATGAAGGCTCAGAGAGGGCGTAGCAGTATAGCTCTACTCCTTCTTTAACTTCGGCGATGGATGGGGTGGGTGGTTAACGCCACGTCCCGGCCGCTTAACCCCAGGGAAAACTTTTGTATAGAGTGCCAAAATTTGGCGTATAAAATTTTGCCTCTGCCATGTTCTGCACAAAAGAAATTAACTAACTTTCTATACAGCAGAAGGTAAGAATGTTGAAGCGTGGCAGTGGGACGCCAAACGGGCGTTTCAAAAGTGACACTAGTCATATTTTGTTAAGCCAAATACTAAGTCGGAGAGGTAAAGGGTAAAAACAAGCGCATTTGTTTTGATGGTGTTTTCGTGGGCTAGAATATGTGGTACCGGGTACCGGGTACCGGGTACGCACATCCGCGGCACAGAAAAAATTTTTCTTGTAAGACTTTAGTTAGGGAAGAAAGGAAGAGAAGTGACAATATTTTTAACCGCCTGTCATAAATAAAGATAATGATGATCATGATCATGAAGATGATAATGCTTTTGAACCTATCATTATTCTACACGTCTTTGAATTATGTTGTGAAGTTAAAATCAGCCACGGAATTTTTAAAAAGTCTCCATGTAAAATTTGCCTTATACAATGCCGAGTGACAAGCTATACGAAACAAGAATGCATAAATTAACGCTATTCCAAATTTTTCTTTCAATTTCAGTGCTGCTCTGCGAGTTTTATCTGTGCATCGCAGAATTTGCGAGTACCCGGCACCCGGCACTGCAAGCTGGCAGTGTAACGCAGCTGACAGAAGTTAACGTCTCGATCGGGTGCGGAACTGTTCAGTCCGTGCGGCAGCAACAGACTCCCTTTCCCGCTTTCTTATCTCTGCTGCACGTTCTGTTTAACTTGAATCGAAACTATTTCTACACAAGGTCACTTCTCCGAATTTCGTTAGCCTTTCTTGCGCAACCTTTCCTTCCCTGCGACCAGTCCTAGAAAAGGGCGGGGTGTAAAACACATCACATCAGCTCTTATTTCTGACATTCTGTGCTTTCAGCTTGTTAGTTCATCGGTCATTCGAGGCCACGTATTCAAGTAATAACACACAAAATGTGTTAAACACCCATCTGGGGTGCGCACTTAACCTCAGAGCATCACGGCGTGTCTACTGCTGGCCACTGAAATAAGGCGCTCAACCTTCAAGACAATACGAAAGATACGGTAACAGGTTTCCCCGACTTGATAAAGATAATTGCATTCAAAGTTATCTTGAAGGATAATGTAATGTGTCAGTCCCGTATGTAGACTCTTATGTAATGGCTAATTTGCTTACATATTTTATGAAAATTTTCAGGTGGAAGCGAATTTACGTGTGTAGAAACGCCGGTTACTCTTTATTTGTAAGTTGTAATTTTCCTGCGAGTATCACAGCTGAACGCTGGGAATAAAGCCAAATGACTCCTACTGAACACAATTTCAGCTGCTAGGATTATGCACCAGCGACGGTACGCGAACCAAATACGTGTGAATACGAAGCGTTGGCAGAATGTTACTGACCATGCAGAAGGGAAGTACTCGAAACAAAATCGTTCCAGTCTCTGCGCACCAGAAATCACTCTTGGACCGGCAAGTGGTCGAACCGGGGTCTAAGCACCATTACGGCATAGCTTCCTAATTTACAGGCATTTGTTGTTACTGTAAACAAAGAAATAAGCTCATTGTTAATTAGACATTATTTATTCCGTGAATTTTGCTTAAAATATTCATCTACAAAGCCAAACAAAAGCACGTTACAAACACGTTTGAAAGTACGGTGTTTCACCACTCCTACCTGTAATCTACAATATCTTAGCAAGTTTTAAATTGAGTGTACGGCCTCCCTGCGGATGGCACAGACGTGTCGAAACATGTAGGAGTCGTGAAAGACCATACGGATGGCTGTAACGTGCGCATTTTTTGGCTTTATAAATTAATATTTTAAACCCATTATTCTTGGGGCTGTTGACGGGACTCCGTGTGTACATTAACGGACAGACTAACGGAGAACGGCACAACATTTGTACATTAACGGACAGACTAAGAGAGAACGGCAAAAGATTTTCTCCTATCCAAAAGGTCCAAAGAGGCTGTGGGGTCCCCTAGCCTTCTGCTTAGTGGCTACCGAAGTTCTATTGCGGCGTCAAAGCGGCCGGGGCGTAAAGCTGACCACAAACCGACATTTAGTGCCGAGGTTAAGAAACAGCGCAGCCGTACCTGCATTGGCCAGTGTGACTTGACGGCATGCAGAGGGAGAGTCTCTCGTGCTGAGGCCCCGCTGCTAATTACATTTTGTTAATGAAGGCAGAGGGACTGCCATCCCTCTCGGAGCGCATTGCTGATGTCCTCATGTTACAAACAACAGCCCCAGCTCTTTAATCAACATTTTACAAACAACAGCCCCAGCTCTTTAATCAACATTTTCCCCAAAAACTTTCCATTTAATATCCACCGCCATTTCCACCGCTTGTTTGAAGCACAAGACAGTTCACTCTCGGCAGGGTTTCAGTAAACGTGCTTCCACTGCAGCCAGCCTGGCTGTCCGCCTTGACAGTCCCATCCCAACGTACGCGGAAATAAAGTGACTGTATGCATCCAACACTGTTCACACTTGCCCCCACTCACTCCTTCTTTAAAAAAGGCAAAGTATCATTTGCCCCTACACTGGCCTTGAAGGCGCATATTCCCCCCATGGCGCAACAGCCCTCGAGGTTTCTCGATCACACTCGGACACACCACAGTCGGTAGGACTCCTCTGGACGAGTGATCAGCCCGACGCAGAGACCTCTACCTGACAACACACAACACTCACAACAAACGTCCATGCCCCCGGTGGGATTCGAACCCGCGATGCCAGCAAGCGAACGGCTGCAGACCCACGCCTTAGACCGCGCGCCCAGGGGATCGGCTCGAAAGCGTAGAGGGGAGTGAAGTTATGCCTCCACTCATTTTTAACCCGGCACTGGATAAAGGTGACTACTCAGCGTCAGGCACCGGCAGCTTTACCCCGAGGAAACAGACGCCTGTGTCAGTTCAACAGGGGACTTGGTGGGCCCCGGAGTGGGTCTCCACAATTTGAAAACAGATAAATGAAGACGAGGGCGCTGCGACCCTCCGAAACGTCCTTAATTATTTAACACCCGACACGGCGTAACATCCTAAAAGACTTGGATCTTCACCAAAATTTCTGAGACAAACTCAAATATCTGACCCTCAAGTTCGTCTCGCAACACACGTGTCACCCGCCTTATCAAGTATTTACGTATAATTGAGCAATTTTCAAATTTTTTGATGTGGACCGATATCTAATCTACGCGGTGAGGTCTCACCCACCCAAAGCTCCACCTGAAACTTGTAATTACCAGTCACTTACGTGTCACCCAGCTCTGTGGTGACACGGAAAGTGGTCATTGTCTAGTTGGTGCCTGCATTACGGAGTTGGGTTTTTATTTCATCCCTTAGATGGAGAGATACTGCATAATGTTAGGCTTTACCACTGCCGCAAAAACTGTAACGTATTATACCCCGTGCTCTTGATAAAGTGTCGGAAGTTTTTATTGGCCTAATGATTTGTGCACACAAAGTGTCCGTCAATACACAGACACATTAGAGCCATCAACTGACCCTTGTTGTATCCTGTACACTAATTCATACACTCTTCTCTACACAAGCCAGCGACCTAACGCCAAGTCACCTCTAGCAATCAACCGTCAGCTGAGTAACAGGGCGCCATCATTTTGCGGAGATAAATTACCCCTAGGCTAAAGAAGCACAGTATTGTGATATGTAATGGGCAGTTCAGTGGTTGCCAGATATAACAGCTAGACAATATATTTAAACCTTCATACACCAGCAGTAACTACAGGTCTACGCACCATCAGGTTTGCTTTCGGAAAATTGTACCTTCTGCCCACACAGTGTGTTTATGTGTTTTGTACGGATCTCAGAACAAACAGCGATTATTTCCCTATACAGCATTAACTGACTGGTTTTTGTAACCGAGACGGGGTGTGTTTACTGCGCGGTACGGACTGAACCGTTAAATAAAATTCAGGCCAAATTTCGTCTTTAAAGAAATAAACAGGCACGGACCATGTAAGAAGCACCTCATGTCACACTGCAGGCTAATTCCGCCCGACTCTATGTGAGTAGCAGCACAGGTCACTGCAGACAGCGGCCTTCAGTTTTCCAGGTTTCTGAGTGTCAGGGTGTCGTCGTTCTGTGATACGACACTGCGTTTCTGAGTGTCAGGGTGTCGTCGCTCCGTGATACGACACTGCGTTTCTGAGTGTCAGGGTGTCGTCGATCCGTGATACGACACTGCGTTTCTGAGTGTCAGGGTGTCGTCGCTCCGTGATACGAAACTGCGTTTCTGAGTGTCAGGGTGTCGTCGTTCCGTGATACGACACTACACTGAAGTCCTTCGGTCCTCAAAGACGAAGACGCCGTGTTGTCTCGAAACGTCGGTATCGCATTACCCAGTGGCTAATTGTCAGATTTCAGAATAATGGAACCCCAGCTGCACCGCCGCAAAAGAAATCAAAACGCGCCCCACTAAGCCTTATTTGTCGATTCTGATAGGATCCACTGGCAAAGGAATTGACCAGCAGCAAGATTTTTGCGACAAATAGGACAGAAACGGAAAAAAACAGGCACACACATGCCCCGAGAGGACACGACCTCAGAGCGTAACAAAACATCGGCAAATACGGAGTGGTGTAGCATAGGCTTCGAAACAGCGCGACATGCAACCAGGTGCTACTGAGTCGATTACCGATCAAGGCAGTGCGGCACAAGTTAAGGGGCTTAACGTAATTTCACCCCTTTCTGGTGGAAGCTACGGAGGTGACTCAAAAGTAAAGCAAATTTGCCTGTGGGGCGCGGCAGTCGATGCATTGTAGTTGTCTCGGTAACTACACAGTACCCCAGGCGTTGCTGCGACGTGTCAGTGTCAGGTTTAGTTAATGTTGTGTTGGTTTACAAATCTTCTTTAACCCTTTAAAGACGAAGCGTACCTGTTATATATATGGACTCAGTGCGTACCGCGCTGTAAACACTCTCCACTTCGGTTATAAAAACCAGTCTCTTAATGTTTTATAAGGCAAAAGTTGCTGTTTGTTCTGAGATCCGTACAAAACACATAAACGCAATGTGGGCACCACGCAGAATTTTTTAAAGTTAAACCTGGTCGTATGTAAAGTTACCGCTAGCCTTTAAAAGGTTAAAGATGGCGGAATCGCTTTCGAATTGTGCCCCTGTAGAACAGCGAGATGTGACTCGC
Organism: Coptotermes formosanus; assembly: GCA_013340265.1. Taxonomy (NCBI): domain Eukaryota; kingdom Metazoa; phylum Arthropoda; class Insecta; order Blattodea; family Rhinotermitidae; genus Coptotermes; species Coptotermes formosanus. Next base: position 717,416 of record BLKM01011105.1, on the reverse strand, counting down.
TTTTGTAGTCAAAAGCCGTTAAAAGATCTGAAATATATAGGAAAGTTTAACGCAATGTGGTTCACACTGCACGGCACAGGAAGGGTCCTTTCGCTCCACCATAACGCGTGTCAGCGTTCCTCGGCAGCTACCGCCTAGGCAATAAGGGCACCAAAATTTGAACTTCTCCCACGCCCCCTATACAGGACGGACGTGGCTGCTTCGGACTGTCACATGTTAGGACACTAACACAAGCTTTGGGTGGACGAAGAGTTGCCAGTGATGATGAAGTTACGGGCGCGGTGCAGACGTCGCTTCGACCACAACTGGGAACCTTCCTAGCAAATAGGATCAGAATGCTGTGAACAGCTATGCAACCTGCGTTGAGAAAAGGTGGTTATGTCGAGAAACGATACACTGCACTTGCCACAGGTTCTTGCACACGCAGTAATTAATACATTTACTTTACTTCTGTGTCTCTGCCTCGTGTATTTACCGTCATGTTTAGCATCGAAATATGTATCTGTCCCAGGTATCATATATTTTATGAATTCCGTACGATTTTGAAAACAAACATTTATTTTCCCCTATAATGCAATAATCAGTGGATGTTTCTAATAATTACACACTGTGTTCTCTGTGAGATACGAAACGAATATTTTTACACAAGGCAGATTACTTTAATGCAACGCATCCCGCTGTACTTACAATATATGAATGGCAATTTGTGTTTACCGTCAAAAACAAAATGTATTGTACTAAACAATGGTCAAAAATGCCACGTGCTTCGGTCTGTAGGAACTCCTTCAGACACTAATGTACCTGATTTAAGAAAAACCAGTTAATGAGTTGAAGTACGTTGGAATTTGCGAGATCTCGTAGATGTTACAATTACCGTAAAACTGGAATGTTAGGTGCTTTGCTGTATATATATATACACACACATACACACACACACACACGTTTTTTCTTAAAGCCACGCTGCGTTGTTTCTTACTAAAAAACTTGACCAAAATATTTTGCGCCAGCTGCGTTCCGTCTGGCTTGTTGGACACTCAGCTCCCTGCCTTGTTTATGTGCGTGCGCACGCACGTCCTCACGCATCCGATGAGCTCTAGTTACGCGACCGGTGATTGATTTCGATATATCGGTCATGTTGTTATGTTTCGGCGTGTATACTCTTTCTAATTGGTCTTTCCTTTAGAGTATCGGGTTTTGTGTGGACGCTGTTTCCTTCACCGCAGTTTGCTGTACACCAGGTAGCAAAGTACTGCAGATTAATTTCATTCTTAAAACGGTTTAATTATTCTGCTTATCTGAATAAATTTCTACACTTTGTTTAATGTGTTCCATGTCCGTGCACTGTATCATACAAAAACACTAATCACCAACAAATGCACAAAGAGAGTTTTATCATCAATCGTAACACACTCCTACATGTTTCGACCCTGCTGGGTCATCTTCAGGGAGAACGTTTTGTTACCGTTACACTAAGGTTGCGCTTTACAGTTAAGTGAGAATGTGCTGTTGACTGTGTACTGCGTTGTTTCTGGAGGCGTGAACTCTCTGCGGTCCCGGCCTGCAGGCCCGGACCGCAGAGAGTTCACGCCTCCAGAAACAACGCAGTACACAGTCAACAGCACATTCTCACTTAACTGTAAAGCGCAACCTTAGTGTAACGGTAACAAAACGTTCTCCCTGAAGATGACCCAGCAGGGTCGAAACATGTAGGAGTGTGTTACGATTGATGATAAAACTCTCTTTGTGCATTTGTTGGTGATTAGTGTTTTTGTATGATACAGTGCACGGACATGGAACACATTAAACAAAGTGTAGAAATTTATTCAGATAAGCAGAATAATTAAACCGTTTTANGCACATTCTCACTCAACTGTAAAGTGCAACCTTAGTGTAACGATAACAAAAAGTTCTCCCTGAAGATGACCCAGCAGGGTCGAAACATGTAGGAGTGTGTTACGATTGATGATAAAACTCTCTTTGTGCATTTGTTGGTGATTAGTGTTTTCTACACTTTGTGTTTTACTCGTGACATGAAAAGGACTACATTAAGCCTGAATGTTCCGATAAGTCGCGCCATGCGGTCCGCAAGCACACACTGTGATCTGACGAACGTTTCTGCACGCAGTCAGCACAGCAGCAGTGGTGCCAACAGACGCGGGTACAGACAGACAGAGAGACAGACAGACAGACAGACAGACAGACACACGCATTTGCTCGTGTTGTACTGGCGGACCGGGTTTCCTCCGCTATCCTTCTAAGTCGCGTCACTCTCTTTGAGCCCAACAGGCCACCGCTTGCAATTATGACTAAAACCGTGCGTTAGTTTTAAAAATGCAATGTAACTAAAACGAAACAAAAAGCACACAGATGTGTAGCGTAACCAGCAACGTGTATTAACTGTGTAAGTATTCATGGGCAGGTCGTTATAACGTAACGTAACATGCATGACCGATAATTTGCTATCCCCGAAAACCACAACGGCATAGAACAATTCGAATGTGTTTGCCCATTACCCACAACATCGACCCAACAATCCAATTATCTTGGTCTCCTCTGTTTTTACTGACAACAACGGCAGACATGCTTCATTGGCATTCCGCATCACCGGGCCACTTTTTTTGCACCAGAATATACACAGCAGAACGTGCTCCGGCATCATTTTACTGACAAAACGTTACCTCGCATAATACAGTTTTTTCCCCTTTCTTTTTATTACATTAGGAAGACACACAGGCCTACGCAGGGACTGCAGTCACAAGTGCCAACAGGCAATCGTGCAAAGCCAGACACACCGCGCCTCAGCGGCTGTAAGAAACAACAGACCCGGCTGACGTGCTGACCAACCGCACAGCAGAGGTCTACGGCCTGCGGGACCTGTCGCTGTACGAACCTTTTGAAATTACTATTTTTCTGATTAATTTCAAGAATTTCTATCGCCTGCAAAGCGTCCCCACTGCCTTTGGGACCCACCCAGCTGGGGCTCTCAGCTGAGATGTGAAGCGGTCAGGCCGCGAAACTCACTACTGACCTCCCTTAGTGCCGAGGTTAAGTGTGAGTGGAGCCATGCCTCTGCTCCCAACTACACCTTCACTGCCTACACAGGGACAACTTTAATTTTTGGCCTGTCTTAGGCGTTTCAGCAGCCGACATAGGCTATTTTTTTCCACGCACGGCTGCTCAAAGCAAACAGCAAGGAAATAACAGAACTGCCTGCCCACTCCACCCCATCACAGACACATATTTAACACTTTGCAACACTTTAAGGCAGGTCGGTAAGTATAAGTACCGCTTATTTTAAAATGTAGGCCGCGATGACTCAGTCGGTACAGCGATTCGCTACGGGCTGGACGGTCCGGGGCCGAATCCCGGTGGGGGCAAGATTTTCCCCATCCGTCCAGACCGGCCCTGGGGCCCAGCCCTGGGTACCGGGTCTGTTTCCCCGGGGTAAAGCGCCCCGTGCGTGACCTTAACTAACCGCCCCATCTAGGGCCGAGATTAAAGAAAGAGTAGACCCATATTTGTACTTATCCCCTGAGCCCTTATGGCCTGCCCTAGGGTGAGCTTAAAGTCCAGCCACCTTAACGCAGTGGAACGTGTGGCTGCCCAAACTGCACGTGGCACAGTTCTAGCAATACCACGTGGCCGCTGTGAGCTATGCAGACCCTCTCCTTATAACACCGTGAAACACTCTCCACGCTTCCAGTTTGTTGCTGTCTACGACATTTGACTGTGCAGAAACCCTACGTGACCTGCAAGCACTAAGGGTTTCCTCTTTAGACAGGCCCAGTAGTCCGAACCACTGCAATCGTACTTCGATGCAAAATTTTTCCCGAACGTGCCTGGACAAACACTTAAATAGGCTTATAGAGATAGGCATGTGTGTGTGCGTGCGTGCGTGCGTGCGTGCGTGCGTTCGTGAAACCGTGAAAATGATAGCGTTATATCGGTTGCTATAAGCTTTACACATAATGTCAAACGGCAAGTGGGGGAGCCTTTACGTTAAGTGCAGGCTGTTCACAGACAGAGTCTATTTCACTGCCAGCAATGATTCAGCTGGAACCATCAAAACAGAAAGTAAATACACAGCTTCGCAGAATATTGCCTTAATATGCTGCAGTACAGTGATGGTATAATTTGTCAATAGATAACAAAACGAAGCGTAGTGAAAAATTTTGAAAAATTACCGGAAAGGAAGCCAAGTTCATGCTAATGTTAACTGAAGTACCTATTTTTTTTAATTTAATATAGGCCATCCCGGTTGGTGTAACAAATCACAAAATGTGTGTTTATTTAACTGTCAGGCGCACGCAGCAAGCTACACTGCACGCGTTGTCTTGGCGACTAGTGGCCAAGACAACGCGTGCAGTGTAGCTTGCTGCGTGTCTTTGAGGTTTAAATAAACACATATTTTGTGGCGTAAAAATGTAAACACACAAATATTGTTTACGAAGCCGACAAGAATCTTAAACAAGTTACCAAAAGTGGCACACAGCAGGGAACCGACAGTGCCAAGCTGCTATACAAACAGCAGCCACATTTATTGTGATGATTAATTTACTGTTCTTATTGATGTTTGTTTTATGTTTCGGTTTTCTGTATTTGTGTTGTGTTTGTGTTTTTGCACTGGTTTTATAATTGGTTTTTGTGGTGTTGAACCAACATGTTAATAACTGCCTGTTGAACTGAACTGGATTGTATCGTTATTATTACTAATTTTTTCCCTTTCGTGTGTTGCACCGGTTGATGTGTAGTTACAGATTTTACCAAAGCAAATAAAAATGTCAAAAATGTATTTGAACACTAAGAAATCTGTAAACAATGTGGCATATTCCCGGACTCTGTCCTCTAGATGTCCTTACAGACACCATATTTCAAGCCATTATTATTGTTGTTATTATTATTATTATTATTATTACTTTGAAATTATAAGCCGTGAACGATCTGACGTATTCATCCGTGTCGACGGCGGCACACCGTCTCCGATTTCCTGCATACGGAGTGGGTCGACACTGGACAGCATCGTCACTGGAGACAGTCCGGTTACAGTGTTGCCAGTTGTATCACGGAGGCTTTCCCCGTGAAGTTCCCAACGGTAAGTGCTGCTGACGCCACCACTTCCTCTGGAGCCTCAGGCAGTTCTCGCTTCGCACGCCAAGACGGTAAGAAACAAAGTATTAAAAAGAACCGGAAATGGGAAATGGTCACCTACCGAGCACTGATTGGCTATAACAACAGCTTGCCCAGCCACAAACCACATTATTAGACGCAGTAAAATAATAGCTGCGCTGGCCAGCACAGGTTCCTCAAGAAACGATATTTGCTGAATGGAAGTTCCAAGGAAAAGCACACGTTACGATGCCAGTCAAATATGTCGTGTTTATAGAGTCTGTTACGGTCTCCTGCTAACTAACTAACTAACTAACTAACTAACTAACTAACTAACTAACTAACTNCCTGCTAACTAACTAACTAACTAACTAACTAACTAACTAACTAACTAACTAACTAACTGACTGACTGACTGACTGACTAACTAACTAGCCAACCAACCAACCAACTAACCAACTAACCAACCAACCAACCAACCAACCAACCAACCAACCAACTAACTAACTAACTAACCAACCAACCAACTAACCAACTAACTAACCAACCAACCAACCAACCAACTAACCAACCAACTAACCAACTAACTAACCAACTAACTAACTAACTAACTAACTCCAGTGAAAAGAGTCCTTCTTGAGAAGCTAACAGTTCCTCAGCTAGTCAAGCAATTCCCCGCATTCTGTGGAGTCCGAAGCTCCATTACTGCATTCAAAAGAACTCGCCACTTGCCCCGACCCTGAGCCACACCATTCCGGTACAAGCGCTTCCAACCCATTTCTTGAAATCCCACTTTAATATTATATTCTCATCTACGCTTATGCTTTCCAAGTGGTCTCCTTCCTTAAGGTTTCCCCACTACAGCCCTGTATGCTCTTCTGCTGTCCCCCATACGTTCTGCATGCCCGACCATCCCATCCTTCTTGGTGTGATCATCAGAACAGTATTTGGTGAGGCATACAGACGGATCAACCCCGCACTGTTCAACCTCCTCCCGCTGCCTATTAACTCAGCCGTCTTAGACCCAAATATCTGCCTTAGCACCCTATCCGCGAACACCTCAGCCTCTGCTCCTCCGTCGGTGTCAGATGCCACGTCGCAATACCGTACAAATTTGGCTGAACCCAATGCGGGCCTCAGATCTTAAGCACTCAGTTGAACAAAATAAATCTTACGCGTCATGTACGAACCGTCTGCTGCTTCCCTTCCAGACGAGCTGCTGAACACAACGAGCTGCTGAACACAACGAGCTGCCGAACACAACGAGCTGCTGAACACAACGAGCTGCTGAACACAACGAGCTGCTGAACACAACGAGCTGCTGAACACAACGAGCTGCTGAACACAATGAGTAACATTTTAGGCAGGATTTCGGCCTTTTCCAAGCAAATGTATCAGGACGTAATATAACCTGGATGAAGAATATAGTTCAGATGACGCCTTCTAATAAGATACAAAACTTATAATGCAATGTAATCTATTTATAACGCATAGTCAATTCCCCCGGAGGTATTTGGGGTGAAAAGTGCTGTACCTTATAGGCAGGCAAGTTTAATAGCCTTACTAAATTTCCCTTCTGTGTGCTTCAGTGCAGAGAAAGTGTCACCCAAACTAGTTTCCCCAGCAGGAATCTATGGGATTGGAACGGAATCATGCGATCTACGTCAGTAAGACGCCGGTGGCAGGAGAAAGAATTGCCCAACACTAATGTGCCTATCGAAACCTGCCACTTCAAACGAACTGGTCCTACCCACCTCTCGTCCTTGTAACCTACTAATCTTAGAACCATCTTAACGTCATCCGTCCATTTCGTTCTTAGTCTTACAAGTTCGTATTCCCAGAAAGTGTTCCCCACGGAAATGTCAGTACATTCAGTGTGTACCCACCCCAGGCACATATCACCCCAGTTACAGCCCCTGTGACTTGGCTGCCCTGTAACGTATCAGATGACGTCTACACAGCACTATGTTACGCACTCTATGTTTTAAAGTTACTTTAACACTGTCCATTCAGTACATTTTAGAGCAAGGTGTTCCATTTACTTTACTATCCAACTGCACAACACCTGTTACTGTCAGTACTAAACACGCAGTTCTGACACGTTTCAGTACAAGCACACCGCCTTCAGGGCAGGCAACATACCAGGCTTCAAAACCAACTGCCAGTGATAAGCCTTATCAGTAGGCTCCGTTTGATGCCATTTGTGTATAAAGCCTCAATTTGTACTGTTTTTAAAAACATTATGGGTAAAATATGATTACAATATTTTTTACATAATAAATAAGATCTATACAAATTAAAATTACTGTCAGTGCAAACTTCCGGTTCGTGGCGTTACATGTTCAGGTCTCTAGTACAAATTTCTCTCCAGGGTGAACCGGGTCCCCGTGCACACGCTGTGCCGTGCTGTGCCGTGCCGTGCCGTGCTGTGCTGTGCTGTGTGTAGCGGTCAGCAGCACGTCCTGTATTCTGCAACAGGGCCGCCTCGACGGCTCCCTTGTGTCAAATTCCGTGCTCAATATCGCAGATTATTTGTGTCAAACTCTGCACCTATCTTCTCCCATTACAGAGACACGCCTCCTCTCCTCTCGTCTCGTCTCACAGCAACAATAAATTGGCAAACGTGCTCATTTTCAGAATTTTGGAAAGCTGAGACTTCATATGCCTCCACAGCATCCAGAGAGCAGACAGAGATAAATAAAGCACACATTTAATGTAATATACTGTAATCTAAAATAAACCAAATTTGAAAAGCACAACTAAACTCCTGATAAAACTTGTTTTTCCACGTTGCTCATTTCAATTTGCTAGTCAATTTAACGCTCCCTTGTCCTTTAAACAAATGCAATCAAGTAGATAATGAGACGGCACTTGCTTTCTCATTTATTCGACAAAGAAATAATAAAGTTTCTTCATGAAGACACCAGCAGGCTCACAAGAACGCTTAATGAGACTCGTTACCTGAGAACAAAAACCTATCTCTTTGAAAAGTGACCAAGCATATTGACAGAAGGCACAAAAACTGGGGCAAGTTCCCCGAGAAACGATCTACTCAAACCCTGCGTTACAAACAGAGAACACGTGACCCAATGCAAGGCGCCACGACCCTCTGTCGAATTATCACGCCACGAAAGCGATGGTCAACATAAAATGAAACTAGACTGGACCTCAGCACAAATGGATTAGAGTGGTCAGTTTTCGGCAGCTTTAGTAATCCTCTGAGGGACAGCCCTCAGCATTACTGGACTGGTGGCCGAGGGACTCGGGATTCGGTCTGGAAAGTTCCCGTTCCTCTGAACAACTGACTCCCAGTCGTCCTGCCCCGTTACTCGTTAAGTCACAAGGGCCGTAGCATTCTTGCTGAAGTTCAGCACACTACAGCTTTATTTCGGCTCCTCCAAGCGCCTGTAGCTGATGCACACGGACAAAAACTACCTTAGAGAAATATTGCAACGTTAGGTTAACACCCGCACAGCACAACGCAGTTCCAACACGTCTGTTTACGTACTGTCTGTACACATACACACGTGGCTGTTTACGTACTGTCTGTACAGATACACACGTGGCTGTTTACGTACTGTCTGTACAGATACACACGTGGCTGTTTACGTACTGTCCGTACAGATACACACGTGGCTGTTTACGTACTGTCCGTACAGATACACACGTGTTTGGGCTTTGGTTGGCCATCTTCAGGCTTGGGCACAGCAAATCTTTGGTACAAGGTTAAAAATTTACAACTATGCCCACACCTGAAGATGGCCAAGTAAAGCCCAAACACGTGTGTATTTTTACAGACAATATGTAAGTAAACACAATTTACGCTAGGCATACGGTTTTGAGTTGCATCAGTATTCAATAAACGAACTGCCGTCACCAGAGCTGTACGTATAGCGTCTGCTTGTTACAGCACGGGCCTGTACTGCAGTGTGTGCGTCTCCCGATGGTGTCACCGCAATTTTCCATTGCCGTAATCCTTCCGGCCGCACAGCGCCTCTGGGGTCGACTCAGCCTCTAACAGAAATGAATACCAGGACTATTTCCTGGAGGTAAAGGCGGCCAGCTTCATGTGCCGACTGTCTAGAAATCTGGTAGCCTCAACCTCCTGGAACCCTCAGGGCCTGACCAGGCCTGTAATGGGATTTCTGACTTGTAACAAACAGACATTGTAAAGTTGTGGTGGCGGCAATCCATTTACTGCATGAACAGACGTACTGAAACTGTGTGGTGCTGCACGGATACGCACCTAACATTGCGTTACTAGTCTACTCACAACGGGACGGCTCGCGTTAAATTAGAGAAATAATTCTCACCAAATGTCAGTCGCAGCCAACTCTGTTTGCATCTCTTTATTTGGAGATTTTGAGCTACAAGTTTCGGCCTGTTACGGTCACCGTCAGGCTGCTCTACAAAACAGGAACATCGAAATTCTGCTCTGAGTTTCAATGTTCCTGTTTTGTAGCGGAGCCCGCTGATAGCCATAACAGGCCGAAACTTGTAGCTCAAAATCTCAAAATAAAGAGAAGCAAACAGAGTTGGCTGTGATTGACATTTTGTGAGAACTGAACATGCGCCAAGGGGATGCTGAACATTAAATTAGGGAACCAGACTGTACAGCAGGCTTGCAGTAACACGATTTACCGAAGTCCCGTAAGCGCCAGATAAACACAGCGTGTTCCCACCACAGATTAAACATGTGGACAGGTTTACGGACTGAGCACCCAGCCACAGTTCTGCTTTCATTTAATCCACTTAACTCCATGGAGCAGAATGTATGTTTTAAAAGTTGACAGCCGCTTACTCACCCGGTTCTGTCACAACCCGAGGAGTGATTATTGCGTTCACAAAACCCGTCTCTGGGTTCTAGCCCGAGCCACATTCATCAAGTTCACACAACGACAGTATGTTTACTTAAGAGCCAGCTTAATATTTTCCTCGTATACGCTCAGAACTTTCAAGCATTTTCGTGCCTTCAGGTTTTCCAAACAGTGGCGCAGATAGGGCCCCCGGGCCTCCGTAGACCCCAAGGGCTGGAGGGCCCCAAACGTACAAAATACTCAAAATCGTTGTAGGTTCTTCCAGAATGAACTCAATCCTTCTGAGAGAAGGTCACGTTTTGAGAGATCTGGGAGTAACTTTGCAACAAGAGGGGAAATTCCCGATTATGGAGTCGCGCAAGGGGTGCAAGGCCTTCCGGATGTCTAAGCCACAGTTTCCGACCAAAATTTCGAAGGCACTTCACAGTTTTCAAACACGTGCTACATTCCGCGTCAGACAATTCTCCAGATTTTATTATCCAGTAACGTCTGGCGAAGCGTGTAAACTGTGAACTCGTGGTTAAGAAGGTTTCCCGGCTTAAATTCGCTTTCTCCTCTCAGGGCCAAACATTCTCCGCAAAAGCCCCACGACGTGCACGCAAGTTCACATAATGCAAAGTTGTACGTGCCCAAGCCATGGAGGCACCGTACAGGCAGCTGTCGCCCCCCTGGTTCTTAGTGCCGGCACTGGACGGGGGTAAGCAGTAAACTTCACGTCCCAGCCGCCGTACCGTTGGGAAGGGACCCTGGTACCCATTGCATAAGAGGCTGGGTGGGCCCCGAAGCCGATCTGCATGTTTTGGAGAAGAAGAATTATTTTGCTTCCACCGGCATTCAAGTCCCGGACCGTTCAGCCTGTAGTCCAGTTTTTGTGCCAGCTGGACTGTTCTTGCTGCCCCCTCGCCAAAAAACAATAAGAAAATGTATGGTTTGCTGTTGCAGCAGATTTTAAAGCTCGGATAGAATTTTGAGATGAACTACGTACAAAGAGATGCTCACACCCGCTACAGTTGATAATAGGTACAATTTTCCTTCTTCTGTGACGCAAGATAAGAAAAGCAGAAGCAGAAGATCAGAAAACCAAAGCCACGATGCAGTATTAGCAGCTCAAGCTGCCTGCACCAGAACGCCGACCGTAACCACTCTGCAGTTCTGAATACAAATATCAGAGAACACGTGTCCCTTCAGAAAACACGCAGCAACAGGTCACATTATCGCAGTTCAAGTGGAAATCGTTATGATGTGGCTTTGCCTACCTGCAATTACAGTTTTTGTAGCAATCGGGAACTAGTGAGCCGTGCTCTCCGAATTGCTGCGATATGCAGCATCTCTGTGTGCTGTGGCGGGTCGTCGCGCTTTCGTGTCTTTTCGCCGTGTCTTCGTACCACCAAACATTTCTTTCTTTTGCCACGGAATCCCTTCAGAAATTCTCTCCTCATTTTCGTAACGCGATACAATTGAGCCAACACACCTACTTATATCCGAACACGTCCTTGATTTTTCAAACTACTTTGCTTATTTTCAAACAAAACATCTTCTTGTGTTTTCACCCGAACAGCGTCTCTAGCCAGCCGACTGGTAAAGTTAGGCACACTTGCATTACACATACAGACTTTGATTACACGAAATATGGCCTTTCCTAAAATGGCTGCAGACTTTAGGGAACAAAATTTATAAACTAAATTTGTCTCTGTGCAATCCTTGAAGACGTAGGAATAAGTACATGTATGACTCCACTCATTCGTGACGTCAGCACAGCACACGTCCCGTCCGCTTTAACCCTGGGTAAAGATGTTCCTGTACACATTTAATACGACGTCGGAAAGGTTCTGTATAAGGCCTTAACCTTTTGCAGAAGTGTGTCTCTTGCTGCTGTCCAGAACCGAACCACGATCCCTCGTGTGTCCAGCCCTAGCTGTGACCATGCTGACTACCCTACAGCTTTTTCCTTCTGGACAAGCACTAAGCACCAAGGCAACTGTGAACCTGTCACCCCGCACACTGCGAGAGGACAGCCGTGTGTTCTGGTCCCAACACACGCTGGACACTTCATAAAAACATGCTTCGTAGAATCAGTGTTTGTCATGCTGCCAGTTGCTGTGAGTGCTGTAGGCCTCACAGTGTTTGTCATGCTGCCAGTTGCTGTGAGTGCTGTAGGCCTCACATGAACATCGTCTGCAAGCAGCATCATGCAAACACCAGCTGTTTGCATGATGCTGCGTGCAGAGTGTAAACTGCTGGAACCTTCTGCCTGCAACACCTCACTTTAAACAAATTTGCAATTCAAAACATCGTAATTTGATGATTATTGACTTCGCACGTTTTAGAATTTCAATATCTTAAACACGTTAATGAAGGCGACACAGTACCTAGCTAAGTGTGGCAGCCTTACACTTCCTTGTTCAGAATAGCTCCCTGAAGATGGCGCATCGGTGCCGAAACATGTAGAAGATTTATACTACTGAATGCAGTTCATTAAGCGCAAAAGTTGGTCGGTGTGCTGGTCAAAAACACCAGTTTCTGTCCTTCATGTTCTCAGTACCGCTGTAGGTCACAGTCAAATGAAACCGCATGCAGGCCGCTGTCTGTCTGTCTGCCTGTCTGTCTGTCTGTCCGTCCGTCCGTCCGTCCGTCTGTCAGACTTGAACTTTGTTCGTAAAATTCGTATTCTTCCATGTGTGCGAAGTTTGCATCCACATGTAGTGTGGACGGAAGACAATAACGACCGCCCCACATCTCACGTGACCTTCAGCAGCCAATAAACACAGGTAGCCGTACAAACTTCACGTTTATACTCACTGACGGCTTTAACACCAAAGCAGATTTTTTTCGAAACACAGTGAACAGATAATATCATGCGCATGCGTGTTGCGTGCATTCTTCTTAGGCCTATCGCATTTTTATTAATTCAAAATACCCATTCTGTTGCCAAGTCTCGGCCCACGGCATAAATCTGCCCACGATGCTTCATCAGGACCTGCAAGCATTCGGTCAGCAGCTGCAGGCAAACGGCACAGGCACTGCAGCCACGATGAGCCTCTACTGACCAGGTTCAAACTTTTTATGCCTTCTTTTTTGTCTCGGTAAATTACCCCTTGCCTGTCTTATAATACGGCAAGATTAGTATGATTGTCTGTCTGTCTGTCTGTGTGCACTGGAAGTGGTTATAATGGCCGTGCCTGACAACGTGGGCATACTGTTCCCTCTCAACAGACGCGATAATTTCTGTTTTATATCCTTACTTTACAAGATTACAACTTGGGTCTGGAACTGCACGGGAACTGGAATAAGAGAACAAGAAGAACAACGTAATAAATGAAAATTACTGCTGTCAAAACTGGCCTTTACATAATATCCCATATCACAACTCAAATAAGAACGTTCAGTTTACAATTCCGACTACTTTACGGACACACAAATTGCACGACAGGCGGAACAAAACAAAAATTCCGTCGTTCACTGCACAGTGTATTTTACGGCGAACTCGAGCGTCGAGAACGGAAATAAGTTAATCTCATCCGTGGCAATTTGGTAACGTACCGGGCTCGAGACTGCTATTGCCATTGCCTTACAGCGGCACAAACTGCCTTCACAGGAGGACGCGCAGCACGTTAACCCTTTAAGACGAAGCGTATCTGTTTTATATAAGGACTCAGTGCGTACCGCGCTGTGAACACTCTCCACTTCGGTTATAAAAACCAGTCGCTTAATGTTTTATAAGGCAAAAGTTGCTGTTTGTTCTGAGATCCGTACAAAACACATAAACGCAATGTGGGCACCACGTAGAGTTTTTTTATGTTAAACCTGTTGGTACCTGAAGTTACCGCTAGGCTTTAAAAGGTTAACTAAAACACAGCAACGTAAATAAATTGCTAGCGCCACGTTACAAATGCGAAATACACAAAACAGTTCTGAGACATCATACAGCGTGCCAGGTTTTACATAAATTTCAGAAATACGCACAGGTAAAGGATATTTGAAAAATTAGTTTCTTCTTTGTAGAAAACACAGTTACACAGACCGTGAGGTTACACAGGCCGTGAGGTTACACAGACCGTGAGGTTACACAGACCGTGAGGTTACACAGACCGTGAGGTTACACATGTGTACGGAGGCAGTTGATGCTTTTCCTAAAACCCACACTAGTAAAAGTTACCTGTAAGCGGCACGCACAGTGCCTGTTGTAATGCTAAAGCAGGCGGTTCGTAGAAACAAACTGCTTAACAACACACGGAAAACTTAGCTACAGTCCAGTGTTGTACATGCCTACCGCAAGCTACAAATTAAATTTAAAGAATGGTTGCCACCGTCCCGCTTAAACCTCTTGTTTAAAGATGTGAACACGCGAAACTATTGTTTTACCTTCTGTTTTGTATTGCAAGGAACCTCGCGTCTCAGATTTACAGCGTACGGAACAGGGCGCTGGGCAGGGCACTTGCAAATTAGACAGGAGTGGCAATCGGGGCCTGGATACACATTTCACAGTGACGAACTTTGGAATTTGAGCTACACACTACGTATTATAAGGGCTGTCAAAGTAAGGGGGATGGAAGGGGTAAGAGATGCATAAAAATTTAGTCGGAAAGGCGAATGGGAAGAAATCACTTGGAAGACTTGGCTGTGCCTAAATAAAATATGATAATATTAAAATGGATGTTCAGCAAATGATATGCGTGCGGGGACTGAATTACTCTGACCCGGACACGGACCAGTAATGGGCTCTTTAGAGGGCCACAATAAAGTTTTGGGATCCATTTTATCGCACATGAGAGACTTCCCCACCAAAACTCTGCACGCACCTCTCCCCCCTCCCCATGCGTTCTACATACGCTGCCCATCTCATTCTTCTTTATTTGATCACCCGTGTAATATTTGGTGAGGAGTACAGATCACAAAGCTCCTTGTTATGTAGTCTTCTCCATTCCCCTGGAACCTCGGCCTTCCTAAGCCCAAATACCTTCCTCAGCCCCCCGTTCTGTTTCAAAGCTCAAACCCTCGTTCAAACAAAGAACTGTCTGTGGGACACTAACACAGCCTTGTGATATCGCAGAGGACAGTCTCAGCCCCACAGGACACCTCCTCTGCTATTTCCTTGAGGACAGCCACAAGGCGGAGAATGTCACAGTTCGACTGGCTTGCTTAGTGTCTCTGCAGAGCACAGGCTACAGTGGCAGGAGTGTTCACGGAAGACGGCGTAACTTTAAACGCCAGTTAACACCCCTTATAGTTCTGATGTGGTCAACACAAACAAGAAAGTCGGTCAAAAAATGCATTTACACGGCGCATAATTTACTATCTAAGGAATCTTGAAACATCCCTCATACAGCGCTGATGTGGCTTCGAGGGGCGATCGTGCTGAATCAAAATCTTGGTGGAAACAAATTGAAAAATGGCTGAAAAGTGGAAAAAACTTGTGACCCGACAGCTGAGAAGACAGAACACAGACTCCAATGAACAGTGAACACAGGAACTCATCAGCGGCCCCATTTGAGGGATGTAACGAGTAGCGAGCTGCGGGACAGTTAAACTTAACTGTTGTTATCAGATGAAAACAAATAACAAAAACCACACGCATTGTAAACATATTTTGTGATCTACAGTCTTAGGTAAAAATTCAGACTGAGAGATAACAACAGAGAATTTAATTAAATTGCTCACCTCCCCTCAATAAATTCGATTCTCTGTTTGTCTTGCGCCGTTTTTAAGTATTTAAGAGGCTAAGATTTGTCCCACTAGGCAGTGAAGAAGTACTGGGAGCAGAAGTGACGGTCCCCGCATCATGAACCGCGGCACGGTTCGCACACTCAGCCTCCGCCCTCTTTATCCCCGCGTTAACAGCTCTCGCGCATTCAGTAAGCATAGGCCACATGAAGAGTGGCGTGCTAACAAACGCTGTCAAAAGCAGCATGCCTAATGCAATCTAATTTTAACTACTGACAAATTATAACTTCTAAAGTTTATTGAATATTTCTTTAAACTTTCCTCTGACAAATTCGTAGATAACAGGCGAAATGCGATGAGAAATTATGGGAGTTTCAGCCTGCCATCACGATTCTCACATTACAAATGAACTGCCCCCACCAGCCACGATATATCCACCGGCTCTACAGCCAATTGTCACGAAATATATCACATCATATCCCCACATTTATCAGCTTTACATGGCTACAAGTTAGGCAAACACTCACACAGCGTGGCGACTTAATCTTTCGAGATACAACGCTCACTGCAACAGGGATGTAAAATCCGCGCAACAGACCTGTTCTACAGGCCTACACTGGCAAATATTTTATTTACAAAAGCACTAATCACCAACAAATGCACAAAGAGAGTTGTATCATCAATCTAACACATTCCTACATGTTTCGACCCTGCTGCGTCATCTTCAGGGGGAACTTTTCGTTACCGTTACACTAAGGTTGCACTTTATAGTTGAGTGAGAATGTGCTGTTGACTGTGTACTGCGTTGTTTTTGGAGGCGTGAACTCTCTGCGGCCTGCAGGCCGGGACGGGACCGCACAGAGTTCACGCCTCCAGTACACAGTCAACAGCACATTCTCACTCAACTGTAAAGTGCAACCTTAGTGTAACGGTAACGGAAAGTTCTCCCTGAAGATGACCCAGCAGAGTCGAAACAGGAGTGTGTTACGATTGATGATAAAACTCTCTTTGTGCATTTGTTGGTGATTAGTGTTTTTGTATAATATAGTGCACGGACATGGAACACATTAAATTTTATTTCCATTTTCGTGCGTTGTCACACTGAACATACGTAGGCTATATTTGTTTTGAATAAAACTTGTAGCAGTTGGGTCAATTTGATTTTAATTAAAGTACATTACGCTTGTAAAGATGTGGCTGGGCATCGATTGGAGGACGAGGAGCTGGAATTTGACTCCCGGCCAGAGTAACAGATATTTCTCTACTTCTGGGCGACCGTGCACCATGTGGGGCCCCCCTCAGCGTCACACCAACTGCGTACCGAGGGCCTCTGGACCGAGGAGTAAAACGGCGGGCCACGAAGCTGAATACTTTTCGATCTAGTGCCAAAGTAAAAACTGCGGAGTTAAACTCCACGCCACATTAATTTGCAGAAACTGTCTCTTAATCACAGGACCACAGATTTTCCAAAAATCTCACGAGCCACCTCGAAATTCTACGCGCAAAAAGGGTGACCTGAAGCAAGTTCTATACTGAGGACCCACAATTCTGGAAGGACCTGTGAGGGCGCCCCCCCCCCCCACCTGGCACACTGGTTGATGTACATTTTTACATGTATGAAAACAAGCTACAGTTACTATGAAGAAAGCATCAGGCTCCAGGGTACAAAATTTACTCGCCCGGGCGACCAGACGCCTGCAATTTAAGCACACCTGTTACTAGTTAAAATAAAGGAGACAGCAGTATACAGCTCTTTACCTTTACCTTTACCAAGTAGATGTTTACACCACAGTAAGAACGCAGCACGCAGCACTCAGCTGTGCACGCAAAACGGACTGGCCAGCCCTGGTCTCCAGTACACAGTGAGAAATCGTCGCTGTTTTAACGTTCCAGTGGCATTGAGACGGCTTTCACTAGCGCATATCGTATAATGAGCCGCCGTATCTCCTGTGTTCATCTTAATCTCCGCAACACGGAACGAGATTTTGTTCTTAATATTTGGACGTCTGACAGGGCTGCACCACGGAAACGGGCACTAACGACGAGGGAGAAATCTATTAGACTCGCGTGTGTCACGAAATATGGACGATTTATGTTGAAAAGCCGCTAGGGGGACCTAACTGCATGCACGTTAAAGATGATTTAGACGAGGCACTGTACACTGATATTAATTCAGCAGCGGCAGTAGCGAGCCTCTAAGGCACGGAACTTGTGCCAGGCATTTCGTAAATAATACATTAGAAGGAAAGGGAAGAAATCAGAATTCTTCCTCATTTTATCTACAGCGGCGTCCAGACTTTGTAAACGTGGTTGCGAAACTTCGGCGTCTGCGAAGACAAGAGCGTCCAGACGCGCCTGTAAGTTAGATAATATGATAAGCCAGTAAGACAGGCAGTGCAGTAGCCCTGCCGTTCCTCAGACGTGCAATTTCACAAATCTTCTCTCTTAAACAAGGTCACATAAACAGATCTTCAGATGACAATAGCCTACGCGCGTGCTGCCAGAAGACGGCACGCTCAAACAAGGCATCGACCGCCCGACAGCCCGACCGACCGCCCGACAGCCCGACAGCCGGCTATAAAAACTGAATCGCCGAAATACCTCAGTCGGCAATGATCTGGCTAAGGCCTGGGCGACAAACGAGTCCAGCCAGAGGTTTGTTTGTTTGTTTGTTTCTCCAAAGCGTCCCGAACCGCTTCGGGCCCAAACCAGCCTCCTATTCCACGGGTAGAGGAGGCTCTCCCCCAGTGGTAAAGTGGACGGGGCGTCACGCTAACCGACCGCTAGACCTTCATCTGGTGGCGAGGTCAAGAAATGAATGGTACAGCTAAACCGCCACACCCCACTACACCTACACGAAGTCGCCCTTAACCGAGCATGCAGACAACTTTGCTTTAACCCTGCACGGCACAGTACAGGGTGAGCATCCCTTATCCGAAATGCTTGGGACCGGAAGTGTCTAGGATTTCGGATTTTTTCGGATTTTGGAATACTTGCATATTATAATTAGATGGCTTGGGGATGGGAACCAAATTTAAATGCGAAATCCACTTACGTTTCGCACACAGCACATGCATACACGTGTGTCTCATGCAGGGCACGAAACAAGTCGAGCGTTCAATTTGTTTACAGGTGCCTACATCAGCACAGCACTGCGTTCATGTCGGCGCGCAAAATGTTTCGGATTTTGGAGGTTTTCGGATTTCGGAATTTCGGATAAGGGATATTCAACCTGCAGTTCCACCACTTGCCTTAACATTAGAGATCTCTGCGCTTGTGCCACAGGGGGTGTCTGTCCACTTCTCACGGTGCACAGAATAAGCGCCGATTGTTCCCCGCCAGCAGCACCACAGTATTGTCTGTCGTGAAGGAACTGATATTTTACTAAAGATATTTTACTGAAGATATTTTACTAAAGATATTTTACTAAAGATATTTTACTAAAGATATTTTGCTAAAGATATTTTGCTAAAGATATTTTCCTAAAGACAACACTTCGACAGAATTCAAGCTCCGAAGGTGTTATTAAGAATCTGTCATCACATTATTTTAAATTTTCCTTGTAAGGACTTAGCGAGATTTCTTACCCCATTCTGTTAAGCGATGCTTCAAACTTTTCTCACGGGATGACAATTTTGAACACTCATAATTTTTTGTATTATTTATAAACTCTTCTTTAACATATTGCATTATTATTATTAATATTATCGGTGCAACTGCTGCTGCTGCGCTTCTAAGTTTATTAAATCCATGGAGTAAATAATGAGGCACTTGTGGGATATTTAGAATGAAAATTGTTCCATTTCAAACAACGCGAGTTGACCTGCACTTTAACCGAATCAATGGGCTACCGGTGTGTTATATCACCTTCCGAAACGTCCCTTTCCTGTCTTTACAAGAAATAACACACGCAGCTACAACTTATTCCTGACTGAGTTTCTAACATGGGTTTAATTGAAATGGCATCACTACCCTCGCGTTTAATACGGGTAAATTCATCATTGCTGGTTCTGATATTGAAAGAAAAAAGGGAACACATAAAAATCAGCCATTCTACTTTATTTTGAACAAACAAAATCAATCGTCTGAAAGCACGTTGGAATTTTATTGCCAGTTGCCTCTCAACCTTCCGTTATAAAGGCTTACACACTGTACAGTGCCCCTGTTCAGGTTTGTTTATAGAACTGTGGGTTTTTAGAACAAATTCGTTCGCAGGGGATTATTCCACGTAAATATTTACACGTCTGATCAGGAGTCCAATCCTTAAACTCAGTGTAAGGCGTCCAAAATGCGCCTGAGAAATCGGCTCCATTGTGATCAGTAGCTAAAATACTGGGGGCTAAAACACCTTGTAGCAACTACGCAAAACCCGGGCTATCAAAAAATATAAAAACTTAAACCACACGAATCCTGAAGTTTAAGTACGTAAAGGATAAACGCACAGTTCAGCCAGAACATGTCATGAAGGCCCGAGGAGAGAACAGATGCATAACTCTACTCTTTCTTTAACCTCAGCGCTTGAAATGTGCGTGTGTGTGTGTGGGGGGGGGGGTTAACGCCACATCCAGGCCGCTTTACCTCCGGGAATGACCCGGGACCCATTGTACAGGAGGCTGGGTGGGCCCAGAGCCGGTCTGGACGGGTGCGGAATATCTCGTCCCCACCGGGATTCGATTCCCGGACCGCCCAGCGAGTAGCAAGCTGCTATACCGACTGCGCTATCTGGGCTCGTGAAATTCGTTCGCATAATTTTTAAAAACTCATTTCTTCGAGATTTGTCTCAAGTACAAAGAGCAGACAGTTTTAGCGACAGGAACATGATGACTGCACGTGCGGACAGTTGTTTCGCCACACCACTGTCCGCACTGCGCGCGCAACACGGAGCCTGTCAGTGTTAAGTAACACTGTAGTGACTGCGTCCTGTCAGCGTCCTGCTATAAATGGTTGCAGCACGGCAACTTACATCAACGTGGAAACCGTCCGCTGTTTATATTTCCTTTTCTGTCTGACTATGCCTTTATTAAAATGCTTTGTTCAAGGGGTAAAATATATAAAATCACGCATAATAAAAGATTAAAAGCAATTCTTATTGGAATAACAAAATACAAATGTTCCTGCGCGGTCCCCACGTGACAGTTTCCTGCACGACTTAGCGTACGCGTCACATGTTAAGCACGGGCCCGCCTCCAGCAGCCAGAATGGTGCACTTTCAGCGTAAGCTGCGTGTCTACCTAACAAGTTCGACAACTTGGTGCACAGCTGTACAAAAATATCCTTACATTCTCTCCATATTTCCTTCCGCCCTCCTCTTTTCTTTGAACCGACAGAACAGTCAAGATAAAACGATCCATTTACAGCATTACGTTTCACCCGTTACAGCACGCACAACAGCATTTGTAAGAGCTCCATTACATGTAAAGTGTTGAAATACGGACAGCTGCGGTCAGTGCCCAACCTGACACTCACTAATTGAACGCCTTCAAGCGCTGAGTACTTATTTGTGTCTGAAGTCCATTAAAATCCTAAACTTGCAATCTGAAACAATATAAACGTCCCCTCTGTGATATAATCCCTCGTGACGACACACACGGTACGTGCTGGCCAATAACCATTTCAGCTCCTGTATCAGATTCCATATAAATGAGTTGCTTAGTGAAAAATCTTCAGTAGCAGGTGAGTACAGATTATAAAGCTTTCGGTTCCCAGCATGCGTGTGACGTCTGCGATTTTAGACAATCAGCCTGTTTCATTCGGCAAGATTTCACTAATGTTCGGTGTAGATACGAACAAGCTTTGTTAATTTAGATGGCCCACGACTCCTGTGTATTTTATAAAAGCAGCCAGCTCTCCGCTTTCATCTCCGGGTACTTGTACACGGTCAGGACTAAAATGACACAGGATAAGTGTCAACGCCCTGGCAGGTTAAGAACATTAACCATGGCCATATTAGAAGCATTCTCTTGCTAATGGAACAGAAGCAGGCTTTACATGAAGGCTGCCTTCCATCAGAGCTAACGTTTATCGGAACCAGCTATTGTGACAGCTAGCCAGCAGTTGGTCTGTTAACAGAGGCGATACGCCCGTACTAGAGACTCAGCTATGAGCAAGACGCTGAGCTAACGAACCGCCTGCTTCTCTATAACACGTCATTTACAGCAAGTGCGTAATATGTAGGCGCAAAGCGGAGGCTTTTTCAGTCTCTTCGCCCATTTATCTTTAAAATATTTACTAAACGAATTTCCATTAAATTCGGAATCAGTGGTACAGAAGCAAGGCCCCCGCGACTTGCGAGGCCTACGAGAGAGCGTCCCTTGACAACGTGACCTCTGCCCTCTGTCCTAACAGAAAGCAGAGGCCTGAATTGCTTTAAGTGTTTTGAATGTAAGTCGCTACTCCACCGCTAAATTTGACTTCATGTCCCCCAGACGAAGACGCACATTTTGCGCATTCGAACGCAGAGTGGACCGTGAAGTGTCCCGAGCCGCAAACCTTCACTTGGCACGCAGCAGAACACAGACTTACTGCATGCGACACCCAAGCACAGAATGTCCGCTTTTTAAAGCATGTAAAATATCTCTCTGGAATCTTTGACACAAAGACGCACAGAGCACCCACACAGAAACGACAGACGCCAGGGCCTTCGGACTGTTCAGCACGGGGTATTTCCTCAGGCCCGCGCTCTTCTGGGGTGTTACACAGCGCCAAGTGGTAATCCTTTACCGACGTTTCCTTTTCTTCTTGGATTTTTTTACCCTTAAAGATGGCACCGAAACTTTGTTCCGAAATGTCGGTGCAGGGTTACCACTCGACGCCGCGTAACACCCCAGAAGAGCGCACATCTCATCACCATCGCGGCGGAAGCCTGAAATCAAGGACTCCCTGTTCAGAGTAAGCAGCTGGTTCTGGCCCTGAATTAAACCTGCATAAAGCACTTATTAGGGCTACAGCGATTGGCGCCCGTCCTGTCCGGGAATCTGCGGCAGACAGCCCTCTCGTGAATTGGCAGCGCCTCAAGAACCACGTTCTCCGTATGACTGGCATCTTCCATCGGGCAGAATGACCACCGATTTGTTCGTGGCTTTCAAAATTTTGTATTTTCATGATTTCGTAAAATAATTATACAGAAAAAATACGCTAGTGAGAATAAATCACTGGAGTCAAAACGTTGGTAGCAGTGGGCAAGGGAAAGACCGACACAGAATGGGCCTATATAGCAGGCTGAAACCAGGCGGCGGTCAAGTTTAAGAGGGTTTGAGGGACTAAGCTGCCGTCACAGCACGACACGCCTCACAGGGACAGGCGACACATAGGTTGCATACAGCGAGCAGTTCTAAGTACTGAAAAACAAGCACATAGGGATGTACAGGGCCCCCCCCCCCCGCCAGGTTGCTGCATGCAGCCCGCAGCCACATTGCTGTATTATGCGCGCACTGTAAACATCGCACACTAATGCAGGCGGTTAGGTGCCCCGCTTGTTGTTAAGTTCGCACTTCGGGTCCGCCATGGCCCTTTGTCATAAAACGTTTGCCGCCCATGGGGCAAGACGCGTGCGCGTGCGCGCGCGCGCGCGCGTGTGTGTGTGTGTGTGTGTGTAAATAAGCACGGAGTACACAGCCGATGAGTTATAACGGGAACGGACCTGCACTTCTGACAGACGGTGCCTCACGCAGAGGTCAATATAGACACACCCGGTCATGTGCCGAAGAGAAGTCTCAACACCAGGACGGGTTGACTGGCTAACTGACTGACTGACTGACTGACTGCCTGGCTGGCTGACTGACTGACTCATTGACTGTGTGAGTGGTTGGCTGGCTGACTGACTGACTGGCTGGCTGGCTGACTGACTGGCTGGCTGGCTGGTTGACTGACTAAACGTCAGCCGTTCAGCGACTCTGACTCTAACTGTGACAGTGTCTACGTGACATTCTTCTCTCCCGTCTAGACCCTCGGATACAGCGGCAATGTTTCCTTCGAAACGTCGGTGACCCAGTGTCATGACCTACAGGACGGTAACCGATGTACAGGTGTTTAGCAAGCGAGCAGACAGATTCCAGGGCTGTTAGCAGAAGTACGGCACACAAGCATGGTTACAATTCTCCTCTAGCAACACGACGGCAAACCTAAAACGGCAGCACGTATTAGCTACACGGCCTGCAAGAAAAACTATATGGACGCATGATTCCAAAATTGGGTGCTGATGGCTTGTTATCTTTTTAGGAACTTTCTCAGACTTACACATTGTCTGCACTTTGCTAAGGAAGTGTTCAGAGTATTTGCAAGGACGCGGTCCTCATCTGGTTCAAACCATCAGAACAGAAATCGCCTGGGGCAGCGGTTCTTAAACTCTGTGGCCACCGAGCCCATTGAGGGCCTGGTGAAACGTACGGACCCCTTCTCAGAAAACTGTATTTAAGTGCACAAAATAAAATACATAGATATAGAACCTACAATCTATATTGCAGGCTGTATTATGAAGGAAACCAACTGTGCTCAAATACAAATTTCAAAATATTAAAAAATAATAAATACATAATATGGTAATACAGGGGCTTCTTTATTAGTCCATTCGTCCATCCCACCCAAATTCACGGACCCCCTGAAACATGTCCACGGGCCCCCAAGGGGTCCGGTCCGTGGACCACAGGTTAAAAGCACTGGCCCAGCGAGACAAGGGACGACCACAGTAACACGTACACACGCGGACCATCCAGAAGCGGATTTTCCCAACACCAGTCCGCGGGAATATCGCTGCAACAGCACGCTAATGCCCTCTGAGCAAGCTAAGTGACCCCTGAGGCCATTCTGAATCTGGCGACGAAAAGCAACGCCAGACACCCCCGTCACAGTCTAAACCCCAGTCGTCGACCCAGCAATCCAAGTTCTAATATTTCTTGCAGATTCTTAGCACGTCTAGCTGAGAACAGACACACAGTGGAGCGCCCTGCGCCACTCCTGTGCGCCACTAACATCCGACAGTCTGCAGCAATTTCAACCACTCAGACGCGTTATCAAAGGAATGCTGCAGTTCCAAAACTGTCCAGGTGCACGCGGGTTGTGGCGCGCTCTGAGTGCAACCTCATTTCCTGCGGGGTCTAATGGGGCTGGCCGGCTGCCGATAAGCTGGCAACTACCGCTTATCTTGCTCCTCTGGATACAGACAGACGACACGCCACGTTTCCCCTGAAATTACGTCTTCGACATATTTCGAGCAATACCCGCTGACTGCGAACATCCTGCGGTACTGCGTGCCTTGATCCAGAGTACTGTAACCAGCGCGCACGTCACACAGCCAAGGGTCGGTACTTTAGCTGTGGCCACGCCCTGTCCTGTCACAGATACAATTACACAAACTACAGAGCATTTTCCACTACTAAACTTACTTCATTTGACCAACCCAACCAAATGCACATACAGCATGCACAGAAGAGATGCGAGTGCCAAAAACGTGTGACAGAACACTCAAGGTACCAATGGCATTATGACATAACCGGGTTACTTAAACGTTACATAAAGTAACAGACGTAACCCCCACAGCTGCCACATTCGCACGAAGATGTCACCTACAGATAAGCCTCACTCGCATGTGACAACGTTACAGGGCCCATTATCTAAAGCAACGCAGCCAGGAGTCCTTCGTCCGGCGCGTCATTACCATTGCTGCCTAACTACACGGGGGTAATTATTTATGTTCGGTTTACTAGAGAAAGAATAAGCCTAGATGCAAGCAAGCATCGGAACTAGAGGCACTCCTGTGCGGTTCGGAGTACGCCAGCAGCAGCAGCAGAGATGGGCCCTATGAGGCTGGAAGAGGAGATCAGTAAGAAAAATTAAGAGATTACGAAGACGCGGAAGCAAGGAGAAGAGGAAGAAGGCATCTTAGGAGGAACGGGAAAAGAATGAGGGTAAGAAATCACTTGAGGAAAGGAGAATACGACAGAGAAGGGGCAGAAGACAAGGAGCTAAGAAGAAACCGTCTGCACAGCCCTTAAGGCCCACACTGTGTACAAAATGTTCACCCCAAGGTACGAGTGCTTACTGACATGCTAAGTGCCTGGCGTCGGTTACGGTTAGGCCTGCTTGTCTGTGCGTCTTCAAGAGAAACAGGACGAAACGAAACCCGCGATCTCTCGTTCTTATGCCGTTCGTTCCGAGTTCGTGAAAACAAACCATAAAAATGAAACAACATATAAAGATACATTTTAATGTGAGTTCCTGCTGGACGAATTGCAAGACAGAAATTTAAGATAGTTCTTTGCTATCAGTTTTGAGGCACACGATTATTATTATCATTATTATTATTATTATTATTATTATTATTCTGACGACGACGTAAAGTATGAAGAAGACAAAGAGACAGATGATAATGGTGGCGGTGGTGGTGATTAATAAACACTCTGGCAATTACTGACGCACAAATTGGTGTTAGATAAACAGGCAAATAAGTTAACGTGAATTTGTTGTCGTACACTCCGTTCGGATTTCTTAAGACAAATTGTTTCCTTTTAGTTAAATTATTTTTATTTCCTTCACCAGTTTGCAAATTATTTTCTTGCATCCAGCAAACCGCCCATAAAACAATTTAAGCGACAATGGCTCATTGTCAACAGAAGCAGAAGAAGCATTAAATTTCACGGTTGTTCGAATACAATTATTTCGTTGCAGACCGCGTCGTTGGATTCAGACGGTGCCGTAAATCGTTGTTAGTTGAGTGGTGGGAATAACAAACAGAGAGGAGGAACAGACCAAGTGAAGTGCCGGCACTAAGCAGATTTGAACCAGAGCGAATCGCACCAGTTGACTGGGCAAATAGGCGTGCTTCCTACTCAGATCAACATTCGGGAACTGGCTGTAAACAGACGGCCAGCTACATCTGACAAGTACCCATCTGCAAGGCTCGCTTCAGCACCACTGAACGTGACATGACACAGTAGTCTTTGTCAGCTGAAAAACTAGAGTGTTCAGCTGTTCAGCTGTGTGCCTCGGTCAACTGGTGACACTACAAGAAGTCTCATGGCAGCCAAGGCTGTATTTGTGATATTATTTTAGGTCCTTTCTTTATTCTTGTCAGCGCCTTCTGCCTCCCCGTCTCCTACCTAAAAACGTAAGCACTAAAGTACATCAACCCCTTCTGTTTAACTACTGCACTCGTGTTTATGTGTGTCGGACCGCAGCTGTCAACCCAAGAGCAGGCTACAGAGCCATGTTACACATGTTCGAAATTTCAAGGCGAATAAATTCAATAAAAGCTCTGGCTGACGACGACTTCTGATTGTGCAATAAACCAACGTTTACAATACCGATTCTGTCTCCATTATCAGAGTTCTACACTCCACTACTGTGTAAGTATATAATTTTGGAGACCTGGGTGCTGAGTGCTGTCAGAAACCTGATGGCGGACATGCAGTACACAGCTGTATCTGAGCCACCTGACTGTACCGCGTGTCAAGGGGAACAGCAGTACACGCACATAAACTTGAAACGAAAATACATACAAAGATGGAGGGAAATATTTTGAGCAATAAATGATAAAACATAAACGAATAAGAAGTATACAAGAAAGTTACTTAGCTGTTCCAATGTTATACGTAGAACTTAGAGACAAATTTCTGTATAAGACGGACTGAACACAGAAAAAATAAGTGAAAAGAAATTACGGAAAGTTTAACCCTTTAAAGACGAAGCGTATCTGTTTTATATAAGGACTCAGTGCGTACCGCGCTGTAAACACTCTCCACTTAGGTTATAAAAACCAGTCTCTTAATGTTTTATAAGGCAAAAGTTGCTGTTTGTTCTGAGATCCGTACAAAACACATAAACGCAATGTGGGCACC
The DNA here is from genome assembly GCA_013340265.1 of Coptotermes formosanus. NCBI lineage: Eukaryota > Metazoa > Arthropoda > Insecta > Blattodea > Rhinotermitidae > Coptotermes > Coptotermes formosanus. The sequence goes on along the minus strand of BLKM01011105.1, from coordinate 690,001 downwards.
ACGTAGAATTTTTTAATGTTAAACCTGTGGGTATGTAAAGTTACCGCTAGGCTTTAAAAGGTTAAGGGAGGAGGATGAAGAGAAAGCATTGTAAATAGAGATAAACAGACATATTTCATGTTACACCGTGCTGTAGGTTCGAACAGAATTCTCTGCTGCAGAGTAAACAGCACACCACAACAGACAGCGGAGAGGAAGTGGACACCAGCGATGTGCACTGCTGATAGGAGACACATCCAGGGAATCTGCGCTTCTGACGCAGCGGATAAATACTTTATGCGTTTCGATTTTAACCATCTGACACGGCTGTCAGCTCGAGAATTTCCTCTGAATAGACTGTTGACAGCAGACGCGGGTGTTAAGTGGGGCACTTAAATACAGCAGACAGAGAAGGGCGTCTGGAAACAGAAATATAAATACAGCAGACAGAGAAGGGCGTCTGGAAACAGAAATGTAAATACAGCAGACAGAGAAGGGCGTCTGGAAACAGAAATGTAAAATGCGAACAACGTAATTTATACTCTCAGAAAAATGCTAGGCCTGCTGGGCTTATAAAATCAAGGACGATATGATTGGCAGGCTATATAGCAAGCATGCTGACGATAATATATGCTTACAAAATTTTTAGAATAAAAATTTGAAGGAAAAGACCACTTCAAAAGCCTGTGCATAGGGGAGAGGATTTACGGGTGGCCCACAGTTACTTTTCCTGAAATTCTGCAGAAGATCAGGCCAGTGCAGAACGTACAGCAAACAACGTGCAATTATTTTATCTATATCTGTGCTTAATTTCAGCAGTATATAAACTTCCACCACAAGAAAACTTATCAACAGTGGCGTAGCTATTTTTTTGGCGCCCGGGCAAATAACTACAGTGGCCACCACTGACAGAAATATCGATATAATAAAATCACAGCCATTTATTGGATTTGCTTCTGTTTGCCTCAACGATTTAAAAATTTTTGAGCGCATAAATCAATTTTTTTAAATTTGAAATATTCATTTTGCCGCCCCTTGCGCTCTGCCTCCGGAGGCGGCCGCAACCCCCCCCCCCCCCCCAACCACGCCGCTGCGTATCAGTCCCGCACAGTTTACACAACGCAACACACAAAGCACCTCATGCAGATCGCGAGGTATACGTTACGGTACAATCACAGAAGCCTGCACGACGGCGCATGTCCAGGTATAGACTAGGCCTAACTGGTCAACAGTTGAAACCTAAAGGGCAACCTGAATATAAACGTAACGCTACACCCGCGTTGCTTGTCCGGTTCTAAAGGGGGGGTACCTTAAGAAAGGCAAAATATAGTTACCCCTTTGCGGGCCATGGAGGTGCATACAGGAATGAAGTTAAATCTCCACTCATTCCTAACCTGGACACTATACGCTGCACCTGTGCCGGCAGTCTGGAACAAGCCCCCCGTACCCACTTCAGTAAAAACTGTTAAACGTGTCAGGATGAGCTATTAATAATGCGCAATAATTTGGGGCCCTATATCGAGTGGCACTGACGTCACTGCCATTTCAACTTTCCTACGCAAGTCACGCACACTACTACTGACGATACGATAATTAAGACTGCAGGAATTTGGCGTCCCTTGACGCCGTGTAATACGTACCAAGTTCTCTGCAAAGTGGTTAAAGGATTCGAACGTTATTAGAGGGGAAATACACCTGACACACTGTCTTAAGACGATAAGCCCATCTGTCCTGACAAAAAAATTTGCAAATGTGTAATTCGTATCAAAACAGACACAGTTTCTGCATGAAATGTCTGTGTGACGCTCGTCCATCCTAAAAGCATAACTGTACGATGTCCAACTTTACGTAAATCCTGATGAGTCGCCGACTGTTTGTAATGAAATTCATCCGACAGTTCTCAGGTGGAAACACGCGGATGGACAGAGGGCACTCCCTGCATGTCCAGTGTTGGCACATCGCACAAAAGAAAAACCCATCCCATCAGAAATTCGGGTGCTGAAAGAGGATTTCCATACATGTAACATTGCACACTTCGAGTGCACTTGTTTTATATATGGAGGTTTATTTGTTACCAGCTACTGCACAGTGGTTTTACATGCTGCTACGTGTTTCGGCTAACTATGCAGCCATCATCAGGGCAGCCTCTTTTATAGACAGAAGCAGCGTGCAGCGTGTCAGAGAATGGCGAAAATGTATACCATTGTTACAGCCGCAATCACTGCTTTACAGTTCTCATGTGCCAGAACAGTACGTCCACAGATACTCAAAACAGTATGTCGACAGATACTCAAAACAGTATGTCGACAGATACTCAAAACAGTATGTCGACAGATACTCAAAACAGAATGTCGACAGATACTCAAAACCCTTTTGAGTACAAAATATATAAAATCCAGAATGCAGTCTGTTTCCGAACTTCCGTTTCATGATCAGTTCCAACTGTGGGGGGCAGAAACCCCTGGCTGTGTTTCCCGCTATTTCCATCTCCATAACAAGGACCAATTAGCGAACGTTAACCTTTCTTTATTCTGAGAATCGAATTGAACACGTTAGCGAGCACTGCAGAGGTCTGCCTGTTGCTGTGTGCTCCACACCAAACAACCATTGCGATCTGAAGCTTGAAATGTAACTGCTGCTGACAGTCCCTGGCGTAACTGCTGCTGACAGTCCCTGGCGTAACTGCTGCTGACAGTCCCTGGCGTAACGGAGTTCTTCTAAAATTTTGGAAGTTCGATTTTAATTTTTATCTTTCTAATTGTTACTCTGTGGACTTACAAATGCCGATCTCTAAACCCTTGCACAGTATTCTCTAACGCCGCAGTTGCCAGGCACTCAGTATGCTAGCAGACCCGATTTCGGTACGGCCATACCGGAAAGTGTTTCATTACTTATGTAGGTATACATTGACAGACAGTGATGAAACGTGTGCTGCGAATCATGTTTCATAAAGAAAATTAAAATAAGAGGCTAAGCTACTTTGTTTGCATTAATGTTGACCTTTTTTGCCGAACGAAATTTTACTTTACTCGACAGATTTTCGAACAGTGCTAAAATATCAAATTTCATAAAAATCCGTCCAGCGGGAGCCCAGTAGTTCCACGCGGACAGATGGACAGACACACAGACATGACGAAGCTAATAGTCGCTTTCCGCAATTTTGCAAACGCGCCTAAAATGTTTAAAGTACGCAGAGTTCTTCCCGTACTTCAGAGTTACAGTTCTGCAACAGATTGTCCACCGACGGAAGTCAGAATCTGCACACAAGAGTTTAAATTTCAAAGAGAAGGGAAACTCTTCACAATACAAGGAGCAACATCAGCGCCCCTTGATGTAAAATAACTGCTTTGTTTTTCCCAAGTATCCTTTGTGAGGTTCTGCTTGCGGCCCCAGGGCAGAATACTATACGTGCGACGTGCAGAACCTACAAATAAATGCAAAGAAACTGAATGAATGGATAATATCCTTAAGTGAAAAAGTACTATCTTGCTATAGTGTGCGGACACTGAACGTGCAGGCACACACTTGAAGAGTATGCCGTTTCACGCCACACAGCAGACCCTTCCACTGACTTCTCACTGTCACTTAACTGCTGAACAGAGCAGCTTAGCTGCCTTTGACAAAACCAGAATAATCGCTACTGCGTGCACAAGAACCTGCTGCTAAATCTGGAGGCCTAACTGTAAGGCAGCTGAATCCAGTCAACAAACTCACACCATATTCGTTTAAGACAAATTTGAATGTTGAGTTAGCAACTGCGCCTGGTTCTCCCAATGCTGTCTTTTCTTTTTCGTCAGAATTTTGCAAGCACAAACTTCTCGTCTCAGCCCATGCACTGTGCACAGTACGTCCCGCCAAGCTTACGGCGGCCGCAGAGAACCTGATCACGGTGTCGAACCTATTCACAGTCTTCTCATTGGCTGAAACACTCCGGTCCGCAATTCTCAGAAGTGTCTTCGGGAAACGGGATGTGAAGTGGATGGAAGTGACTCGGGTCGTGTTCGGTGGGAGTTTCGGTACCAGCGAGACCGAATGTTATTGCGAAATCAAGTGGCATCCAACAGAAACCATAACACCCTTCTGATTCTGAACACTCTACCTTCAACAGCAAATGGATTGGAACGCTCCAAGGGCAGAGACATGGGAAGACCAACCGACCATGTTATGGACCACTGACCCGAGAGAAACGAAGCCAAAACAATAGCGACAGAGAAGAACCAGCTGGGGCATTACAGCGGAGATGTGAAACAGAACACCTTGGCGACACGAGCAACAAAACACTGACCAGAGCAGTCTAATTATGTAGCTCATTTTCTTGTTGATTTTCCGGATTACAGGACAGCAAGGACACGCTCTGAGACCACGTGAACGTGACCCCGTCAACACGACACACGCGGTGGGCAGGTGGTCTCGCTCACAGTACTGCACGCTGACACCTGAAGCACCACACTGCGATCATGCAGCCAAGGAACGTTCATGCTAACACTGTTAGTGGCACTCACAGGGCTAGCATGAGTGCTCCGCCACTGACTGGAAGAATCTGAACACAGAGGCCACATAAAACGAGTTGGCTTCTCTATTTTGTAACCACAAAACCAGAACCGTATGTACAAACTGTGTGGCAGCAGGGGCAACGAGCGTTTGTTGATCGTTTGAGTCCAGGTAACTTGATCAACATGAAGGCTTTGCATGTGCAAACACTGCAGCACGCAGGCAATATGCGAGAGGCGCAAACAGAAGCAAATAAATCCGTTTTATTTGCGTTTTTTTACGCCATTTCGTCACTGAATTCGCTGCACGATACACGAATTAATTACGCCTGTTGGCTGCCCCAGCTCCGTACTTACTAATAACTGCCATATCGTAGGTGTGCCAAAATCGTTGGTCCCCTTTCCTTATCAGGACTAGCACAGTGATTTTAATTGTCACGTGGTGTCTCTGCTAGGTACAAATATCATTTCCAATCTGCAGTACTGGTGGGCCGATGCTCAGTACTTAGTCTAGTTTCTACCATGGAAACAGAGTTAGCTAAAGTGACGTAAGTTTCAGGCCTGCAGGATTCCCACACAGCCTGAAATGTAAGAGGATATCGCAACTTATATTGTGAGCCTGAATTCACAAAACTTTCTTTAACGCATGAAAAATCTCCGAACGTGGTAACTTGCACTGTATTAAGTAGCAATACAAATGATTTCAAGTACTGATTAATAAGAATGTGAAAATGGCGGGCAAAAATTGACACTAAACCGTCACTAAACTTCACCCAAAGTTGTCTCTACAACACGCACGAAGTGCAGCTCGAGACCGACCTCTGCGAATCGATTTCCCTTTCATTTCCCCAGCTTTTCTGCAAAGGCAAGTCCCGAACTATGCTTCTATGGCTCGCCCAAAGGACTTCTACAGAGCAACTCTCAGCGATTTGTGTTTATGTCCGTGAAGTTTTGGTGACGAGAATCAGCTTGATGCGGCAAGAACATACATGGTTGGCGAACTGGACTTTCTCCAGTGCAAAAGAAATGTCAGAAAATGATTGCTGTAAAAGGAAGAAATGCAAGTGGACCCATTTACCAGCGGTAAGAAGGTTTCCGCTCTTGCAACCTGTTTCAGCGCACCAGCAAACCTCCGTCCTCTCGATGGCGCTTCTTAAGAAAATCAGAATGAAGACTGGTTTGAAAAAGATTCGCCTTCTGGACGCATGTAGAGACGTCACGGTCCGGCTGTGTGAACAAGTTCTTTACCCCCTGGCTGAAGCATTTCGTTGCTCGTTTTGGCCCAAATCCAGAGGGGTAACCGCTGTTTTACAAAAATCTTGAACCCCAAGAGGTAGGGAGCACAATTAGCGAGCCACACATGTGAACACTTGCCAGAACAGACAGTGACTACAATAGGAAGAGGCAGTTTAGAGATGGCTAAGGGCACACCCGGACTACGCCGTGATATCGGACAGTGTGCCTGACTTGCTGGCAGGAGCGTACGGAAAGCCAGCAATTGTAGGAACACCCATGACACTGGACCTTGGCCAGCAGACCAACTGACGGTGATTCTGCACGAAAGACATTTCACAGAAGATGACACACAAATATCTACAGTTAGAGAAACTATTGTGTTGATGTGAGAACCAAATGAATCTTCCCTGTTTACGGTCGTTCTTAAAAATGTATCTCCACTTTAAAACGCTAAGCTTCAGTGCCATTGAAGTACGAACCCACACTGCCGATGAGATCTGCGCTCTTCTGGGATGTTACGCAGCGTCGAGTGGCAATCCTTTACCGACGTTTCGGAACAACCTATCGGTCCCATCTTCAAGGGACAAGAGGGCTGAGAATTCTTCTTGGACTTCTTGACCCTTGAAGACGGGACCTATAGGTTGTCCCGAAACGTCGGTACAGCATTACCACTCGACGCTGCGTAACACCCCAGAAGAACGCAGATCTCATCAGCATCGCGGCGGAAGCCTGAAGTCGCAGACCCGCACTGCCGTTGTTTTAATAAACAGCCTGTACAAGGAAATATTCCGAACTGCTTGGAGGCAAAAAAACGAAAAAAAGAAGCAACCATAATTGCCAGCAAAACAGCTGTTTTCAACAAAAGGCGGAAAAAATCACAAAGTCAACAGGACGAACTGAAGAAGCGATCCCGGCATTTTCGTCCAGTTGCCTGAAGAAACCGGAAAGCAGTGTCCAGTGTTACGAGCCGGCGGACTGCATGCAAGAAATGGATCTGTGTAACACGTGCTGTGGCCCAAAGACGCACGCCTTACGTGGCTTCAGGCTTCCGCCGCGATGCTGATGAGGTCTGCGCTATTCTGGGGTGTTACGCAGCGTCGAGTGGTAATGCTTTACCGACGTTTCGGGACCACGTATCGGTCCTTTATTCAAAGGTATTGATCCTTTAAGATGGGACCCATACATTGTCCCGAAACGTCGATAAAAGATTACCACACGATGCTGCGTAACACCACAGAAGAGCGCACACCTGAGACGCAAACCTTCATCCCTAAATTACGTTGGATTTGTCAAACTTTCCAGCCCGCCCGACCCCCCTCCCCCCGATGCATGCTTAGCCTTTCAACTTACTGACACAATACGAACCCAAGTCTGAGTACTTTTAACGTTTCCACAAGGTTACTTCCGTTAGAGAGAGATGACATTTTCACAGGGATATTCACGAAGATTCAAATCTTACGGGATGTGACGCCGTGTCGGCTGTTAATAGTAAGTGGTGTCACAGAGCAGTGTATTGCTTTTGTCTTCAGAGGCAAGCAGTCTTAAAAGTTCCTCCGAAACGTCGGTAATTACCAGTTGCCACGGCGCTACATCTCAAAGAACTCGACTCTTCAACCCAGTTTATAGCCATCACTTTTAGCAGAGGACAGCCCCTTCCGTTCCGTTAACTCGACACATAAAATTAACGCAGTACACGTAAGTGCAGTCGCGTCACGCGTATTAATTTTATATGCAATCATTGTCACTTCTTTCAGTGGGCCGCGACAGCGCAGTCGGCATAGCAACTCGCTACGGGCTGGGCGGTCCGGGGATCGAATCCAGGTAGGGGCGAGATTTTTCCGCACCCGTCCAGGCCGTCCCTGGGGCCCACTCAGCCTCCTGTAAAAGGGATCCTGGGTCTTTACCGCGGGTAAAGCGGCCGGGATGTGGCGTTGACCGCCCCCCCCCCCCCCCGCGTCCCATCAACAGCCAAGGTTAAAGAAAGAGCAGAGCCATACCACAACTCCCCTCCCCCCACCCCACACCCTCTGGTCCTTCGTGGCTTGTTCTAGGGTGAACCTTACCTTGAACGGCCCCACTTATTTCACTGACACACTTAAGCACAGAGCACCTGTACGCCAGAAGGACGTGTCATTAAATTTCAAATATTTACCCAGTGTAAAGTTTAGTAGAGAAAAGTAGCCTACAAATGACTTTTCAGGCCCTTGCAATGGTTCAGTGGCGGTCTCGGTTCTGTCACGTTACAGTGTGATTAGTGCCAGACGTTTCGCGTCCATTGTTGTCTCGAAACGTCGGCCAGGAATCACCCAGTGACGTGGCCCCACATCCTAGAAGAAATGAGATTCAAAATAAATAAATTTCATGAATTTTCGTGACTTAAATCCAGCTGTCTCACATTCTCACACAATTCATCGAGCACAACAGCATTCATTGTCTGAGTACACAACGGAGTCAGCATTCACTCGACAGTAATCATTGTCTGAGTACACAACGGAGTCAGCATTCACTCAACAGTAATCATTACGCGCCACAGACAAAGAAAACAAACCGCATCGCGCATGACTCGGCCACATCCATCCGCCATTTTATTTTCTACGGCCGGAGAGCACGTGACCGATTACTTAGTAGATCCGTCCTCATGTAACACGTTTTGTCTCTTTCTTTACATCTTTTATTATTCTTGTTCTCGTATTTTAACTGAGGTGAAGGGAAATAATACTGTAGAATGATTCCCAAATTGCTCCTTCACGATTTCCAAAGCAGAATCAGAAGAAGGAAATGCCTGTGAAGTGATGCAAGCCACAGCTCATTATGTTGCCAGTAAGAATCCATAATGTGCGATAAAGACTACATTACTGTGAAACCTGACCTTCTTCCATATAAAAACTATTATGCGGAGATCTTGTTTCATTGAATAGTGAACCTTAAAAACACCTGCACCAAGTCTGTCCATTATCAAGCGATGTAATATATTTGGATAGCACGCGCGACAGCACGCCATTGGAATACAAGCCAAATTTGTTTAAATTGGCATGAAATTTGTTTTGCTGCCAGCAGAACACAGCCCTACCAATTCAGTCGAAATTTTGCCTCTGGCAGCACTTCTACGGGAAGAGGATTTGGAGGTCTCAAAGTCCACAAGGCTACTAAGCCCAGCAGTGTGAAGTACAGCAGGTGCGTTTCACTCGCAGTTCTCACCTCTTCTACCTATTCAGAGTAGGTGTTTATTTTCACTTGATCACACTCAGACACATACCACAGTCGGTAGGACTCCTCTGGACGAGGGATCGGCCCGTCGCAGAGACCTCTACCTGACAACACAAACACTGTACAAGAGACAAACATCCATGCCCGCGGTGGGATGCGAACCCACGATCCCAGGAAGCGCTCGGCTGCAGACCTACGCCTTAGACCGCGCGGCCACCGGGATCGGCACAGCAGGTAGGTACGTAACCTTATTTACAACTTGACAAGGAACGAACCCTAAAATTATAAAATTCCACATGACAATTGCAAATATTATTTACAGGCCAGCGTGCCAGCCATTGTCTTGTTACACAATGCATATCAATAAAATTTATAAAATCTACATGTCAAAATTAATTACTAGGTATCGGATAGGCAGGCTGTATTAAGTGTCACGAAGCACTGTGCGATGATTGGTAGCAGTACTTATTCAATAAACACACAGGCACCGGCCGTTGCGATACAGTCATCGGCAGCTTCGCATACGGATACTGCGGTTCTTCGGACCCAGTTCCGCAACTTTAATGCTTTCCATGCCGTCTTGGTCCGCAGCCTCTTCCAAAGCGAGTTCTCTGCACAGTGCGATCTAGTGCTTCGTCTTTCAATTTACAGTATCTTCTCTTTTCGTCAACGTCATCCAGTAGCTGCTTACGTCTTCTTCTTTTCTCCCCTCCCTTATACCTTCCCTTCAATAAGGTGTTTCAGCAGGCAGTCCCTACGCAACATGGGACCAATCCAGTTAGCCTTCCTTCCATTTATTGTATGTAGGGCCTTCCCGTCCTTTTGACTCCGCATAATACTCCGTCATTTCTCACAAGATCGTGCCAACTGCTGTTCTGCATTCCCCTCCTGCACCACAGTCCAACATCTGATCTAATTTCCGAAGTGTCCAAGTTTCAGCACCATACAAAGCTATGTGTAGACACACACACGCGCGCACACACACACACACACACACACACACACACACACACACACACACAGAAAGGCGTTGTTTCAAATTTTGTCACATAACGCACTTAGCATCTACAGAACATGCCTCACGCACATTCTCCGTGGCATATGCGCTTAGGGTAACCCGTGATTGCTTGCTATAAAACTAACCCGTGTTTTATATGGCGCTCATTAAGAAACAAATTTGCTTCTGGCGTTGTTTACAGGCCGCTTCGAGGCGCGTGTAGATTGTTTTACGGTGTTCTGCCTGGAAGCTGAAGTCGTAAAAGATGTTTCTTATTCTGTTTGCGTGTGCGTGTGTGTGTGTGTGTGTGTGTGTGTGTGTGAACGAATAATAAGATTTTATATACGCCTGTCTAGATGTATGCATTGTATCCAGCGTGGCTGCAGGGTTTCCAAACTTTTACAGCTCGTTTCCTCTCATTAGAAGCACACAGGTTGTTAACTGCCAGGCGACAGTTGAACCCACTGAATGCACATTGTTACTATTGTGCGATGTTGCCATTTTGATGAGCCTTTAAACTGACGACACAAAAATTCTTACTATGGTATTTATTCGAGGAAATATCTTATAAAATACAACTCTTGAGCAATCTCAGATACAATTTGTTCTTTCCAAGTATTTAATAACGACGTAGCTAGACACGGTATGGAACTAAACTGCAACTATTACATCGGCTTGACAGAAGCAATTTAAGTCGACGCACTGTACGGCACATGAAGCAGGCGGTATCTGTCAGACAGACTTTACTGTCTTGCTGAAAACTCTGCCACACAACAGCAATATTTTATTTCTCGCTCTGTGTTGTTACAACCTTAACCTTTTAAAGCCTAGCGGTAACTTTACGTACCACCAGGTTTAACATTAAAAAATTCTACGTGGTGCCCACATAGCGTTTATGTGTTTTATACGGATCTCAGAACAAACAGCAACTTTTGCCTTATAAAACATTAAGAGATTGGTTTTTATAACCGAAGTGGAGAGTGTTTACAGCGCGGTACGCACTGAGTCCTTATATAAAACAGACACGCTTCGTCGTTAAAGGGTTAATTAAACTTGCATTCTGCCTATCACATTTCGCTACTGTTGTCTGAAAATGCAAGAATAAAACTGAACACAGACCGACTTGTGGCACCAATTGCGCCTACACTTAGAAGGCTGCAGATGCTGAGTTCTGTTGTCAGTCTGCAAGGCACGGGCCTGCCTACAGCAAGCTCGTGCCAAGTACCATATGTAAGAGACGTGAGTCCTGCGGTTTGTACACATTCCTTGCTAAATAGCTTTCTACATATGTTACCGCACATCCGAGGGAAGAACCCCTAGTACCCACTGCATACTAGATTGGGTGGGCCCCAAAGTTCGTGTGGTTAAGTCGACATAATTGTTACACCTCCCGGAAATCGAAACACGATTCCTCAGACACAGAGCAAATAGCCAAGTTACTGCACCGTCTGATATACAGCGGCTCAGGCAGTGCTGTTCCTATTACAGCATTACCACACTTCTTCTTATACACTATAATTTTTCTAATTTTCTACTTCTCTCCTTCCATAGCCTGTGGCGTGGGCTGTCCTGCTGGCACCAGTCTCCCTCCCACTTACATCTCACTTTACGTACTTTTCCTAATCTTGCTCATATTCAGGGTTGTTGGAATGTGTAACCAAAGCAAGAAACGTTTTGTCACGTTGTTACGACATTTCTAGAAATTAAGGGGTAAGAAACACATTGCTCCAACACGTGATGCTAAAAATGTGCCCGCACTAACACCTTTACATAAAATGTGCCTGCACTAACGCCTTTACATAAAATGTGCCCGCACTAACGCCTTTACATAAAATCCTTGACAGCTGGTAAAGCAGAGAGTATCCCTTGTCTTTTTATTAAAAGTGTAAAAAGACTTACTGAAAGTGTTACATAATACCGTAATAATACCGCTGAAATAAAAACAAGAATTAGGAATTATTTTTCGCGAATTCTGAATTTATAGCAGGCGTATGCATGGAATGCGTCAGTACCAGTAAGGTGCCGGTACGCCACACCTTTGCGTACCGGCACAAAAGGCGCTGACTGTACTGCCTATAGGAACAATTGTTGGACCCCCGTTAGCAGTAAACACACAGCGTGTATCAGCCTGTAACTGCTGGCTGTGTAGCGTACAGCTTCTCTTTGACTCGGCAATTAGACGCCTGAAGTGCGAACAAGCAATTAGAGGCATGCACATTGCAATTTGTTGTAACGCAGCGGCCTGAACACGGCACACCACTGCTGCACTGTCCAGAATGCTAACACCGCACACACAGAACATCTTTAGCCGTGACGGTATGTGCCGCGTAACATAACAAGCTGACCAATCGCAAGGCATTGCCGCGTTCCCCCCCCCCCCAACCACCCCTCCCAAAAGCCCTCTCAACATAACGATTATAGCGTCCAGCAAATTAGACGAATTTCCAACCGTCCGACCGCAGCAACTGTTGTGCTGCGCTGCACAGCCATCATGGCAAACGACGCGAGGAGCGAACGTTCCCTGCCTTGCGACCAACCAAATGATCGCTCTGCCCGAGGAAGGAGGGATCATGTTATTACTTTCCTTGATTAGAATTTATGAGTTTGCCTTATCTGCTGGGCTATAGAACCTGTGGGCGAACGTGGCGGCGGTAGAGCGGAGCAAAGGAGGGCGAGAGACCGCCTTTCGTGCATTATGCATATGCGGAGCCTGGTCTCCAATTAGCTGGAACAGTGATATTACGTTTGAGGGAGAATGATGTATCATTCAGTCATACACTAGTTATCTAAATATGCCCTCCAACGAGAAGCCGCTAGCTGCTTTATCAGAAAGTGTCCATTCTTTTGCGATAACAGTCATGCAAGTTCCGTTTATCTGTGCTTAATGTAACGACGTGTTCAGTATTAATTAGGATGATTTTTTTATGGTGAAGGGCCCCGCAGCAGACGCTACGGACGCGCGGCAGCCTTGAGGCTTCTTGTGCAACCCTGTGATGAAGATGATTAGTTTTTCGTTTTTACGTGTAAAGGAGCACCGGTGGAATGAAAGTGAGATGGTAAAACCGAAGTACTCGGGGAAAAACTTGTCTCAGTGCCACTTTGTCAACCACAAATCCCACACGTACTGATCCCGGTTCGAACCCGGGCCTCCGCGGTCAGAGGCCAGCGACTAACCGCCTGAGCCATGGCGCGGCCAAATTACGACGATGGAAGGAATCGGCAAGGTAAAAAAGGTAAAGCAGTCCCACTACAGGCCTGGACAGGCCCACAGGGTTCCAGGAGGTCGAGCCTCCCGGATTTCTAGACAGTCGGCACATGGAGGTGGTAAGGTTGTCAGCCCTACGCACCGGCCGCGTTTACCCCCCAGGAAATATTCCTGGTACTCATTTCCGTTAGAGGCTGAGTCGACCCCAGGGCCATAGTGCGACCGACAGGATTATGTCAATGAAAAATCCACTGACACCATCGGGAGTCGAACCCGCGACCTGCCGGTTTGTAGCGCAGTGCCTCAACCAACTGCGCCACCGCGGCCCCGGAAGGAATCGGAAGTGGCTCGAAGTGCTGTCTGTGTGTATGCGGGGAGCGGCTTCAGAAACTCACGAAAACCCTGAGTCAGGCAACCTCTGACCCCCCCCAGACTGAACCCGGCACAGGGAGAACACAATGCAGAGATGTTGGCCCTTCAGCCAACTATTATGTGCACGCCATGAGTTGGCGCGGAGTGTATAGACGCGAGACAGGAGGGTAAATATACGTACGCATGCGCACTGGCTGTTACTGAACCCTATTCCTGTCCCACAGACATTTTTGTCTAATTTTGTTCTCCCACAGTGCAGTAACTGTAACTGCCATTGTGGAACAAGGCACAGGAATACGGCGCAGCGTGAAGCTCCTTCCACCCCATCCAGCCAGTTCCGACGTCTCGCGGCGCGCCCACAGTAGCTCGCTGCAAAGGTCTCGTGAAGGCAAACTTAGTCAGGGCGCGTTTTGAGTGGTCAAGCTGCTGAGTTTCAAGCGTGCAGTCTGTCTGTTCACTTCCGCGCGGCATGTGGCTGCATCATGTTGCAACACCGCTCAACATTATCGTAAGGGGAAACGTATTACTTTCCAATGAAACTGGGGGGGGGGGGGGGGGGGG
>BLKM01011105.1:664179-675858 GCA_013340265.1 Coptotermes formosanus | reverse complement strand
ACAAAGATATACCCACTCGGGTACTTCCGAGCACTGAACCTATTATTGCATACAAATGGAACTTTAAGAACACACACAAGCACAAACACTTGCCAGTGCTGTGGAACTCAGCAGAGTAACCTATAATGAGTGCGGTATTTATATGAACTCAGTAAAAGAACGCATAATGGGAGGGTCGTGTCGGTTTGTAAGCTACATCTCAGCAGGTTTAACATGACTGCAAAGGGTGTGCTCTTTGTCACCTTAGTACGCAGAATTTAGCAAGGCGTTCTTTACTCTGAAACTGTCATACGGTTTCACGGTACAAGCGTACGGGTCATTCTCCTCAGGTCCACAGGGAAAGCACGACCTTTCCTGCACCGAGGTTCAGCAAACCATCACGCGCACTTCTGCTGCACCGAACTGCACCCAAATTGGGCACCAGCTGTGCACAGGAAGGGTGACGGTTTATTCACGCCTTTCAGCAACACATGCCTTTGGCTGCACCGATTTCTTCTCGCGATTTACCAGCTCTGTGCGTGGTTACCTTAAACACGTCTAGGGGGCGAGATTTGGGGGCGACATGTGGAAGGCGCCACGTAGATCAGAAAAGGCACTAACAAAATGCCTATGTACAGAAAACGAAACCTGACACTCCCAATATTACTATTATCCCTGTACGGCACAACTTCCCGGCCCCCCCCCCCCCCCCCAGCTTGCATATTTTCTGAAGGCGGGGCTAAGCTTTCCTTCAAAAACACGTCCAGAAAGACTGCAGAAGAAGCCCCGAGTTTTTCTTCTGAGTTAAAGCGACATAAGCGTGAATCTTTCATTCATTTACATTTTACGCCGACATTTCGAAGGCACTGCACATTGCGTCTCCTTTTCTTTCATGGCACACGGTCAGATACGAGAAAAAGTTGCGCCCCATTTTTAGATCTAAATATTAATATTTTACAATTAAATGTAAGAGACAATTTTAAACACCCAGGCACAGAAATGAAAATATCATTAAAATGAGCGTCAATAAAGAGGCTGTGAGACGGTGAGATTAATTCGCTGGCTCCTGGCAGGCACTGACCCCGGGGTCTTTTCAGGACCATGGCCCAAAATTACTGTCCTCTTGGATGTCGACGTTTCAGAGAACCTTGAAGATGAAAATAGCGCTTTCCTCCGAAACGCTGATACAAATCTACCAAACCACTTGGCGTCACGCCTCAGACGACTCTTCAGAAACACCGCCGTAAAGAAACCAGATCTCATGCAGTAATAAAAGGGCTACTTACATTAAAGGCGCAGAACTCATCACAACCAGAGAGACATCAGTTTCTCAAACAGTCTGCTTCATGACGTAAATTTTAAGGACAATTGGATAAATACAGACAGCAACACACAGGACCACACCATGCCAGATTTCAGGTTGGCGCCGCGGCGTCCTACCTCAAAGCAATCCAAGAAGAATTGGCCGCTTTACGCTTGGAGACAGGACAGTTGTATTGGCCCGACGTGTCGGTAACCAAACAGCAATCTGCCCCGCGCAACATCCCAGAACAGCGACGGCCCCAAGCCAACACCAGCCTGCTACACGAATCGTGCGTCACTTGTCCACCCACCTTTGTGCCGAGATAGCGCGATTTATTGCGGCCAATTACTGACAAACCCTGCGCAACTGAAGTCCACTCATTGTTTGAAAATCTACAGGGTACAACAGAAGCCGACACCGCGCCGCCGTTACAGTGTAGCTGCCACACACATGATCAGCTGCCAGCACCTGCTCGGGACAGTGAAGCAGCAAGACTGGAACAGTCACCGGCTGAAATACAGTCGAACTCGGTTATAACGTCATGAAAGGGACTGAAGATTTTGTGTCGTTATAAACGAGTGTTGTTATAACCGAGGAGTATAATGTTGTGGTTAACTGTGAGGAAATAATTGGTATCACAGAACATCTGACGCTATAGATGTGGTGTCGTAAAAACCGATGTCGTTCTAAGCGAGTTTGACTCTACACTGAAATTAAGTTTTCTTCGTTGCATTCCTTAATCGTAGTAGGCTTATTATTTTCCAGTCCGTTCGGTGCAAATGCAGGCCTGTACCGCACTGTCCCCACTGTCCTGTGTACGTCGCAAACCGCGGCGATGCCGTTCTTAATCTGCTTCAGGTTCCACTGACGGACTGCCAACAAGCCTAGCACGAACTGTTACACAGAAACCTTGACGTGTTCTCACACTGCGCACGGCGTTGACTGAGCTGCACTCTACTTCTAGTAAGTCGACATTAATGTGGGGAAATTCAGGGGATTTAGGCACTTTGTTGTCAGCGAAAATCACAAGACGCAGTATCTTCCACGAATACAGACTGTGGACCAAGAGATGACGCCCTGCGGTTGCGGGCGCGCTAGGCGCGGTGCGCAAGGCCGCTATTCATAGGCGCGATAGAGTGTTACACCAGAGCACACACAGTGCTGTGCGCCAGTGCACTGTGCGAATGCTTTCAGGTGGCTACTGGCAACTCGTCATTCGCCAAGACGTCTTGCGCGTGCGCATACATCGTACTTCTGGCAGGGATCATCTCGTGGTCTGTGGACAGTACTACAGGCTAAACTTGTTCGAGCACACCCACAAGTAAAAACTGGCTAACTTGATGCAGCAGTCCTTGAGGGAGCGATACCACAGTTCATCAGCTAGTTAAGAAATCGCCCACATTTTATAGAAACGGAAGGTTTATCGCCGGGTTAGCACCACAACGTTATTCATCCCTACGCTAGTTCACACGAATACAGTCCACGTCCCATAACATATTTTTGTGATCCATTTTAATATTATTTTCTATGCACAGCAAGGTCTTCCAAGTGGTCTAACTCCGTCAGGTTACGCACAGACGGCCTAACTGCGATCATGAAAACGCTACTTAGAGCAAATCCACTTCAGGCCGGGATTTCCCGCCCGTTAAGAAATGGCTAATATAAATACGTTTGTAGTGCAACTGGCTGCTGCTGTGTTATGTGCAGACGTGTTGCTGCAGTACGTGAAGTACAGTCAACACAAGCATGTGCGATAGTTCTACTTACCATCTGTGGCTACCAGTTAAGGCCCGTATGTCGATTTATTATCAGGCCTGTGTACAAAGGTCATAGACAGGTAAGGATGTGCATGTTATTGATATAACGCATTTTCTTCCAGTTTAGTTACACGTAATA
Source organism: Coptotermes formosanus (assembly GCA_013340265.1). Lineage (NCBI taxonomy): Eukaryota > Metazoa > Arthropoda > Insecta > Blattodea > Rhinotermitidae > Coptotermes > Coptotermes formosanus. Next base: position 672,680 of record BLKM01011105.1, on the reverse strand, counting down.
TTATTAAAATTAACATTCCACACGCTAGAAGCCCTCGCATAGGTAACCAGTATGAGACTTCATCCGATCGCTCCTCGTCCCGGCGGGTCTTCCAATTATTGATAAAACACTGTCAGTTCATAGCTAAATTTCGGTACGTTCAAAATGTCATTAAGTTCAGGATGCTATTGCCAGTTGACGTTACGCACACAGTGCGTAGACCTGCAATCCTGCGTCAACTAATGCACGCACTTAATAACTGCATTACTTCATTAAGTGCAGAAGCCGGTTGGTGTGCTGACAGCTGTGGTCACTATTGTGGACTGACAACGTACGGCCTGTCAACTTATACGTACCAAAAAGCAACTGTGCCCTTGCAATATCGCTTCTTCCACTCATATTTGATCACATTTAACTGCGGCTTGTATGCCTGTTCGTACTGCCACCGCAGCAGTACCGACATGTCACTACTTGTAACATACACAGATAACCACAAACTGGATCGATTTTAATAATATTATTACATACCAATAAACTGGGGGGAAAAAAGACTCGACACCTTCCTGAACAGGAATTCAATGCACATCCTACCCTGTTCATGCCCTGCCCACACATGTCTGATAACTGGACACACGAGTAGCAACACGTAGCCGGGGAAACAAAATTTATCATAAACAGTTGCGCTGACAGCATTGTACACTTTCTGCGAATGTAAACACGTAAACACGTGTTACTGAGCACCAGGATGGTGTGTACGATACACATTAATTAGATGTGTTCGCGACACTCGCGTTACTCCTCAGTTCTGCCAGCCCATTGAGACAGATGCCAGCTGCACTGCAGCGCGCAACTCCTCAGTTCTGCCAGCCCATTGAGACAGATGCCAGCTGCACTGCAGCGCGCAACTGAAGACATTGCTTCGATTTGCGCTTCTCATATTTCCAGCTGTGAGTGGCAGCAACACACCACTGTAGTGTCTAAACCTGAGTATGTCGGATGATGACGTGTGACTGCAGCACAACAATGAATACAGCGAATTGTTAATGTAAGAATCACGAAAGATGAGCTATTTGTTAAGAATTTACAATTGTAGTGACTTTATCGGCGCTGGCTGGCATGCTGGCGGCAACGAAATCTTGTAATAACGAACTGCCAAGGCGGCAGCAAAGAATACGACAATCATAGGTAGTGCCACGTTAAATCCTAACCAACGTAAGTTTTCATGTTCTCAGGTCGGTTGCTGATTGACAGCTGGTCTTGATCCGGGTTTCTGCATAACTGCACGTTGCAGACACGCAAAACACGACCAGTTATTAAAGTCTTCATCAAGTTATACAAAACAAAATTTCGTTTTCCTTGCATTTGTAGTAACTCTACAAGGAAGCAACAGTGTAAATCACCTGCAGTCTGACTCCGTTTTGTTGTGAGATGCATCAACATCTCCGCACTTGCTTGCACTCATTTTCTTTAGTTGTGTGTGGAGGTTATTCCAGAGAAGTTGCCACTCCTTTCGGACTGTTTTGCCTGCAATAAAAACGCGCACAGGATTGCTTTTCACTGACTGTGCAACTGCAGGCTTCTTTTCAACTGGCACGTCTTTAGCAGCGTTAACAGATGTCGCCTCACTCGGCATATCTACTATACGTGACACAAAGCGGCTTGTGGCGCTATTTGGAAATGATATCTGCGTTCTTCTGGGTCATTACGCAGCGTCGAGTGGTAATACTTCATTGTCGTTTCCGGACAACGTATCGGTCCCATACTCAAGGATCCAGAAATCTTCTTGGACTTCTTGACCCTTGAAGATGGGACCGATAGGTTGTCCCGAAACGTCGGCACAGGATAACCCCTCGACACTGCGTAATATCCCGGAAGAACGCAGATATCGTCAACATCGCGGCGGAAGCCCGAAATCACGGATATTTGGAAATCTGCGTCCGTATGCACCTAAAGGCAAAAAAAAAAAAGGTAAAGCAATCCCATTACAGGACTGGACAGGCCCACAGGGTTCCAGGAGGTCGAGGCTCCCAGTTTTCTAGACAGTCGGCACTTGAAGGTGGTAAGGTTGTCAGCCGTACGCACCGGCCGTGTTTACACCCCAGGAAATCTTCCTGGTACTCATTTCTGTTAGAGGCTGAGTCAACCCCAGGGCCACAGTGCAACCAACAGGATTATGTCAATGAAAACATCCACTGACGCCATCGAACCCGCGACCTGCCGGTTTGTAGCGCAGTGCCTCAACCAACTGCGCCACCGCGGCCCCCCGTATGCACCTACAAGATAAATTTTATTGCAGCCTGCGATGCCTTCTAAAAGTGACATTTCGCAGACAACAAAGGCAATATCGATGGGAAGTATCCGTGACAGAAGTGCCACTCACATCTAAGCAGCACGTGCTACAGACATAAGCAGTGTTACTCGACTGTGCTTCAAGTTCTGCTGACGCCCATTAGGCTGCAGACTCATTCGCCGTTGTTTCTGCTTATTATTCGTTGCACTCCTTACAGTAGCGTTTGTAATAACCCGCGGTCTAATGTACATCTGCTATGAAATCGGAGCGCACGAAACAAACGGCGCCTGCTGCAGCGCAGGGCGTCTTTATATGGGTGCCAGGCGTCCAGTCTTCCTGCTGTGACTACAGACGTTGATGCCGCGGCTGACCATCCAGCGGTCTCAGTCCTGTTGAAAACGTACTGACCCAGTATCGGGCCACACTTGAAATTTAAAGTGCATTTGAAGCGGGGACGAATATCTTAAGCTCGTGTTACCAACATTGGAAATTCTTATTGAAGAAATGGGAAAGTGATATTGCGTGCGTACAGAAATGCAGGGGCGCGTGTATCACAAATGTTACTGCTTTGATATAGCGCTGTTACTACAAAACTGGAGTAATTAATTACTAAATGTAATAAGCAAAGTGTACGTAGCCTACACGTGTTGTGTGGAATTTTGCACACGTCACTAATATTAATGACATGTTACTTCGGATGCGTAACGTTTCGAAGTTAATTACACTACAAACACCGCAGCACACAGCCAGTTATAAATTCGGGTGTACAAATTCTTGATTGCAGTTGCACACCATTCACGTTATTTAAACAAGAATTCGGCCTATGGGTCGCAGCGCAATCCACACTGTACGTTACTTAAACACGCCAATATTCTGTACAAGGCCCCCAGATGATTACTGGACCGGGTTCGATTCCAGGCCAGCCCATAGAGGATTTGTGGTGGACAAAGCGACACTGGGACAAATTATAATAACAATAACAACAACAGCCGCGCAGCACAACTTGAAGTTGGGCTGCGCGGCTGTTGTTATTGTCACTGTTACCATAACGCGACTGTAAGCACAACGGGGCTGCGCGGCTGTTGTTGTTATTGTCACTGTTACCATAACGCGACTGTAAGCACAACGGGGCGGCACACATAGAGATAACTGACACTGGGACAAGTTTTCTCTGAGTGTTTCTGTCTTCTGTCTTAATTTTTCGTCCTTTCCTCCCCGGTCATATCTCACTCACCTATGGCTGAAGCTGTAATGTACCTGAAGTCAGCAACTGGCAGCATCAACAAATATAAAGCCGCCATCTTTCTCTCTCTCTCTCTCTCTCTCTCTCTCACCAAAGTTCCACGATGGTCCGTCCCCTTTTTTACAACCACCATTTTGTAAATGCAGGCCTGATCGTGATGTAAAGCACAGAGCTGTGTTTGATCCGAATGAAAGAAATCAGTTTGCAGCTGCCCACACCGGGTACGTGCGAATTTAATTCCTATTGTCAGAACCAACTCGTACACTAAAAATCGCAGTATTATCAGGTTTTGCACGCTTCCCGACATGTGCCGATGTGGATTCACACCGTCCTCAGTGCAACCTATACGGAACACTTTGAAACCACCGGAGAGAAACACAGTTTTAGTTACCTAAAGTTCGTTAAAATCACCGCTGTCCGGTTGATGCACTGCTGAAAGCGCATGTCTCCAGGAAAACGCTTAAAATACTTTAAAAACCGCTTAAAAGCACTGAAGATGACGCTAATCGGGTTTTGCAACACACCGCCGTTCACATGACGCACGGTTAAAACGTGTGCAACTGCCGACGTATTGCGGGCTGTCGTCATGGAACGTGCCAGAAAGCTCAGTGCGGAACTTCTGACGGCTTTGAATGTCTAACGAGTTCGGTAGCGGCCTCGTCCCGGAAGACAAAATCGTTGTTATGTTTGGAAGGTGACGGACTGACTGCAGCAGAGAACTGTGTTTGTGTTTCTCTTCAGCAGTTTCAAAGTGCTCTACAAAGGTTCCCCGCATGACGGTGTGGATCCACACCGAAACATGTCGGGAATTGTGTAAAACCTGATACATGGCGATGTTTTAGATTACGAGTTGGTCCAAATAATATAAATTAGAGAGAAGCTAAATCTGCACAGCAGCCTACAGTGCAAGAGCAGGGACAGACGTGTAAGTGCAGCCAGTGCGATAAGGTTTGGGTGACCGGGGGTTTGGGGTGAAAAGGCCTAGCCGAGTCACACAGTGGGACGTCACGGGACCCGATCATACTCAGCAAGTGTCTACGTCCCACACAGGTGCTGGAACTTAATAAAACCCCCAGCGATGCGCAGCACGTGACTAGGGAAACTTTCTGAAAAGTGAGTATACAAATTTCGAAAAAAGAAGCACAGCAGTTAAGCCAATCCTGGTTGTATTCTTTGCCACAAGCACACCAATTTTCTTTTGAGCAAGTGGTGATTTTACAAATCCGCAAAGAGTGTCTTCACTCAATGGATACTTTGCCGAAGGAAGGGTCTAACTGCAGTTTTACAGATTCCAATTACCACTGCGACGTGCCTTCTTACCGCACTTTTTATCAGTGCCTTTTGTGACGGTACGCAACAGTAGAACGTGCCGGCACGTTTATTGACGGTGACGCACTGGATGACCGTCACATATACATTCAGAACTCAGGGAAAGTCAGAAGTTAGTCGTTGTTTTTGTTCCCGCAATATTTTCCTATTGGGCCCCGTCACCATATCTGTTCAGGCATTCGCAAAATCGCGAAAGGCGTCTTTTAGCTTCATATTGTCTGTCCGTCAGTTCGCACTACCAACTCGGTTCCCACTGGAAGCATTTTCATGCAATTTGATACTGGAGACTTCTGTTAAAATCTGTATAGAAACTCCTTTTCTCTTTTACATTTTTTATAGGAAGACAAAAATTACTCCCAAATTCACCAGCTGTTAAGCGATGAGCGCAGACACTATTTACAAAAATCACTGCTTTCTATATTACATATCACATTCAGAATCGCTTAGTTTATGGGGTCTGTCCACGGTCCCGTGTTCAAAATTAAAACGCTGCTGTCTTCAGGCTCCAAATAAAGTAAAAACACCTCGTGTGGGCCGAAAAGGTAAAGCCAAAATGCTGAGAACATCTTCACTCCTCGGACGTAACCGAGTAGGTGATAACCACACATTTACCCTGAGGATGGACACCAATTCTGTCCCCGAAACGTGTAGTTTTATTTCTAACACAGGATGGCGGACAGTGCCCAAGAAGTAAGTAATTCCAAATGTGATATATCATAGTCGCAACCCTGCACAGTGGTACACGTTTCATATTGCAAAACATTTGTTATGTCGTAAAGAAAACGTTTAGCAGCTTAGGTTCTGAGAAGTGTTAAAATCCATCGCGGTTTTCCTAACCCCCAGTTGCCCATAAGACCTTCCCCTTACTAAGCACGGTGTTTTTAGGAACTTAACCCCTGCGGTTGGACAGGTGGCGGGCTCTTGTAAATGCGGTAATGCACCTTCGGGTTCAATACAATGCAGGGAATTTCTTGACTAGCTGAGGAACTGTAAGCTTCTCAAGAAGGACTCTGCTCCATGGAGTTCTTCAGTCAACCCCTGCAGTTAGTGACGGGTTGCTGCAGGCCTGCTCGGAACTTGCTGCCTGTCCTCCAGGGATTTAATGGGGTTGATTGCAATGCCAGTCGGTACAAAGATGACGGCCTGTTGCACAGTTATTTATGTTGGTCACGTTGTGAAACTGATTACCAAAATCTAGTCGAAAGACATGCGCTGGCCTTGAGACGCTGCAGTGAACCAGAAGATGAGACGCCGTTGAAAAGCTGCTGGAAGTGGCGAGGTCACTCGCTGACCACACATCACCGTGCGGAACATCCCTTTGTCTTGCACGCAGCACCAGTGCTTGTGGCATTGCCTACCCGGTGCCACCGTGCCTACTTGGCGGAGCAAACTTACACTTATCCTTACTTACACTTAATTATACTTCGTTATAAAGGAAATGGTGCCGATCACGGTGGCCGCGTGGTCTAAGGCGCAGGTCTGCGGTCGAACGCTTGCTGGGATCGTGGGTTCGAATCCCACCGGGGGCATGGACGTTTGTCTCTTGTAGTGTTTGTGTTGTCAGGTAGAGGTCGCTGCGATGGGCCGATCACTCGTCCAGAGGAGTCCTACCGACTATGGTGTGTGTCTGAGTGTGATCAAGTGAAAATAAACACCCTCTACACCTGCTGTGAACAAGTAGGTAGAAGAGGGAAGGACTGCGAAACGAAACGAATCAAGGAAATGTGACTGCAGAAGCCCATGAATTTCGCGTCACCGGAACCCCGCGCAACAGAATTTGCGCACCACTGGTGTAGACAATCGGCCGGACTTTTCGTAAGAGCAAGTGGATTGGACACGTCTGGTTCGTAAGTTACTGAAGGAAGAGCAAGTGGATTGGACACGTCTGGTTCGTAAGTTACTGAAGGAAGCTGTTTCAACCACAGTGGTTTTAGCTACGATTTGGGTCAGTTGGGAAGATGATTGGACCCAAGGTCACAAGTGGGAAGTACTTGTAAGAAACAACGGTAGAGCATTTGCATACTACTGCCCCGGAATTCGCTGGAGACACGCACAAACACCAAAAAAGGAAACAGTAGCCAATAACGCGGTTCGAATAATCAGAGGAAAACAAATTACGGTCAACTGAATGAAGCTGCTAAGAACAATAAGGAGATGGAATTAATAGATGCGTGTGGCGACACACTGCCATCCGCAGACAGCTCGTGGCGTCGCTCCAAGTCTTAGAGATGCTTTGGGCTGTTGGACTTTGTTATGCACACGTGACACCTACAGCCGGGGAAGAACAGACGGAGCTGAACACGGACAACGCTTTAAATTCGCTACTGCCACTTGCATTAGTACAGAAACTGAAAATGACATTCAGCCCCAACAAGTAAGAATGACAGTGCTACCGCGACGTCAAGAGCTGCACTCCTGAAGCAGACGTACAAACAACACTTGACAGTACCTGTCAGTAGGCCTACAGGTGAATCCACGGAGCGCAGTTCTGCTCGACATGCTGTATTCTCTCACGCCAGCCGTCTTGCCTTCTCCCCCTTTGTTACGCATTAGCGTATGTTAACAGTCCGTCACTGCGAAGCTTAATTACATCCAGTCCACAGGGTCGAACTAAATTTAGACCAATAATCACCTAATATTCACTTTAATATTACCCTCTGTCTACACTTTTGTCTCCCAAATGTTGTCTTTCCTGTTATTCTATTACTAGCCACTTACACACTTCACTCAAGTGCCTGCTCACACTGCCACACCCGACGGCGCTACAGCGTTATATGTAAATCGGAGTCCTGTTAGCCCATGTGAACAAATTTAAACCAACGCACCGTTTGTAAAATAAGGTGGACACGGTGATGAGGCAAATTCTTATCGTTTTTGAGTAACTTGTTGGAAGATTCCTCAGAAAGCGAGGGTTTCAAGGCCTGACAGCTCTGCCTGTTATTTCTGTTATTATTTTTAGCCTATAATCCGAAAAGACTAGCGCGATTGTTTACTTTGTATTGCCAGTCGCAGAATGAAGAAGCCATCAGTCACGTGCACGAGAACTTAGCACCATCACGACAAAGAAAGGAACGGCAACTGAGGAGTTCCTATCGTGTCAAAGCTGAACGCTGTCGAACCCGCGCCAATAAACGCAAGGCGTGGAACGTACAGTTTTCCAAACGCAGCACTGAAAATACACACAAAATAATTCTTTAAGATCGAATATCGACGAGAGAAATAGAGAAAAATAAGCAAGGCCTGGTCAACTAACTTTGCCTTTTAATGCCCTCCGTTTTTCAAGCAGTGGTGCCAATTACTGTTGGCTGAAAACAAACTACGCCCTGTATAAGCTACTTCGAATATCAAGTCTAAAAGCAGCTATTAATGAAAGAAACGACGCTACGGCAGTTCTGAAGAAAAGGAACTACACACAGCACAGTCACCACAATTTTAAAATAAAGTAAACTGGAAATTGCAATTGGAAAAATTCTCAACGCCGGCGAAAACAATCTCGCCACATGAGCATGATTTTGTGAAAATACGGCGTGTACGAAGAATGTAAAATGGTATTCCTAAAACGAAAGTTCCGAAAAATCATAGGAAAAAAATGCTAATTCCTTGTTGTTGGATCACGGATATAGCTGTTGGGTCACGGATATAGTTGTTGCTTTCTTCCAT
>BLKM01011105.1:369179-659179 GCA_013340265.1 Coptotermes formosanus | reverse complement strand
TTTGCTGTGCACACTGTAAACACTGCCAGTGTCTTCTTTGAAATAAATATCAAAAAAAGGCGCCCAACCAAACTGAAGCCCCTGGACCGTCCTCATTACCCGTGTATAGACGCACAAGACCCCAGTTGCCACCTCGCAGAGGGCACACACCGGGTTCATTGCAGGTGTCACAGGTTAACTGACAGATGTTATTTCGCGAAATAACCAACACAAAATTTTTGCACTTTTCCCACTACGTGCACTGAAGTACAACACACTACGTTTCGGGGGGCAGATTTGTCTCCGTCTTCAGGCCTACTTTCTCCCAAACAACTGTCAAAAATGATTATTATTTACAGTGTGATTAAAAACGGATTAACGTCAAATCAGTAAACACCACACAACACTCTGACAGACAGTTTAGTCACAGCGACCGGCTACGTATTTTGTGTATTTGGTGTTTGGAGAAGTTTGCGCAGACGTTTTTAAAATTCTTTTTAGAATATGCGGTATCAACTAATTTGGCGTTAATCCGGGTCAAATTACAGCGTAAATAATTATCATGTAGTGACGGCTGTTTCGGAAAAAGTGGGCCTCGAGACGGGGATCGATCGTGCCCCCGACATGTGTGTGTGTACGTGTGTGTGCTGCACCTCAACTCCTGCGATGAAAAAATGCAAAAAGTCTGAGTTCAAAATTTAGCATAAAGCCCATTACGTGAAACGCAGGAAATACAAGCCAAACCCCGTGGCAACATGCACAGCGTCTTGCCCACCGCCTGAACGTCAACGGCTACCGACAGGCCACCGCTGACACCCGTCAGTTCATTAATGGACGGTTCCCACCATTGCACTGTCAGCATTCTTGCAAAACAAAGCGGTTAACACCAACTGCAACATGTCACACAGAATTTAAATACAAAAGGCACCGACTAACAACACCTTAACCCAGGTGCACACCCAGAATTTTTCCTTGGGGGAGGGGGGGGGGGAGGCTGACCCTGAGGCTATATATAATATATGTTTGACTTTAAAAATTATGTTACGAAAATCATGTAGTCAGTAGGGCGTAACGCTGTTTGAAACTGCATTTATATACATACGAATATAACTACGTGTTCCATGACTGAAATCACAGTGTCCTGTCTTTTTTTTTTTTTAGCAATTTATTTTCCGAAATTCCAATGTACTGGTCATCAGCCGATTTCAGTGGCTAATTTCGGTTGAACGGTAAATCACGTAAAACTTTTTCTACCACAATATACACAAAATGTTTTTTTTAAATTGAAGTTTTCGGGGGTTTGGGGGGCAGCAGCGCAACAGCCCCCCCCCCCCGCCTTGGGTGCGCCCCTGCCTTAACCTGACATAACAGAACCATAACACAAAGTAACAGCTCACCAACTGGTCGGCTGGAGGACAGGATGTCACCGGCGTCCTCCTTGACGTCAACGAGGCTCCGTATCGAGAACACGGACTTGGCTGCACGTGGCTTGTTGCTGGCACTCCCGTCGCAAGCTGCGATCCGCGGTCGTGTCGTAAGGTCCATGCTACTGCACCGAATTTCACACACTGGATCGTACCTGTTGATGTCAGCGGGATGCCGAGTCCGCCCGTGCACAGAGCAACTTATATTATACCACACTACATAAATCACTGAATTTATTCTGACATCGAATATTTAAGCCTACTTAAATCTGTAACAACACCGGAACCACCATAAACACGTTTGTCATTTGTACCGTTAGATCCACATCCACTCTCACTTTTAAAATAGTACTGCGTTCAGTTGTCTTGAAGTGTCATTTTACGCGACAGAATCGAAAATCACGTCCTCCATTTGACTGCAACAAATCTGACCCAAGATCATCGCGGCAAAACAGAACACAAAATAAGTGCTTCCGAACCAGCCCGCTAGGTGGCAGGACATTACCTGTTAGCTGAAACTTGTAATGTCAAGTTGATAAGAACATTGCGTCACTACAGTGTGTGCTTTTTGTCTTAACGCACCAGCACAACCACAGCGATCGTCAACAAGCAGTGTGTGTTTCCTACATACCACTTACAGTACGTACAGAACTTCTAATTGTACCGCAATTTGTTCTGGAACGTTACAGTTGTAGCTGCCCTGCCTTCCTGCGTGTTGGCGATAGCTAGCAGGTACACAACACGACTGGAAACACGCTCTGCCATAAATCTGTTTACCTTCTTGGTCCCGCCTATTTTCCCTCTCCTATAGCAATCATAAAATGACAAAGATGAAGAGAACACTCCATAAAAATTGAACCAAGTTCAGTGCACCAATCACGGAAAAGTACCGCCCATCTCACTGAACTGCCTCCACCCAAACATCCGCTCGCCCCACCCACCACGACATGTGCACAATCCTGTAGGCCTGTGCATTTAAGCCTACAAAATGGCTAACCTCTCTACTGTAAATAAGTTTAATAACTGATTATTATTAAGGTGTTGTTTTCAGAAAATAATTTTACTTTCAAATACATATGTATACGTGGTAACTGTTTCTACCCTTCTGCCGCTGTAACGACACAGGTGGTGTGAGTCTGTGCCACGGGCTGCCTGTGATAACAGGCCCAATAACAGTGGTTCCCACGGATCCAGAACCAGTCATAGAAATATCTGTCACACCCTGCTCTTGACCTTAAACAGCACGGAATCATTGAAGCCTGTGTCACAGTTTTCACGCCTGTTTTGTTCCAGCAATGATAACATTCCACCAGCGGGGCACCCAAGGGGAAAGCGGAAGGGTTGCAGCCCAGCAGGCCCCCAAACCCCCCGAAACTAAAATTTAAAAAACACAGATTTTGTAGCCATTATATCGAAGGTTTTACGTGATTCCTCCTTCAGCCGAAATCAGCCACTGAAATCGGCTGATGACTAGTAAATTAAAATTTTGAAAAATAACTTAATAAAATTAAAAAAAAACAAGAAGACAGGACACTGCGACTGAGTCACGGAACATGTAGTTAAATTCGTACGCACATACATGCAGCTGCAGACTGCCTTATGTTGTGCTTACAGCATGATTTTTATAACATAATCTTTAAAATCAAACAGAAAGCTTCAGGGTCCCCCCCCCCCCCCCCGAAGGAAATCTTCTGGGTGGGCACCTGCATTCCACTGTCAAGTTGAACAAACCCGTTAGGCCTACAGCCTACAGAGCGCTGCCCCACTTTAACTTCCGAAAGGGGCCCACTGAAAATACTGCGCAACCCCGGTCTGCGGCGCCCTTGCCATTTCGGGAAGCAAGGGGCTGAGGTTACGGAGGCTGTTAGGCCCTGGGCACAGTTAATGGGGACACAATGCCTTCTGTAGGACAGCGATGTAGCTGGGGCTGGGTGGGGGCAAGTGGTGCAGCCGCCCCGGGCGGCAGAGTTCAAAAGGCAAAAGAACGAACATTTTGATTAAAAAAATCTGCCTTCAACACTTTTCAAATTGCCTAGCCAAATAAAAGAGATTTGAATAAACCAGTTGCACCCGTGCGAGTAATTCGCACACAAAAAAAAATCAAATATTTACTCTACAAAAATTTATTCATATTTTTGAAACCCTAAACCACTTCTAGATAGGCCCTACCCACTATTTGACGTTGTCAATCAACCATTTTCTACACACTGTCGAGCCCTTTGAATAATTGCAAGTGACGCTGCAAATGAAGAAGACGGGTTACATGCCACGTGCAGCTGGGCATGGGGAATAACAGGCGATGGCAGGCATATTCCAGCGCCTTTAAACGTCTGCCTTTCAGCCTTACTGAATGTCATGGCAAAAGCGAATTTGTTCGGAAATGTGTCATGTTGTAATGTTTCCAACTGCAGCAAAATGAAAAATATGACAACAGCGTTAATTTTCATATTTAGTGTCCCTCTATGCGGCGGTAAACCTCACGGCGACAAAACGTTCGGACCTCAACAGGATAGAGTTGATCGCCCGCCTTATTTTCGTAATCCAGTCTACACTGCAGTAAGTCGTGGGACCGTCTGGTGCTAAAGTATTCAAAATCAGGTCATTTATTTGGGTGCAGTCTTGGTTCTTTGGACTCACAACTGCACTGTTGGTTACACTGCGTGTATTAGTTCCTTTAATGTAATACGTTTGGAAATCGACAGTGCTGCCTCAAGCGGAAGCCAAGTGAAGTAACGTACGTGAAATGTGTTAGCGTCCCTTGGCCTCCGCTTGAGTCAGTTTTTCACATTTGTCTCTTTTGTTTAAAAAACAAATTTCTTGAGGAAGAATTAATAAAAATAAAGGAAATTGCCGCCAATGCCGAACCATAAGCTTTCTAAAAACGTCCATCTTGAAGAGATCGTTTCGGCAGTTCAGTAGATGATACTGTCACAGACAGACAGACAGACAGACAGACAGACAGACAGACAGACAGACAGACATTACTATGGAAATGCATATGGAGGTAGTGACTTTCATATTAACAATTTCTATTAGAGGTGGTCATTGTGATTAGTTGCACTGGGCGCCAAAAACCAACCTACGCGACAGCCCGGGGATGAAGGAACGCGGTCAACGGCAATGAGACAAACGCAGCAGGCGCGCGGAGTATCTCGAACAGACGGCTGTGTGTACAGGCTTACAGTCACTCAGTCCAAGTTTCTATCAGCCTTCCCCGCCACAGACAGTCTGCATACATGGAGTTCTCACAGGAAGGCGGGCCGGTGAAAAACATATATGTCTGTACACTTCGTTGTTCGAATTCGCTCCGTTCCTAAACAGCCTGATGGAATCGCTTGCCCCAATTTCCAATGGCGCAACAGCCCCCAGTGGCACAGGGCCCCTCACTGTCGAGGCTTCACGATCACATTCAGACACACCACACTCGGTAGGACTCCTCTGGACGAGTGATCAGCTTGCATGTCAGTAACTCTATGTATTTATTAGGGTGATAAAATCATGGTGATAGGGGTAAGGCGTGGGACAGGCATGAGAGGGTTGAGAAATAAGCTTACAGGCCTACGCAGAAATTCTGCTGGATGACCCGAAGGGAAAAGACCATTTGGTGGACCTAGGTGTAAATGGAAGGATAAAATGAATACCAACGAAATAGGATAGGAGAGTGTGGACTGAATCAATCTGGCCAGATGCGCACCCAAATTCTTTTATTGGGGGGTGGGGGAGGGCTGACCCTGAGGCTGTATATAAATGATGTTTAATTTTAAAATTTATGTTACAAAAGTCACGCCGTGAGCACAGCATAACAACATAACGCTGTCTGCAGCTGCACTCATACACATGCGAGTATAACTACACGTTCCGTGACTCAGTCACGGCGTCCCGTCTGCTTGTTTTTCTTTTTAATTGCACTAATTTACTTTTCAAAATTCTAATGTACCGGTCACCAGCCGATTTCAGTGGCTGATTTCGGCTGAAGGGTAAATCACGTCAAACTTCTGATATCATAATGTCTACAAAATCTGTGCTTTTTAATTTTCGGTTTGGGGGGGGGGGGGTTTGGGGGGGCAGCAACCCAGCAGCCCCCTTTGGGTGCGCCGCTGAATCTAGCACAGGACTGGGATGAGTAATTGTTTCACTTAACACGATAATAAAAGTATGAATTGTAGAAATTGCTGGAATTTGCGTCACAAACTGAGCGACCGCCAGTTTCTGAAGGACTGCACCGTGCAGTTACTGGACAGGCCGCCAGCAGCAGCACGCACAGTGACGCTACGTGTGTGGTAACAATGCTGTACGTAGCGTAACAGGCTAATGACGACGGTAAAAACATAGCCTGATCTTCAAGGCTAAGAACCAGAGGAAAACAGCCTACGTCGTGCCAGTGGCGGCTAAAGACGCAGGCCTTCTCGCATAGGGAGATACACCGACACACGGCCTGTCACCCGGGCGTCCTGCTTCCACCGACACACGGCCTGTCACCCGGGCGTCCTGCTTCCACCGACACACGGCCTGTCACCCGGGCGTCCTGCTTCCACCGACACGCGGCCTGTCACCCGGGCGTCCTGCTTCCACCGCACATCCACCGACAGCGGGTCACAAACTGTGAGCAAATTCGCTTACTCAGAGCGACTGCCGACCGTTACTTAACGAAACCTGCGTTCTTCTGGGATGTTACGCAGCGTTGAGTGGTAATCCTTTACCGACGTTTCGGGACAACGTATCGGTCCCATCTTCAAGGGTCAAGAAGGGACCGACAAGTTGTGCAGAAACGTCGGTAAAGGATTACCACTCGACGCTGCGTAACATCCCAGAAGAACGCAGGTTTCATCAACTCCGAGGCGGAAGCCTGAAATCGCGCCATTAATTAAATTTCTTAGGAGGTGTGACAATCATGCCGCAGTTTATACAAAGCAACAAAACTAGAGGCGGCCACAGACTTGACACATTTGCGTTTGTCGGTGCATCACAAGTAATTACAGAGTCGTCTGCTTTTGAAAAAATACGAACAGGAAACAAAATGAGAGAAAAACCAAGACACTGTATGGTCTAAAAATGCCAGGAAACATCCACTGATACAAGCTGAGACCGGACTACATTTCTCATAAATACACACCTATCGAACACGGTTACGACGACATCGGTTTATACAACACTTCGTCTATAGCGTCAGATGCTCTGTTACATTGTTAACCATAACGGTACATTACTCGGTTGTAACAACACTCGTTTATAACAAAACAAAATATTCAGTCCCTTTCGTGACGTTATAACCGAGTTCAGCTGCACCTTGAAATACGAAAATGGCAAACGTCAGCAGCAGACCGTAACACGAACCCTGGCACTGAACACTCCTTACAGCACCGTCAACAAGGACAGGGGGAGGTCAGAGGTCAGGCGACCAGGTGAAGAGCGTCCTTACAGAACAGAACACGTCAAACTGTGCACATGTTCCAGCACTCACATTCATCGCTTACATCGGATTGTGTCCGCCCGCTGTGCAGGCCTGCATCACAGGCGCCGTACCACAAGAAACGTCGGCGCATCCGAAGGGGCGGAGGCTGCCAGTCTGTACCCCCCCCCCACCAAACCAAAATTTTAAAAACGCAAATTTTGTAGACACCATTATATCAAAGGTTTTACGTGATTTTCCCTTCGGCCTAAGTCAGCCACTGAAATCGGCCGATGACTGGTACGTCGGAATATTGAAAGATGAATTGAAAACTTACAGATATACCGGCCTAGGCACATTTTTCCCCTTTCAGTTAGTTTAGTTTCCCTGTAACCTGGCCAGCTGTCGGTTCAGAGATTTTAACACGACTTTCATACCCGAGTTTTTGAAAACAAGCATAAATTGTGCGTATCCTCAGGGTCAGTCTATGTCAAGAAAGCTCGACCAAGTGCAGCCTGCGGGACGGCGCTGCCACGTGTAAATAAAACAGAACGCGAACACTAGAAATGGAAGCAACTCGCCTTGCGTCGGGACAGCCTACACCTCGCGTGCCACTTTGGCTCTGCGTCCTCCATTAAAATATCCTGGTTCAAGCCTCTGTTGAACAAGTAAAGCTGACCTGTCCCTGTGCATGCCGTGAAGGCACATGGCAGTGGAGGTATAGCTCCACCTATTCTCATCCTCGGCACTAGACCGACATCAGCAGTCAGCCTCACGCCTCGGCTGCTTTACCCCGGTACTGACTGTAAACGAAACTGGGTGGGCCCCAGGGCACACCTAGACGGCTGAGATGAGACAGAAGCACGTGGGTCTGCAGGGTTTCGAGCCACGGACCGTCCAGACGGCAGCCCAGTCGCTGTACCGACCGCGTCACGGCAGCGGGCCTGAAGCTGCTTTCACTGTGCCTCCTGCTGCAAGAAGATTTGAACGGGCCGGTCGTCTGGCGAGTGTGTCTGGTGATTGGACCGTAAATACAGCATTTCTGGGGGAACCGGATGCAAGACGGGAAACAGGAAGACCAAAATTAAGGTGGTTACACTGTAGTGAGAACGATCTGAAGTCAATGCGTGTCAAAAGATGAAGAAAGCAGAAGACAGATCCCTACGGGCTGTCGTTCTGAAGGAGGCACTGGTTAAACTGTAAGGGCCGTGTGCCAGTGAAGGAGGCACTGGTTAAACTGTAAGGGCCGTGTGCCAGTGAAGATGAAGAACTTTTTGTTAGGCAATATTTCTCCCCCTGGCACCTGAATACCGTCGCCTCTACTCCCGCGCCGCCGTCACACTGTCGACAGAAACAAAACTTTCAGAAGTATGAAGCCCAAAGCGCTTTACTTCCTATTTCAGTTGAAAACTGAACGAAGTGAACGCCTTCTCCACCATAAAATCAATTTTAGTTCACTTCGCACAGAACGGCTGCAGCTGTTTGAAACTTTCCGCCATTAAAGGAACAAACCTAATTAAACAAGCGACAGAGCAAGCCGCGCCCCAGTCAGCACACAAACACGGCCGTTCCGCTCAAACAGTCACTGAGGGTGTACCTCAGCATTGCATGTATGTGCTGCCAGCTACACAGACCGCTGCTTATTTTACACATGTCGCGCTACGGGCCGTCCAACTGCTGCCAGCTACACAGACCGCTGCTTATTTTACACAGTTCGCGCTACGGGCCGTCCAACTGCTGCCAGCTACACAGACCGCTGCTTATTTTACACAGTTCGCGCTACTGGCCGTCCAACTGCTGCCAGCTACACAGACCGCTGCTTATTTTACACATGTCGCGCTACGGGCCGTCCAACTGCTGCCAGCTACACAGACCGCTGCTTATTTTACACATGTCGCGCTACGGACCGTCCAACTGCTGCCAGCTACACAGACCGCTGCTTATTTTACACATGTCGCGCTACGGGCCGTCCAACTGCTGCCAGCTACACAGACCGCTGCTTATTTTACACAGTTCGCGCTACGGGCCGTCCACACGTTACGTCTTGACTGCACGTCCTTACCTGAACAAAGAATGGCAGTGAAGTCCGTCAAGATTCTGAAGTTTTGCTCAGGTGTACCAGAAGTGTTCGACCATCGGCGTCCGTGAAGTGTCCACTTTCGGCGGCCAAAACTCACTGCTTGATCTCTGTGTGTGTGTGTTTGTTTTTAAGGAGGAAAATGTTGGCTCTGACAAGACGCTGGAAACACCGACTGCTAACAACACGACGCCCACATTACTGTACTGAATTAACTACCTTCACAGAAGACGATGGATGTTATAACCCGTGCATTAACTGACGATGGCGCAGTCGTACAGTGTCTAGGCTACGGGCTGGAGGAGCCGGGGTTAGATTCCGGGCACACGTAAGAGATTTATCCACCCTGCAAAACGTCCGTACCGGCCCTGAAGCAAACCTAACCTCCTGTGCAATGTCTAGAGGCATCTCTTTCCTTGGTAGGAAAGCGATCGGGGCGTGGAGCTGACCAATCAACAACATCTAATGCCGAGGTTAAAGAATGAGTGCAGCTGTGCTTCTACTCCGCTGTGTGCGTTCATGGGGTCGACAGAACAGCTTTGCCTTTACATGGGTTTGTACTTATCATCAACACCTCCAAGAACGAATAAAGCGAATAACCGATGAGAAACATTAAGCCATACAGGGCGATTGAGGAGGAAAGGTCAATGTTTTGGGAACTGACCGGTCATTGCAAGAAGTAGTTCATATGGACACGTGTCTAATTGTGTATGTTACCGACACAAAGCTGACGTAACTTCCAGGCGAGTCACTCTAATCACTTTGAAGGTCGCTGCGTCTTTCTAAGATGTAATACAAATACCGCATAGTCACATTCTTGTAACATTCTGATTTACAATCTGACTTATCACAGGCGTTTAGTTTAGGTACTTAAATAAATGCAGCTTTTAAAAATTCAACGTAGGCCTAGTGATGCAGATTGTGACAAGGAACGACCTTACACATTTACGCACCCACAACCGCCGCCCCTCACTGCTGAGTGCACCTGTCACATTCCACTTCACGTACTGCATTACCAAGACAGAGGCACGCACACAGGGACACGGACAGCAGTCCCGTTACAGGCTTGGACAGGCCCCGACGGTTCCAAGAGTCTGACGCTCCCACAACTTCTAGACAATCGGCACATGAAGGTGGTAAGGTTGTCAGCCCTACGCACCGGCCGCCTTTACCCCCAGGAACTAGTCCTGGTATTCATTTCTGCCAGAGGCTAAGTCAACCCCACTGCGGCTGGAAAGATTAATTAAAAATCCTATGATTCCATCGGGAATCGAACACGCAACTCTACAAGGTTCAACATATTTGTACGTAGAAATACTAAAACTACAGCACAATTACAAACAGGGTCAAACCTTCCAACCGGAATGGCCAATTAGGAACAGATACCGTGGCGAAGTACCTGGGATCACGTCCCCGAGTTCAGCGTAACAGGCCTGCTTTGTCCACAAGGGCGACAATATCTGCAGGCAGCCTCCCTAATGTTCAGCGTAACAGACCTGCTTTGTCCACAAGGGTGACAATATCTGCAGGCAGCCTCCCTAATGTTCAGCGCTGCTCTTTCCAGGAAAAAAGCCCACAGTAGGGAAACACTCACGCAGCTAAATAAAGCGTGGCTTTCAGCGTACTGATTGGCACGAAGTTGACAACCGCCCAACGGAACTGCGTGCAGACAGGTCAGAATTTCACCAAAATCGGTTAAGGCGGGACAGCAATCCATTTACAGCTTTAAGTAAACTGCTGCTGATATACAGTCGATACTGCCAACATTCAACGCTCCCGCGACGTTTTGTGAAGAACTCCTATACCAAATTTCATGAAAATCCGAGAAACGCTTTTCTCGCTGATACGTTGTCACAGACGGGCCTATGTGGCCTCCACATAAGGTAGGCTTCTTTTTAGGCGCGTTCGCGTAGTCGCGAAAAGTGCCTATGAGCTTTGCCACGCCCGTCTGTCCGCACGTACCAACTCGCCTCCCAGTGGGCGGACTTTCGTCAAATTTTACATTGCAGAAATTAATTAAAATCTCTCGAAGAAAATCCAAGTTTGATTACAATCGAACAGAAAAATGGGCTGCTTTACACGAAGACCGCAGTAGGTTCTGTGTTACTGACACCGACAAGTGCAGCACAGCAACGCAACAGAGAAGGCAATGTTGCGTTTCCATGGCAACAATTGTAGGATTCGTTTGTGTTCGCAATTTTTGACAAAAAGAAACTTCCGAATACTCAACGCTGTTGCATTATATCGGCACAGCCCACCCTGCTAATTAATCTGTGTGTTTCTGACCCGGTACGAGCCACAATGTGCTGTCGCAGAGACCGAGGGTGTTCGGGGGCAGGTTGCTGAGGGAACTCTGGGCCCCAGGGACACAGCGCGAACAGCGGGCTGCAGGAAACTGATCGTGGGCAGCTGCAATGCGTGCGTCCCTCAGCGATTATCACTAGACTGATCCAGCAAATCAGGAGGGGACAGAAAGGCATACAAAATTTTCGTCAGGAAACCCGCAGGCAACAAACCACGTGCGTATCGTATGCGCAGTGTGGAAAATAATACCGAACTGAACCTGGCTGTGGGGCAGGGAGGGGAGGCTGAAGACCCCGCTGTGGCACACACGGCAATAAGTCTTCGGGACTCCATAAATGTGGGAAAGGTCTTGACTAGATAAGCAACTGTCAGCTTCTTACACATGTGTATGCTCCATGAAGTTATATACAGTCGAACTCGGTTATAACGTCATGAAGCGGACTGAATATTTTCTGTCGTTATAAACGAGTGTTATTATAAACGAGTGTTGTTATAAACGAGTGTTGTTACAACCAAGAAGTACAATGTTACGGCTAACAGTGACAAATTCACTGGTATCACGGAATATCTGACGCTATAGGCGAGGTGTTGCATAAACCGATGGCGTTATAACCGTGTTCGACTGCACTTCCTGTAACTGAACGCCTTTCCCATTTCTCTGTGTGCAAGTGCGAAAAGTGAAGGAAGTGAACAACCGGGGTCGAACCCACTACACC
Organism: Coptotermes formosanus; assembly: GCA_013340265.1. Classification (NCBI taxonomy): domain Eukaryota; kingdom Metazoa; phylum Arthropoda; class Insecta; order Blattodea; family Rhinotermitidae; genus Coptotermes; species Coptotermes formosanus. Next base: position 647,290 of record BLKM01011105.1, on the reverse strand, counting down.
TCCTTCCTTCCGTTCGAAGAAGAAGGCAATTCCAAGCCAGACTCAAGGTTGCGCAGAGCGGTGTTAATGAACATTCAAGTCTCCCGAATTGCAACGTCATTTCGGCCAGTAAATACAGGTTTCCCAGAAACGCGTATATACACATGCTCAGTGCGTAAAACCACAACACGCATCAACACTGTCACTGCACGGCACATCCAGCGCGGACGCTCCGCGACAATTTTCAAACTTCGTGGCGCAGCTGATAGCAGCCAGCAAGTGGCAGGCCGCCACCGCAGTTGCTGTCGGAACGGCTGCACTGCACAGCCAGCCACCTGCAGTTTCTTACTGGAGCTCTTGCAGTGGCGTTGGCTTTGCGCCATCAACTGCATCCGTGAAGTAACACCAGAAGGAAAAGTCAAGTGGGCCTGCATCAGGCGATCACGGGGTGTACTCACCATATGTTACCAGGGCCGCACCCACGGGGGGCTGCCGGGCTACAGCAGCCCCCCCCCCCCAAAACCACCAAAACCGAAATTTAAAAAACAGATTTTGTGGATGTTATGATATAAAAAGTTTTACGTGATTTACCCTTCAGCCGAAATCGGCCAGTGAAATTGGCTGATGACCAGCCCATTAGGATTTTGAAAAATAAATTAATAAAATTTAAAAAACAAGAAGCCAGGATACTTTGAGTCATGAAACATGTATTTACATTCGTATGTACATAAATGCAGTTGCAAACAGCGTTGTGTGGCGCAACAGTCCAACTCGGGCCTAGGCTGCCTCACTGTACAGGTTTCTACATCACACACAGCCCGCAGGACTCCTCTGGACGAGTGAGCAGCCCCTCGCAGAGACCTCTACCTGACAACACACAACACTCACAAGAGACAGACATCCATGCCCCCGGCGGGGTTCGAACCCGCAACCCCAGTAAGCGAACGGCCTCAGACCCACGCCTTAGTCCGCGCGGCCACTGGGATCGGCAGAATTATACTTACGACATGACTTTTAGAACATAATTTTTAAAATCAAACATAAATTACATATAGCCTCGGGGTCAGACCCCCCCCCCCCCCAAATGAAAAATTCCGGGTCCACACCTGCATACTACCGTGTTCTGTCACTTGGTCCAGACAAGCCGCGACATCACGATCGCGACGTAAAATTCCCAAGACTTCCGGTCTGCTTCGGTGCTGTGGGCCCACTCTTCTCTGCAGACACGCTGACTGTTGCTTAACTCCTCAACACGCGTCACGAATGCACTGCCCCCACCATTCACCACCTGTATGGAGATGTGGACACGTGGCATCAACCGGACGGAGCACCCCTACATTATGATCGTCATGTCACTGCCTGTATGGAGATGTGGACACGTGGCATCAACCGGACGGAGCACCCCTACGTTATGATCTTCATGTCACTGCCTGTCTTGGCAACGCACAACACGCACAGGCTCTGATGACCACGTTTAATCCCACCTGACTTTTGCTGGTGGGGTTTACCCATAGCACGCAGTGCGCAGCATTAAACCAGCGGAACTCCGCAAGGGCTCCAGCAAGAAGCCGAAGTCTTGCGCAGCCGATCAACCAGTAAATTCGGTGGCTACTTGTTCAGTCAGTAACTCACCGCCGTCAACTGTGCCACAAAGCACTCCACTAAAAGCCGTGGGGTCGCGGGTTCGATTCGCGATTGAAATCTTTCATTGACACAATCCTTCCGCCGCACTATGGCCCTGGGTTCGACTGGGCCTCTAACAGAAATGAGTTCCATGAATATTTCCTGGAGGTAAAGGCGGCCGGTGCGTAGGGCTGACCTTACCACCTTCATGTGCCGACTGCCTGGAAATCTGGGAGCCTCAACCTCCTGGCATCCTAGACGCCTGTTCCAGCCCGTATACGAGCAGCTTTAACTTTTACACAAGAAGCACTAATGCCAGTGCTGATGTACATAATGGTTTAGCTTCTTAAAACGTCTTTCGCTTAACGAATGCGTTAGCCTACACTTCTTTTCGCGACTCGTGTGTTCGCCAAGGACTCTGTACCCATCCCAGAAGACCTGAATCTCCAAGGCAATCTAAATGTTACTACAGAAGCTAAGAGCAATATTGCTGTATCCGAACGGTGTACAACGCCACACAGCCTACAGCGACAGTTGCCTCGACCTCAGCCAATCGGAAAAATAATGTAACAACTTTAAGTAATACGCAGGGACAAATTTCATATGTTCATTAGTATTAGTAAGCAGCAATTACAGAACATGACTAGATAATACAATGTTATTGTTAGACAGACAGCCAAAATGTAGTGCTGACGACACTAAATAGAGAGTAATGTGAAATCATGCAACTACCAAACATGTCAATGTTATTAATAGTACAGGCTTATCATGTACTCACACATTGTTAGTCTCGCCACTATCAGCAACGCCAAAATGAGATCCAACTGACGGGAAAGTAAAATTAATCTGCTCCAGTCAGTGCTTGAAATTAAGGGCCACAAACCTCAGCATAACACATGACAAAATTAGCTAGATTAACGTGACACACAAATAACCAACATCAACTGCAATTAACACATTCAATATGCACAAATTACAAAGCAGAACATTTAAGAACAGTCTTCATGTCGTGAGAAATTACAATTCTGGCTCCTTATATGTAGAAAGAAAGTAATAATCTGGGAATAAAAACCACATTTTTAATGATGGAAGACAGTAAAATCATGCAACCATCACAGGACCATCTTCCATACAGGACAAGAACAGCCATGCTTTCAGAACGCAGTCTGTTTCTGCTAGAAGCATGGAACCAAATGACACATTTTTCACTAACAAAAAGACTTTTACTTAAATGTGAATAGCAAGCAAATAATTTGAAGTGTTCTACCTTTACAGACACACTGCGTTTCGTGCTGAAACAACTATCCTTTATTTCTATACTTCCAAAAAAAGAAATTCCTGATAAATCTGCCCTAAATACTGTAATCATTTGGATAAACTGATGAATTGGATATGATTTAAACTATCTGTAACTTGTTAAACAAAAAATAATTTTATTGTGTAATACACGTCAGGCAAGTGCCATAAATTTAACGAACAATACTGACACACACCACAGCATGTTACTGGCAATTAAATATATTTAAATACATCACACAAACGTGTTGACCATAATACAGTTTGAGAATATCGGGTGAACTTACGCCCCCAGAAAGCAGACTTCTAGGATGTGACACCATATACGCAGCTGTACTGCTATACACCAACACACACGGTGTCACACCTCACAAGACTGGAGTCTTCATCAGTACTGCTGTGCAAGCTTCATATCTTGCAAACTTACCAAACTGCTGAAGACAACAGCGCCCACAAAATAAATTGTTTAAAAACAAACAGAATGCCCTTTGGTTCTACAGAATCTTGAACCATGCTGGCATATATAAAAACCCTACTGAAGGCAATAAAGGCTGTTATCACTTTTATGCTGATAACTGCTTATATCAAAATTCTTGTAGCAGTTAATTTCAAGCACCAATCAACACTACATACACTTTCGTTGTACACAAACTGTTACATTATTTACCCCTCTTCAAAGTGTCTCATAATTTGCCAATCACAAGCAATATAACTTAGCACCTGTATTTCTACTGCAGACAGTACACATGACAATCAGCTTTTATTATCAGTGTAGAGAGGCATTTGAATCTGCAGCTCTTTCAGACTTAAATGTAATTCTTCTGATACTTAACCGATGTAAGACTTACAAACTCCAACATTTTGCCACATGGTGTATTTATGCCTGCCACATCATGACCCTGAGAACAAACAGGGATTAATTCCCTAAACAGGATTAAGTGGGTCACCTTTGATAGTGTGTGTCACTGTGAGGTAGAACGGTGATCAATTTCAGTCTTCACATGGCTGCAGAATGAGTACCATACTAGCTGAATGTACGGCTGTGGTTGGGTCAGCTACAGCAGTACACAATATGTGTGAGGTCAGTCTAAAATAATATGCTAAATGAAATGTATGATCTAGAGCTCAAATTTTTACGCACTCTTATACCTTCCTTCACACAACTGAAATCTGGTTCTCAAGGGGATAGCCACAATCTGTGCAGACAGCCTACAAATTTGGTCAGTTTAATGGAAACATGGCAAGAAAATCTTGCCATTCATAGATTTAATATCTGCATGCATGTTATGAGACATGTTTTATAAATGCAACTAATTCCAAACCATCACCATAAGTGACAAGTGCTTAAAATTCAGTAGTCAATGTAAGAGAAATGTTAATCAAATATCCGTCCAAGACGACCGTGAAGTTCAAGCCAGCCATCTCCTCCAAAATGCTGGTACCCACATACCAACCCAAAAAGGTGTCAGTCACACCCTGCAACACTGACCTCTTAATCACCAAGTCAGTCACACCCTGCAACACTAACCTTTTAATCACCATGTCAGTCACACCCTGCAACACTAACCTTTTAATCACCAAGTCAGTCACACCCTGCAACACTAACCTCTTAATCACCAAGTCAGTCACACCCTGCAACACTAACCTCTTAATCACCAAGTCAGTCACACCCTGCAACACTAACCTTTTAATCACCATGTCAGTCACACCCTGCAACACTAACCTCTTAATCACCAAGTCAGTCACACCCTGCAACACTAACCTCTTAATCACCATGTCAGTCACACCCTGCAACACTAACCTATTAATCACCATGTCAGTCACACCCTGCAACACTAACCTATTAATCACCATGTCAGTCACACCCTGCAACACTAACCTATTAATCACCATGTCAGTCACACCCTGCAACACTAACCTATTAATCACCATGTCTGTCAGAACCTCAGACCTCGCAAAGTCAAAATTACTGTGCATAATTGGAATTATTTACATGAGCACTGATTTGGCCATTCTTCTTTCTTGCTGTATTGTGTCACGCGCATCTCCCCTTCATACACATTAATGCTCCTTCCTGTACTCACAAATTGTCATTTCTTGTACTTTGCTTCAGTATCATTTGTATCAATTCCCTTATTTTTTCAAGTGTTGACCTGTATGGGGCTCCATGCACAGGGGGTCAATCTATGACCAATAAATTTCAGAAACTTGATAAAGGCCCAAGTATAAAACAGTCACATTTATATGTACAACAACTGAGAACACAATCATCATCATCATCATCAGCCTGTCATCTAACAATGCCTGCTCTTCTCTGTCCTCTCACTTCCAGTGACACACGCACGCGCGCGCGCGCGCGCACACACGCACGCACGCACACACACACTCTCTCTCTCTCTCTCTCTCTCTCTCTCTCTCTCTCTCTCTCTCTCTCTCTCTCTCTCTCTCTCTCTCTCTCTCTCTCTCTCTCTCTCTCTCTCTCTCTCTCTCTCTCTCTCTCTCTCTCTCTCTCTCTCTCTCTCTCTCTCTCTCTCTCTCTCTCTCTCTCTCTCTCTCTCTCTCTCTCTCTCTCTCTCTCTCTCTCTCTCTCTCTCTCTCTCTCTCTCTCTCTCTCTCTCTCTCTCTCTCTCTCTCTCTCTCTCTCTCTCTCTCTCTCTCTCTCTCTCTCTCTCTCTCTCTCTCTCTCTCTCTCTCTCTCTCTCTCTCTCTCTCTCTCTCTCTCTCTCTCTCTCTCTCTCTCTCTCTCTCTCTCTCTCTCTCTCTCTCTCTCTCTCTCTCTCTCTCTCTCTCTCTCTCTCTCTCTCTCTCTCTCTCTCTCTCTCTCTCTCTCTCTCTCTCTCTCTCTCTCTCTCTCTCTCTCTCTCTCTCTCTCTCTCTCTCTCTCTCTCTCTCTCTCTCTCTCTCTCTCTCTCTCTCTCTCTCTCTCTCTCTCTCTCTCTCTCTCTCTCTCTCTCTCTCTCTCTCTCTCTCTCTCTCTCTCTCTCTCTCTCTCTCTCTCTCTCTCTCTCTCTCTCTCTCTCTCTCTCTCTCTCTCTCTCTCTGCTGTTGTAAAAACACTGCAGCAGTAGGATGCTGTACGGGGCGTCGACTGGTATCCTGGGTAAGGAACACTGCGCAGTATGTGCAACTGCATGTCATTACTTAAGTGATGCATGTAACTTAGCAATTAAGTGATGCATGTAACTTAGCAAGTACCACCGGTGGGACAGTGCTATTACAACACACAGCTATATCCTGTTCTCAGAAGCGGCACACTTTATCTTCATGCATCTCACATAAAGGCATATGCAGCCACAATTGCCTATTCCACACCCCACTCAGGCCTCCTTTATGGACCTGGCTTGTCCATCTAAAGCTACAGGAAGTACTGTCTGCTACTTGCATAGTAATGTGCAGTGTTACACATGTCACACTTGTAACAAGTGCCACAGACGCTTACACAGGGAGATATGCACTAAGTACTGAAGCTACAACTCTGCCCCCTTCCTCGACACAAATGTCAAATACATATTTATATAAATATCACATTAGTTGTGACAGAAAATTTAAATAGAAATTACAGGTTATTCAGCACAAACAGTCTTTTATTACTATTACTATATACAGAATATAATAATTATAAGGGTAACACTAACCTACCCCACTGAAGGTCTCTCTCCTTGATGTAGTTGTGTGGCTTGCATCGTCAATGGATCCTGAAAGCTCCACTGGCGGTAGCATAGCTACTGGTGGGGAGTGGACAATCTTGTATACCGATCATAAAAATGAGCACATTTTGGCCACAGGTTTTGCCATCAAAAAGCACATTAAACGTCTCATTACAGGCTATCAAGGACTAACTCCTCGTATCTCCACAATTGCATTGAAAGAAAAATTCTTTAATTACACCTTGACTAATGCTCACTCACCAACTGATGCATCACAAATAGAGGAAAAGGAAGACCGAACTTGATGTGGCGTGATGAGCTAGGGGAGGACATTGCACACACAATGGTTGCAGAAATTGGAGAATTAATGCACAGTCAAGACAGGAGTGGCAGCAGCTCATTCAGGAGGCCAAGTCCCAACCAAGGATTTAGTACCATTGGAGAGGAGGAGGAGGAGGAGGGGGGGGGGGGGAAGGAATAACAAAATATTATGTCACAAAAAAGGAACCTGAGGATGAACATGTTTGGAGGACCACACAGCATTATAATTATTATATTCTATGTACAATACTAACAGACTGTGCAAAATAACCTGTATTCTCTATTTAAATATTTTATATAGCACGACAAGATGCAAACAACAGAGAAAAATGACTGCATATTACATTTGGCAGTAGTTTTTGAACTGGTGGTCATGACCTATGAGTGAGTCACAACATGCTCGTCATTGGGTCACCACTGCCATTCTTTGTATCTCGTCATCTGTTTCAGCTTCTTTAGGTCCTCTGCACTTACCAGCATGTGTTTTATCTTCTGAAGTCCTCTCGGTTTCCTACAAAGTACAAGGTTACTATACATATTGAGGCTAATGGCCTGTGTTTCTGGAACCTCTTAGAGCATGTGGGCATTTGCCCATGTCTGCCTTAAGTCACTACACTTCTGCCTACAATGACAATGGTCATACTCTGTGTGAAATGAAGACTGATGCACCACCAGTGCTTGATGAGTGAACCTGGATTTTTGACTTTTAACACTTCTCAAAATGAAAGAGAGGCCCAGGCTCAGCTGTGCACCTGATATGCATATAACTCCCTCAGTGTCTCCTGGAGACTGAGACGGCATCACTGTCAACAGGCAGTGACACCCATCATATGAAGTAACTAAATAAACTTTAATTCCATTTGGAGAAACCATGATCATTATTTAGAAACAACTGAGGAACTGAAATATGTACCTCACAACACAAGTTACATGGCAGTTAAATTGCGCTCTTTCCTAATAAATAATAAGAATATTCTTCTCTGGCTTACTGCTGTTACTGCTGTTTGTATTCTCTGGCTTACTGCTGTTACTGCTGTTTGTATTCTCTAAGTACACTGAAGTTAAACGGGTGCAAACTTGTAAGCATATCTATTCACACTTCTCACAGTTTGATGAAAGTTCAGACTACAAATTAATTCTTTACATCATGGTACAAAACATCCTCCTTATTCTGGGTTGTGGGGAGAAAAAGTTTTAAAAACACTGGTGTAAAGTATGGAAGCTTCATTACTCACTTCCATGCCTCAGGTGTGTGTGTGTGTGTGTGTGTGTGTGTGTGTGTGTGTGTGTGTGTGTGCGTGTGCGTGCGCGTGCGCGTGCGCGTGCGCGTGCGCGTGCGCGTGCGCGTGCGCGTGCGCGTGCGCGTGCGTGTGCGTGTGCGTGTGCGTGTGCGTGTGCGTGTGCGTGTGCGTGTGTGTGTGTGTGTGTGTGTGTGTGTGTGTGTAACACAGCATCTAACAAACCCAATAGCAGGTAACTTCAGTGAAGGCACTCTGTCTGCAGCCATCTTAAACTGTAACTGAACTTTCAAGAATGCATATTCTTAAGTCCTCAGCATGGTGTTCCTCTGCTTAAGTGACTCAACATTTCTACAACATTTCTAGCAGATGGCTAACACCTTCACCTAAATCTTTGTCAGTTACCATCAAATGTGTAAATTTTATCAATATCTGCTATGAAATGGAACTGAATTCTGACATGAAAACAAACTGTGGATGAGACTCCAACTCTGAAATTCAAGGATCAGTTCACTCCTACACCACATAAGCTTGTCTTTCATAGTTTAAAATGGACAAGAAATGTAATGAGATCTCGGAAAATACACCATATGAAATGCAATGGAATACGAAACCATACAAAAAACAATTCCAGATTGGCAAAATAATGCAACACTTCATTCTACTGTCAACTGTAAACACTGGTACAAATAAGGAATACAATTAGCACTCTAAGCAGCATATCTCATTATTGTGACTGCAATATTTATTCTCCATAGGCTCCAGAAGAAAGACAAAGAAGTGCAATGCACCTTCTTTCACAATGAGAGCATTACACATGATGCACCAATTAATTAATTAATTAATTAATTAATCACATGCTCATATAACAGATAACTGCCACCAAAATTAGGTACTGGCACTCTAATGTAAAATGTAAGAGCAAGGCGTCCGATGGAGAACAAATGTAAAATTGCAGTCTTTAGCGTATCCAAGTACTACGACAGTCTTTGTGTTCAATTTTACGTTTACAATCCAGATTTACATGTAATTTCCAAAATATTTTTTGATTTTTGAAGACACTCACAGTACAACACAAATATCAAATACAAAAGCATCTGAATTTAATTTTGGTACTTGCAATATGTATACAATGCGTGGTTTATGGTTCGACATGTTGGCTCTTCAAAATTCAGGATCTGCACTTCAGAAACATATAGGCCTAATACCTCATAAAAAGGACCTGAACAACAAGAAACTGGCACTTCATCATTAAGTAAGTCTTAATTTTGAGTACCACGTGACATCTGACACTGCAACCCCTCGCAGTACAGCATAAACATTCTGTCACTGCAAGAGGCGACTAGTCTGCGGCAGTCAAAGAAGTATGCACCAACAAAGTAAGACTATAATACACATGTAACAAACGAAGGTAATTTGGAATTCAGCAATTCTCAAAATTAATGGATCATAACAGAAAACATCTTAATGCTGTCTAGCACAAAATTAAGAACTTAAAAACAGTGACATAATTTTACAGTTTTATATTTTTAACCCCTTAAGTAAGAGTTGATAGGCAGTTGAGGCACCCAGTGTGACTTAATCCTAGTCCTACTAAAGATACAGCTTCCAACACAACGTACCTACTAGGAGAAGGCACCACACTGATGCTGAACACACTTGAAGGTTTAAACATAGACAAAGCAGCCAAAGGTCTACTTAAGTGATTAATGCCTGCATTTCTGTATATAACATGAAGAGACATCTGTGTACAATACGTGTCAATGTGAAATTACAGAATCGTTGTTCCACAATGCTTAAAAAGCTATGATTAATTTACAGGCCTTTATGCATAGGTGTCATTTTTGTTTGTAGTCTATCCTTCCTTTCTCCCTTATAATTAGGGCTGGAAGAGGCCACAAATGACTCTTCCAAACATAAACCACTGGTACATATCTGGACAACTAACAATGACACAAAAAGTAAATGTTCACAAGGAATTCATTAATAAAAAGTATTTAGGACTTCAACAACTGCAATGAATCTATGCTCAATGTTCCAAACACCATTCAGACAATTTCCCTGAGTTTTATCATCAAAGATTTTGATTTAAATGAACAGGATTAAACAGACTTCACTGATAAGTTAAACACATGTAAAAAAAACGGACATCTGGGTGTAATAACCTCTGAGAGAGAGACATTACAGTGACCAAATGTTTCGGCATGTGTATTTCAGAAGGAAATATCACAGTTCACTTATATAACAGGCCTTCCAAAATATTCAGTTAATAATTCCTTCTGCCTGTTCAAGGCTGATGGAAATCAGTACTCAATGACAAGCAGTCTTTTGACAAAGAGAAATGCGCTGATCTTCAGGCATTTCAAAAAGACAAGGCAACATACAGATGTGTAAGTCTTGAGAACAGGAGGAAAGACAAAACTGCACATTACAAAAAGTGCCTCCTTAAGATACTGAGATACAGTTCTGCCCAGAAGACCAACATGATACCACTGACTGCAGTTTGGGAACAAAGGGACTACTTGATAAATATTCTTATCAAAAGTAATTAACTCTACTATCACTGCCATTGTCATTTATATAAACCATGTTGGTGATACTTACTGAACACTATCCTTTAACCTAGAGTCATTTATTGTAAAACTGTGCCTTCTTACAAATAATTAAAATAATGTTACTTAAAAAATACAATAAACTTCAAATTATACTTACAGAAAAAAGGCATATGTATAACCAAATACTGTACACATTTTTTACCTTCATTATGTAGTTACTCTCTTTGGCACATTATCTTTGTTGTGTTTATGTACGTCTAAATAAATAATTTAAATTGAAATACAGACATAAAACTGGTGCCAGAAATTTGTGCATTTACCTAATAGTACTCACGTGTTCTAAACCACTCCTCAGTACTGAACAGGACCCTGTTATTTATTTACCTTTCAAACTACTGTGCCAGGTTCAAATCCACTGCAGGATAAGGTTCGCACAAGTCTGCCAACACAAGAAATCAGTGCACAGTCATGTATTATTTATCCAGCACTGTAGTCTGACTGATTCCATTTTTCAGACATATCCTTTCCAGACAAAAGACATGTCGTAACTGAAGAATCTCCACATTTCAGTATTCTGTTAGGATTTTGTATTCTAAGTTTCACAAGGCACTGTGCAACGAAGGAAATAATACTCAAGACACATTCTTTAGTCACTAATGTAACACAGCAGTTCAAGAAGCAAGGTTCCCTGGTCTGTAACTTCTGTGTTTATCTATCATTTTATCTACAGTATGAGGTAACACCTGTAGTAATAATACTATGCAAAGGATGGTCAGATGTTGCAAGAGTCCGTCAATCATGTGCTATTCAGGAGATAAGGTGATGTGCAATGGTAACAACACTGGGAACTTTTTCCCGCAAACAAGAGTGTAGTGTGATTTGGCTGTTACGGGAAAAACATGTTTACCTCACCGAAATTCATGGTCCAGTGACTCAGATGTACAATTACGGCGTAATGAGACTGCAGCCTTGTCAGAAAATGGTGCAAAGTGCTTGAAAATAGTCAGATATAATGATGATCACATCAGTTGACCCAGCACACAGAGAGAAACCAATTTTGTAAAACCTGCAAGTCACAATTCAAGACTTATCCACTGCAGTGGAGGTGCCCATGTCAACTGAACATGACAATGTCCATGACAAACTGGGAAACTGAAGTGTGTGCACGCTGGTTACCAACATATCAGACAAACAGCACAAAAACCAAAGTTTTATAGTTGGCTCTTGTGAATTTACAGTGGCTTGAAGAAGAAAGGAACAAGTTGCTCGACTCCAGTGACAGGGCATTTCACTCCTCACACAAAACAAGAAGGAATGCTGTGAAAACACCAAATTATCTGACAGCCAAAAAATTCAAGGTGTGTCAGTCTGCTAGAATTTTGAATTTGTATTCTGGAAGCACAAGGAGTCAGCCACACTGAATTCAGGGCACAACAAAAAATGAAAATGACTACTCCGACATGCTAGGATAACTAATAGAGGCTATTCACATGAAGAGACTTGGATGTCTGTCGTGAGGTGTGATCCTTCTGCACAACAATACAACCACACAGCACACATCAGACAAGAGCTCATGCAGTCGTTTCCGGAAATTTCTGGACCAACCCCCTGTAGTCTGGTCTTGCCCCATTAAAATATCATTTGTTTGGGCTGCTGAAGCAACCCTTGGAAGGTTACCAAATTCTGCAATAATGAGGAAGTGAACATGGCTATACATGAACGGTTGGAAAGGCAACAGCCCAATTTACATGGCAAAGGGATTTTTAAACTCATTCCAAGATAAGACAAGTGCATGAATACGCATGGTAATTATGCCAAAAATAGCAAAACTTCAAAGGAATAAACAAGGTGGCACTTGCACATAAAAGTCTTCACATAAATGTGTTTAAATGCACTGACTTTTACAAGTGCACACAACTGTAACTGTAACAGGCAGACCAGCATAAATGAAGCTGTGACTGGTTAAAAAACACTGTTCTAGACAGCTAACCATGCTGTCATTAGCAATAATTTAGATCAAATTGAACTTAAGGACTTCAAGGTTCATCACTAACACTTTATTACCAGAGCAGATGTAAAATTTCTCACCTATATAGTGTTTCTCATGGAGTAATATGGGCAGGGGATCTTGGCTGGTGAAATTTCAACAGTTCTGCCACTGTAACGGCTACCTGGACTAATCCTCTTCCTTCAAGAACATCAGACGCACAACATATCAAACCCTGAAACAGAACAAAACAAAGGATATAAGCAGAACACTATACTCTCTTAATAACTTGATCTACTATGTAGTAAATAAAATAAAATTATAACAGCAAAAATACATCACAACAAAAATCAGTGTTTCATCACAGAGATTTCCAAAAGGCAAAACAGGATACAATTTATGACAGTGTCATAAAATTCCAAGCTTGAACCATTCTTACAGCACCTTCGCAGGTTCCGTATGCCTGTTCCAAGTGTTGCATATTCGGCCGTCTTCATTCAGTATACAACAAATCCAGATCAGCGGCTGCCTCAAAATGAGGAAGTCTGAGCATAGAGCTTAATCTGGAGCTGTGACACCAGGATGCTTGCTAACATACAGCAGATTTATGATACACCAGAATGAAAAACTATAAAATTTGAAGCTTTTGGACCAAACTCACTAAATCGCTCCTGGGCTATCAACCACATCAGTGATGGGATAAAAACCAATGTTTCAAGAGATCTGCTCTGTTCCCATCATCAGAGTCAATAAATCAGTGGTGACAGAACAGGTTTCCGAAATGTTGCTTTTAGTGCACCACACACATGGCTGACAAATTTAATGATGAAATCAGAACTGCAACAGTGAAGTTGGTGGTGCATCTCAAACACCACAGGTACTACCACATACTTAATAAATGTAATTAAAAATCAATATTTTCAAGCTCCTAGGAAGATGCTAAGCCTATTAACCTGACATTTACATTGTTTAAAAACACCACAACACTCCAATTTTGACCAAACCTTCATGGCATACTCTGTATATTAAAGATATAAACAAACATTCTCCTGAAGTTATTTTATCACAAATCATGTTTATTACAGTTTTGCAGGTATTCTAAATAACCATAAATAGCATACTTTAACATAAGCAGAATATAAATAATACAAAATAAAAACAACGAATATTCTAATACAATGAGGTGTAAAGCAACATATCCTGGAATAAAGTGTTGAATTATTAAACATTTTGGTACACCCTTAATATACTGTTTTATTACAAACATACTCTTAGGCATCTATTGATACTAAACGTGAAAAAAGGTGAAAATCTTACAGTTTCACTCTCTGTGTGATTCCATTTACAGCTGTCTGCATTAATGTACTGTACAGCTTCTGGAGACATATTCTCATTGCAGTTTGTCTGCACGTGACTTCATAGAGTACCAACTGAACACAAATGAGTTAAATGTAAAATGGATAGTCTGTCTAGCCATAAGCAGTTCAGACTCTGAAAAATTCCTTTGATTTTTCAGTGTAGCAATAACATATCAAGTAGCTCTCCTGTGTGAATCTTAACTCCCACAATTAACTGGCATGTTTCAATAAAAACCAGTTTACAGATCATATGTCTGGATGTCCTCTATCTTTTGTCCCTCACCTAGTACTCTAATGAAGACATAACATTTCAGAACTGGATTCAGTTCCGCCCAGAATTGAAAATGTCGGGACATACATAACCCACTCACTCAAGCAACTGACTGATATAGGTTGTCTATAGTGTTTCAGAGCAGCCCCTTCTACACCACACAGTAAATTTCGTAACATAAGCACAATGGAACACATGGAAGACAGACAGAAAGATACTCAAACTATGCAGAACACGACTGAATGGCTTTCTCAAACCTCACAAATATGCACATCTGAGAAACTGATGGTTCTTCCTGCAATCAAAACCAGACTTGAAGGCATCTGATGACAGGCATATTATTTTGACCCCAGTACAGAAACAAACACTAAGATATACATGTGTGTGTGTGTGTGTGTGTGTGTGTGTGTGTGTGTGTACAGATATATATACTGGTGTTAAAAGTATGATTGGACCAAGGGGAGACAAATGTGAAGACTGGAGGAGGAGTTAGGGTTGCTGTTTGCCACCGATTCTGTTCAATGTATACAGTGAGTACCTTACCAACGAAACTCTTGAAGGGTTTGGAGACTTCAAAATAGGACAAGTAATTTGCACTGTGACATATGCAGATGACCTGGTACTGTTAGTTAAGGATGAAACAGTACTACAGGGCATGATTGAGAGACTAATTGAAACTGGAAGATTCTATGGAATGGAAATGAATGTGGAAAAAAACTAAGGTAATGAGGATCTCAAGGCAACCATCCACAGTAAAAGTTAGGATACATTAAAAACATATGAATGTGGCATATTTCAATTACTTGGGTAGCATGATAACAAATGATGCAAGATGTAAACGTGAAATTAAGTCCATGACTGCCACAGCAAAAGCAGCACTCAACAGGAAGAAGACTCTTTTCACCAGCAAATTGGACTTAAATTTAAGGAAGAAACTAGTAACATGCTACATTTTGAGCATTGCTTTGTATGGTGCTGAAACGTGGTCACTTCGGAAAGTCGGTCAGAAATACCTGGAAAGTTTTGAAATGTGGTGCTGGAGAAGAAAGGAGAAGACTAGTTCGACCGATCATGTGAAAAATGAAAAAGTATTACACAGAGTCAATGAGGACAGGAATATCCTACATACACTAACAAAAGGAAAGCTAACTGGATTGGTCACATCTTGTGTAGGAACTGCCTTCTAAAACCTGTGATTGAGGGAAAGTTAGAGGGACGGATAGAAATTACTGGAGGACGAGGAAGAAGGTGCAAGCAACTTCTGGATGATCTTAGGGAAAAAAGAAGATATTGGAAATTGAAAGAGGAAGCACTAAATCACACCCTGTGGAGAAATCGCTTTGGAACAGGCGATGGACCTGTTGTAAGACAGACTACAGAATGAATGAATGAATGAATGAATGAAGGAATGAATGAATGAATGAATGAATGAATGAATGTACTGATCTCTGCACCGTACAGACATCACTGTATGACTATCATGCCATCTTTTCCCAAAATGTCAAAACAACAAATGCAATTTTCCATCAATCAATGTGGTCATATAGTTCAAACAGCAACAGCAGTGCGCATGATGGATGACAACAAGAAATGCCAAATAAAAACCCTGTGGTGAGATACAGGGATACCACTCAGTGCTGCTCTCATTTTACAGTAACCTGAAATGTCCCACAGTATAACAAATATACAGTAGCTGTTAATCAAAACAAGTCTAATGTCATTATAAAAGGCATTTCCTCATTCATGTTCAGAGTAATACTGAGTGTCCACATACGTACTTTCATAAAAATCTGATGCACCTTCTTTTAAAACATGAATTCCTTCTAATATACACAACAAAGATACATAATACATTGTGACTACCAACGATAAGAGAAATTACAAAAATATACTGGTAAGAAAATAGTAACCACACAAAAATTAAGTAACCACGGTGTAAAGAGTAACTCAACAAGTTTTCATTTTTTATACCCTCTGCACATTCAGTATGTGCTCCATTTTTTGCCTTTCACACATTTAAGACAATATTTGACCTCACATCACTTTGCAATAAGGGCTGCACAAGTGTTCACTGTCGCTGTTTGTATTTGATCCTTCAAGTTATTCAGGGTTACGGGTATTGACAGAATGCAGGCCTTATCTTTCACTAATGCCCACAGGAAAAATTTTAGTGAGGATGGGCCAAACCAATGCTCAAGCAACTGCCTGTTTAAAAATGAAGTCACCTCATTGTAGATTTGTGGTGGCATTCCACCATGTTGGAAAACAACATATGGTTCATCTTCAAGCACCTGCAGCACTAACCATAAATCCAGCATGTCACAAGAGGTACCTCCCTTAACTGTTTGACGTGAAGTTTATATAAATTTGATGGGCCCAGGCTGACAAACTGAGAACACAATGAACTTGCTTAATATATGAAAAAACTTCCAGTTGTTCTTCAAAATCTACTGTGATTTAGCTTTCATGTATCTATTACTTTCTCATGAATAAGTTTCTGTAATTGTCTCACATCATTTGTAATCACATTGTACAACTCAGGTCTGAAAGCACAATATGCAAAATTCTGTCACTTCATAACTCGACCTTCCACAATGCATGTACATTACAGTTCTGACAGTGAAGGAATTCATGGACCCATACTCCCTGCATTCCCATCAAGTTCTTCCCATTACCACTTCACATACTGGTACTCTATAAATACCTCAGCAACAGATCATTGTTAGTGCTGCACAACATGAACAAGCCATGTCTAACTTGCAGACATGGTCTCTTTCAAATCATCAAAATGATCAGTGAATATGCACAATAAAATAACGTTCAGTACAAGCTAATCTTTACAAACAAATTACAATCTACTGGAAGATATGTTTTGAAACTGCCAATATTCACACCTATTATACCCTGCACAGATGACAACTTCAGTAACACAGAAATCACCAGCCCAACAACATTTAATAATCAAGCTGCAACTGAAATTCTCAAAATTCTGTTTCTGGAAATTCTTTTGTTGTTATCGGAAAACATTACACAGCAGTCATTACAACAACCCTTACATTCTGAAGCACAAAATAAGAAACTCCACATTCTGTTACTGTCTTAACATTCCTCCAACATAAGGCCAAGCAACATGAAACATCAATTCACAAATCTACAGATCAGTACTACTAAATTACAGTACCATTTGTTCCTACAGAAAAATTAACTTCACACCGTCACTAAGAGATTAAAATTATTGTTGTGTTCAAATAAAAATTACACATCACTTTCGTTGTGCACATAAACATTAAGATAGTAAACAGCTAATTGGTTCGTATTCAATTTTCACATTACCCAACCAAGATGCCCCTTCTTTATATGACAATATATTAGCACCTTATAAATTTAAGACACTTCTCCACAACTACCATGTCTTATTATGGTGAAACAATCCTGAAGCTCAACTGGCAGCTTCTTCTGTTTATTAGATGTATTTCTCAACAAATAAGCAACATTCCTGGTTAACAGAAGACACAAAGATAACATCTTCAGTAAAACCTGGATATAATAACCATGCAACACTCCTGGCTACAAGTCTCAAAAATCAGCATTTTCCACTTTAAACTTCAGCTCTGAAACATAATTTTATGTCAACAGAGACAGAAAGAAATAACAGTTACCTAAAATTCTTGTTTGATCCAACTGTAACAGGTTTTAGATATTAAATGTCACAATTTATGACAAAAACGTGTTTCTGCTATGGTGCATACAAATTAATACAAAAATTACACTTACTGCCACATGATCTCTCTGCAAGGACTACTGGCACATTATATTTTAAAGCTGACGTAGCTACTGATTTTAATTCAGGGACACGAAACCCTGCAGCTATGTCAATACCCATGGTCTGGTTCAATGGTGCAGGTTTATATGCAATTCAAGTAATTTAGCACTTTAACTGTGTAAATTTAATACAAATCTGATATTATCACATGGTTGGATTGCCCTCCTTCCATTGGTTAAACAAAAAACAAAACCTCAGCGTAACAGAGTGTAAACAACAGAAAGTTTTCCCTTTAGAGGTCACAAAGGCATTTAGGAAAAGTGGAGGTATAGCTCCACACATTCATAACCTTGGTACTGCATGTTGGTGAGCAGTCAGCTTCATGCCCTGAGCCCTTCGCTTCCATGGAAAGAATCCCTGGTACCCTGTGACATGGACACTACAAATGACGGTGGCAACTACATGGGACGATAAGTGAATGTGTTGGTCAAATAAATGTAAATATTGAGTGTCCCAACTTAAAACATGAACTGAATGGTGCACACCATACAACAGTAAATAAAATTAAGTGTATAATGATAGTCTTCTGGAAACTAATTTGGATATAGATGAACTACAAGAATTTTGTTACATGGCTGCTCATCCCCATGTTAGGGCGGTTATGTCACCTTTAATTACCAAACCAGTGCACAAATTTGCAGCTATAAACATAAATGTAGAGAAGTTTTAATACTAAAACCGAGAAGGTCTGATATAGTAGCAAATGGAAGTGATAAATGGAATGAAATGGAACGATGTACAAAATACCAACAGCTGTCACCACACGAACCTCTCCAATGGGGAATGTAGGTGGCAGGACAGATGCATGCATGGTAGACAACAGAAGCATTTTTACATTAAAATTAAACTGTGAAAGTGAACTTGAAGTCAAAATGGAAAGCATAAAATCATATTTATTGGTGACAGTCATGTAAGAGTATGTGCAAGTGAACTGACATAAAACTAAACAAATCATATAAAGTAATGGACTTTGTGAAACCTGGTGCAGCAGTGTTAATGTTTGTGGACACAGCTAAGGAAAACATTAACAAATTAACAAAGTTGGATGAAATAATTTTCTGGCCAGGCACAAATGATATTACTAGAAATGTTTCTAGTAAGGGACTTACTCAGATAATGAAGTTTTTTATGAGGAATCCGCATACTAACATCATATTAATAAAAGCATCTCACAGATTTAATTTAGATGATTTTTATGTTTGAATTAAGTTAGAGTACTCAATAGGAAACTAAGCAAGATAGCCAAAAACTTCCATAATGCATCACTAGTTAGTGTTGAACCTCAAAGGCATTTATTTTCCCACCATGGACTACATATGAACATTAAAGAGAACGAAGCCACAGCTAAGAGACTGCCATCTGTAATACCGGCAACTGTACCTGAACACAAAGTCATCCACTTTGTGTCTGGCATGGCGGGATGATTTGACTAAACATTCAGGTTTTCTGCATGAAAGCACAGATAAGAAACAAAGGAAACAATCAAGACAATAACAGTGAAGATACAAAGGAAGTGACAAAACGGATCTGAATCCAAAGACGGATGAAAATAAGTGTAGGTTACCAAAGAGACATAGAAAATGTACAGTAACAATACATGAAGACTTTTTGTGGAATTAATTTTAAATAACAGGAAAATGAAAAATAATTATTTCATTTTTCATCATCAAACTAGAAGAAGTTTAGGCAGTAAAAAGGATGAATTCGGTGCCATTTTTAAAGGAGGATACTTCAGTCCTCATCTCGCAGGCACTGGTGAACATCATATAACAAGGCAAGAGATGCTACATGTCTCTACATCTGGATATAACTTAGCATCAAGTTTTTATCAACAGTAATTATCTGAAGCGAGGTGCACATACCTTTGTAACAGGGAATATATCAAGTAACAGATTTAACGAAAGCATAAAGAAAAAATCTTTGAAATATGTGAAGTCCAATCACAAATCATCCAAACTAAACTGACCATCTTGTGCATTTACAGAGCCCCAACTGGCAACTTAAAATCAATTTTTAGAAATTTGGATAATACCTTGAAATGACTATATCAATCATCTGTGGAGTTTTTACTTTGTGGTGACATAAATATCAATTCTGTGTTGTTTCCTGATGATACAAAAGTACTGATCAATGCTAATAACATAAATAACTTACAAATTAGATTTGCATCCATAGGGAAACATACAAATAGAGAGTTTGCAGTCAATGGATTATCCCTGAGTATATAAGCCAAATTTAATAAAACTTTATTGTTAGCATTTCCAAGATAATTCGTTTCAAATTCTCTATCAAGACAGAGAAATAAAAGAAGGGGCAATAGGCCTATAAAATTTCTTGGTTTCAGAATTGACAAACATTTGGAAAGGAAGACTCACATTAAGCAAATACAGTTGAACTCAGTTATAATGACCTCCGTTTGTACAACACCTTGGATATAGTGTCAAACATTCTCTGGTACCAACTAATTCCCCATGGGGCACATGTTTTTCTACCTTGCCTAGCATGACATACACACAAGCATCTACCTCACATATCACATTGCCAATCGTCAGCACTAACATAATTTTCCAAGAAGCATGAAGCACTGTGCAGCATTCTCCAACCTGTGCAACTGCAACTGCAACCTATCAGCTGCTTCCTGTCCCATCCCATGACTGCCCACACTCATCTGCTACATGAAAGCATATCGTTTATGACCTGGAGAGTGGTGTTCCATTCGCTGAATGCAAGAACGACCTAACCGCACTGAACCGCTTTTGAGACTTGTGCCACTTTTGCATTTATGACCACTCGACGGTGGGTATTTGGAGCTCACTGTCATTTACACACAGACGTATTGCGAACCGCTTTTAAGAAGCCAGGCCAGGGAACAGCAAAATTTTGTCACAAATTATACACATTTGCAAGTTTAAAATTATAGTAGAGTGTTCTTTGTGCCTAAATTTCAAACGTAACTTAATGTACTTTTCTGCGAAAGCCTCTATGGAACTTGACAAGTAAAATACATTAATTTTTATTCTCTCTAGATTTTAATTGTAATTTAATGTAAAATAGATCACAGCATCAAAACTTAAGCAGTATGCCTGCAGGCCTGTATTTTGTCTTGATATATTTTTCCTTCACTTTTACAAAACACCTCCCTTACAGTGACACTTGGTTATAACAACACAAATGTTTCGGTCCTTTCAACGTCGTTATGACCGAGTTCACCTGTAATACCAAAAATGAGTACTGCCTGTTATGCAATTAGATTTATGCATCATTTTAGTAATGTAGACACTTAAAGTGACATACTTTGCTTACTTCCATCCAAAAATGAAGTACAGAATTACATTCTGGGGCAACTCTACTCACAGCACAAGAGTCTTCCAGTTACAAATGAAAACTTTGAGAATTACAACACTGTCCAAATCCAGGATTTCATGTAAACGATTATGCAAAGCACTGGAAATACTGGCTCTGCCTTCTCAATATAAGCACACAGTACCGATACACAAGAAGGAACATGCAGCTACATAAACCAATAGCAATTTTCCATATCAGAAGTGTGTGTATTGTGTGAGCATAAAGAGTTTTAATTAAATACCAGCATCCACTGCAGAACTAGTATGGGACAAGAAGCACTTTATACCAGCTCAGTGGATGTTTTTAATTTTTGACTCCTTTTACTCAATTAACAAATATTTAAATTATCAACATGAAATAAATACTGATGATTGCTCTACAAGAACGGAATTATAAACATAGTATTTTTTGTTTGCTTCTGATATAGACCAGTGACCATTCAATACAATCATGTGTTTTATACTATTACGACTTGTTTCATATCCAAATGCCATATGGCAGACGACAATTGATTGAATGTGTGTGTGTGTGTGTGTGCGCGCACGCGTGCGCGCGCGTAACCCCCCCCCCCCCCTCCCCAGACATTATGGACAGGAGAAAAATGTCTCGTCCCCACTGTGAATCGAACTTCAGTTCGTCAATTGTCCAGCCTGCAGCCTAATCACTACACCAGCAGACCCTTCCTTCAATGTCACAAATGCAAAATTTTGGTTCAAACTACACACTCCTTGACAACCAACGTTTCTATGTGAGGCTGCAAGGGTCTCTACTCAGGTGATGAAATCTAGAAGGATTAGACTGGCACGACATGTGGCATGCATCAGGGAGAAGCAAAATGCACCCAGGGTTTAAATGGGGAAAGCTGAAGCAAACAGACCACTTGGAAGACCTAAGTGTAGATAGGAAGATAACATTACATGAATCTTAAAGAAACAGGACACAAAGGGGTGCATTAGACTGTCTGCTTGGGGTCCAGGCACCTTAAGGCTCTTACAAAGAAGGTAATGCATCTTTTGGTTCCATATAATGTGAAAAATTTCTTGACTAGCCAAGAGCCTATTAATTAGCTTCTCAAGGAGGACTCTGTTCCATGGTGTTTGTTAGGTGGCAATGGTTTTTGTCTATGTTGACAGCTGTCACATTAAAATGCCTTGTTCTACCACTGTCTGGCCAGTGGAGCTTGGTTAGCACCTCTCTCACTTCTAATGACAATTATCATTTCAGTTTCAAAATAGTCAGGACACTGTAAGTCATGCAAAGTTAAAAAGCACTAAGTTTCTGACTACACAGTGGCTCAAACATGCAGAGCATATACTATTTCAGATACAAATATGGTCACTTCATTTTCAGATTAGATTTTTTTTTTGCAATAATGAAATGGTGTGTCATTTTAAACTGTTTTATAAAAAGGACACTCATCAAAATACCAACAAGAAACGCACTAAGAAGTGGGGGCAATCAGTGTTTCTGTGGAACACATAAAAAAATTCCACTTAAAAAGACATGGTGACATTATAATCCTTAAATTTAGTATACAACGTTCAGTATTTCAAAAAAACAAAGATGTCAACTCTCAGACATCCTCAAAAACCAGCGAACAAATTATTAAAAACTGTCTGAAGTTCATGGCTAGAAAACCTACTTCTGCACACCTGACAATTTATTTAAACAAACAACACTGGGATGGATCACGTCAGACCAGTTTCTTTAAGTTTTGCCTCTATGTGTGAATTTATTCCACATTCCAAGTGAGTGATGTTACCTTGTCAAACAGTTCAAATCTATGGCTGACTATAAGTGCCTTCTGTCTGAGCAGCTGTATCAGGAGGTACTAATATACAATTTGTCAAAGGTATGTTATTATGTTTAATAACCTGTTACATAATATTTAAAAACAGTATCAGTTGAAAACACATTTATAGTCTACGGTTTGATTTCTGAAATTCTAAATAATTGTTGGCTCTTCTTTTAAGTATGCTACAGATTTGAACTTTTGATACAAGCCACAGGTGAATTAATACAATTTGATTGCGATTTACAACCCATCTGTGTAATTGGTTAATGTTTATATATATATCTGCTACTACAACATATGAAATTTAATTTTGAAATTAATTTAAACTTTGGAAGTTACTGATAACACCACATTACTTAACAATGACAGCAATGACATTACATTATTGCTAACTGTACACGTAAGTATACCGCAGTTGTACACAGTAAGCTAACTTACTCAAGACAGTTTATTGGAACATAGAACTCACACACATAGCAACCTGATCATGCATAACATGACTCAACTCCCGCAGTTTTATCACAGCACATACAGTTACACTGCATCACCTGAAGGCTGTCATCATGCATGTTTTACTTTCAATGCTTCTTGTACACAGAAACCTGCTCACAGAATCTGCATTAATAATCTGCATTATATAATACACCTTACTACATGTTAGGGCAGATGTTCAAAATTATCTCCTTTGCCTTCTTTTATGAACAGGTTTCAAAATCAGCTGGACACCCTGTGCATATAGGACATGTACATCAGGCCTAACTATATGGAGCATACTCTTCCTTGTCCTTCTTGAAAAGCTAATGGTTTTGCAGCTAGTCAAGAAATTCCATGCATTTTGTGGAACCCAAAGGTTCTTTACTGTATTCACAAAGGCCCATAGCTTGTCCCTGTCCTGAGATAGATAAATCAGTTCTGTATCCTCCCATCCTATTTCTGTAACATATACCTTAAGACTATTTTCCCATCTATGCCTAGGTCTTCTTCAGTGTCCCTTTCCCTTAAGCTACCCACCAAAACTATTAATACATTTTTTCTGCCACACGTGCCACATGCCCCATCCATCTCATCCTCCTTGCTTTGATCATCTAACAATATTTAATGGCGGGTGGTACTGATGTTGAAATTTCTCAACATGCTATTTTGTCCAGCCCCTTCCTATTACTTCCTTCCTCTTAGGCCCAAACATCTTCACCAGCAACCAATTCTCAAACACCATCACAATGTACAGAATGTGAGGGTATCTGCCACTTGCATAGCAGCACTGTTCACACAACCCTGGCCTGGCAAATTCTGCATGACAGGATAACATATGATCAACGTTGATACTAACATGATCGACTGTGTACACACGAAGCTAGACCAATGCGTGTTATCATACATACAGGACTTCTTTGTATCAAAATTGGTTTCAGCATAACACACGATCTGTGAAGCACGTTATCACACACAAAAACATATGGCATGCACATATAAATATTAATATTCCTTCAGAGTTTGTGATGACCGAGGGATGATATGGTGTCTGACAATTACCAGCAGTCACTTCCCATCCGCTCAGTTACGTTATATACATCCTGACACACAAGCTACACCCCCCACTGCTAGTCACAGAATATGAGTCATCTGCCAGTTGCTACGCGTATTTTGTATGATATGTACACAGAATATGTTCTGTAAATGCCAGCAACAGTTTACAAACATGTGAAAGCAGCAGGTTCCATTCTAGACAGTAAAAGAACATGCAGAAGACACGTGTGCACTGCATCCGTATACAACTATGGTTATGAAACTCTGTGACACAGGTCATAAAGCAAGACAATGTTGTGAACTGGTACCTTCATGCAGTCCATGATGAAGAAACAGACCCCACAATCTAGCTTGGTTTCAACTCTCAGAATAACACGTTTCCCATGTCAATCCACACAGTACCATTACGTACATTGAGGTTGGTGTGTGCTGTGCTACGAATGCAACTAGGCTTATTCGGCCCTCTTCTTCCAAAGCCATAAACGTACACACTTTATGATGACATCTCTGCCATAACAATACAATGTTTTATACAATTCTATGTACTGCTTATGAGGTGCTTCTGGTGACAGGAGGGGGCAATGGCCTGGTTTGCTAGATATAAACCCCTGCAATGTTTACCCACGGGGCATGTTAAAAGACAAAGGTATAGACAGTATGACCTTCACACTGAAGACAGCCTGAAAGAAAGTATTCACAAGTTTATAGTTTCATCAGCAGCACTTCAGTGTTAAATACATAAAATGTTTAACTGTGACACATCTGTTGGTCAAAGGCAAGTATTTCCAGCACCTTATTTCAATATAGTAAGCCTAAAACCTAATATTTGCTTCAACAACTTGAACTAAATTCCATGAAACCAGATTCACAGAACACTGAAATAACAGCAAAACTGTTTTGCCATCCATCACGTGACCAGTCTTAGTAAAGAGCAAAAGAAGTTGTCAAATCCAGTAATGCTGCAGTGGTTCATGAAACATTGTGGCTGTAGGCAACTGCTGAGCAGAAAATATATTCTTCAGATTGTGTGCTCTTTGAAGACAGACAGAGACAGAATTAATTAATTAATTAATTAATTAATTAATTAACAACATTTTGCACAAACATAGCATGCTTTAAAAAACAGGTTGTTATAAGGTTTCACTGCACTGGACTGCCAGAAGGGAAAGAGTATACAAACAGTAGAGTCTTGCCATCCTGATACATGTAACTTAAACTACTCCTAATGTCAAAATATTTTAAATCTTTTCATCACTTTAAATAATTTGTTAGTGGTTACAACAAGAAGTGTTGAATGGTTACTGTTTGATATTTTAAATGACCAATCATCCTCAAAACTTTTCATGTAGCAAGCTAACTCACACACAATGAAGAACATTACGCCCAGTTATATTCTTTACATAGGTCATACTGATCTTCTGTCTTTCCCCCCAGTGAACATAGCTCACATTACATCCCTGATGGACAGCAATATGAGTCATGTAAGTTTATTATTATCAGCAAATTTGGATACATCTCATTTATTCTAAATATTGTTACATCGCAATTCCCCTAAATATGCTTCAACAAAATGCTTCAATTAAATACACTCATCACACATCTGCAAAAATACTATTACAAATACTGACAATTTCTATGACCTACACATACTCATGTTTAAGCACCATGTTAATACAATTTTTCTAGCTTATGCATCAATACAATGATCTCATTTCATTCTTGTCAAAATGTTCAGTTAAAGTGACATGCAATGGAATATAATATAAAATATTCCAACTGAATCACAGTAAATTGCAGTATTCTGCATACCAGGAAGATTGAGAATATTCTTCAATTTCAATATTTTCCATTACCTCCAAAAACCATTTTACAGTCTGCTAATTGTTGCCATAAACTCATATGCCATGTTAAAAGCACTATAACATGACTATTAACCACATTTACCTGAATTTAGGCCAAGGTTTTTACCAAGGTATTTTTCCCTGAATTTTATTAGCTAAAATGTTAAGATCATTTTAAAATCACCAACAAAGAAGAAAGTAAACAAAAACTTTTTAATTTTTTATGTTCCCTGAAGGCAGCTGTCTCAAATTTGAGGTCACATTTATTTCAGATGAACAGGGTATTTTGGACACTGTCCATCACACACAAAGATCTCAATACTGGATCTGTTTCCATTATCAGGCACAAGAAGGAAGGGCCCGTACCCAGGTCACTGGAATACTGTTACTTTCTAACGAGTCCAACTGAGTAGGAAACGTTCCTACCTTATACCTTAGGAAACATATCCAGCTGCCAAGAAGAAGTGTTTCAAAAAACTGAAGGCAATGGAGAATGTTGTGTTTATTATAATGCACCCCATCAGAGCACTTAGACTGAAAGTACTGTCTGACATTTAAAAGTCAAATAATTCCAAATGATTTAGTGTGCAGTCACTCTAGACTGATCATACAGAACATAACACAGTCATAACGCAAGTGTCAGCACTTTAATTACCATAACAAAGGTCTGTGTGTTACTATCCACTCTAATTTTCAAACAGATGCAAAATGTAATGAAAGTATGGATCTTAACCACTGAAGCAGTCCTATGGCAGACTGGTAACATTAAATTTTACACAAACATTGCATCCAGCATGCTCCACGGAACTAATATTGTAAACGCTCTTTTCAAATTCAGTGTACCGTGTACACATCTTATCATAGTGTAAACTTGACACTAGCAAAAACAATTTATATCTAAGGTATCAGCAAATATTCCCTTTATTTCTGACACATTCATCAGCACCATATCATGCTATCTGCAATTGGAACACAGATAAAAATAAAAATATTTGTGCTGTATTAGGCCAACATTTGGTCCAGCTGTCTTATGCCTGAAATGTAACAGTGGCTAAAAACGTATCAAAAGACAAAATATCAGACACCAGACAATGAATGCAGACTCATATCCACCTATACTGCAGTTATGAAGCAACTGTACTGCTCCAGTAAATTTACTCATAGGACAATACAATTCAAGTTTTCATAATACTGACTGAAATATAAATTACACAAAATATTATGCACTAAGGCCATGCATATTAATGTCACAATGACGTAACTGTGATACAGAGTCATACTTACTGCGTATACGAACCTCCTGCCCTGTTATAACATATGTCATTCTAATACACCACGTCAGCATTTTATAGCACTAAGATACACAACTTTTATGCGACAGAACTTAACAACTTAAAGCCAGTA
The DNA here is from genome assembly GCA_013340265.1 of Coptotermes formosanus. Taxonomy (NCBI): domain Eukaryota; kingdom Metazoa; phylum Arthropoda; class Insecta; order Blattodea; family Rhinotermitidae; genus Coptotermes; species Coptotermes formosanus. Next base: position 619,280 of record BLKM01011105.1, on the reverse strand, counting down.
TTCTGCCTATCCCACATAATCCAGAGGTAGTGACTGTTCTACGTAACGGGTGAAAATATTATGACCCAAGAAATTCACAACAGGCTGCTCTCACTTGTCTACACCCACTAGAAAGGATACAAAAAAAAAAGTCTCGCTCTGTGGTGTAGAGAAACAGAATTTACACCTAACTATACTTCCTAAAATTCTTCCTTACAAAGTGCAGTCTTCTTTACCTAATATGTAATACTTGGTCTTCAACGTTACTGAAATCTTAAATGTAAAACTACTCTGAAAAAAATTAAACTTCACTATAAGCGCGTACCAAAATGTTCTGCGTAACTTCATACAACATTAACCATGAAAATGTGTGAACGGTGCAACATACAAGCACATTCCCTAGGACTCAAATCCACAATTTAGAGATTTTACAGTTGCAGAGTGATGGTTACAGTGTCAATATTGTGTTAAACAATATGCATTTTAATGTCAAACAGTAGTCCCCTCAAGTTCACATGAATTTATATTAACTGTAGTCAACCTAGCAATGACAAGGCTCATGTTGTCATACAAAGGAAATTTAAAACCTCACATAATAAAAATGCAACATTCTACACTTCACAGGGATAAATCATAGGGAAAAGTTCATTCTTTTCTAGGTTTATGTCATTAGCCTAGACAAGTACCTGATGTCAGCCATTCAAACTGTATTTGTCCCCCTCTGTTGACTTTCCTGGCCGTACAGTGCAGAAAAAAGAAAAAGTGGGGATAAAGCCTCCCATATATCAGCCCACTGCGTACTGGAAATGTATCAGATAAGTACATATATGGACATCACACAAACTTAACCATCAATAACAGGTTGACTGATAACTAAATCGCCTAAAAAACAGATCACAGCCTGTTTTAATATGCAGCTCAGCTTTCTATTTCACACTATACAAGGTTTAAGCTGTCTTGCAGTGTACAAGTTTACTGTGCTAAAACTCAGAATTTCATTAACAGCTTTGTTTCTATGAGGAAAGGTGATAGTACCCAAATGTCAGTCGGGAGGGGTCGGGGTAAAACATTTAAAACAAAAAGAAACTTCTTTATAAAAAAGTGAACACAAATATTCAGTGCTACAATAAATAACATTTTTTGGACAAGTCTCATAACAAACCCCCCCAAGCATACCAGTACACTACAACACGACTGATTAAAATGTGATTTCCTTTTGTACAGAAAACTGCACTACCAACAGGCACACACGGTGCACATTCAGTCATAAACATTCCTAAAATAGACACAATAATTATGTTATCTGAAAACAAGATATGTGAGCTCCCACATCCTAATAATGATGCCCAGAGTATTCACATTTTAGTACAGTTCTGATTTCTGAAACAAAATTTGTGTGTGTATGTGGAGGAGGAGGAGGAGGAGGAGGGGGGAGGAGGAGGAGGAGGAGGAGGAGGAGGGGAGTTCCTTATTCTTCCAAAACAAAATTCCAGTCTCCAATGAGAAACACTATACATGCTCGTCCAAAACGAACAACCAAGCATTTTGGCTTCTTCAAGGTATGGAATGTTTATGGCAGTGCATTTGTACACAAAAACAAAATATTTTGCTGGATAAATTGATTTTTAATATTACTGTCTTCAGGAATGTGATAATATTTAATTTGGCACGCAGACACCAGAGCGTCGGAAGAACTTGCTGCCTCCATCTTGAGACTTCCTTCTACCCTAAGGAGGAAGGCAGCAGGGTACTCTTTTAACACATGCACCTGTCAAGCTACACAATGTCACATCTCAGAAGACCGTACTATTCACAATCAATACCATGAGAACCTCACATCGCACAAGCGGATTTTGCATCACAGACTGTACCCTTCCAAACAATACAACTGGTAAAGCAATTTTTGGCCACAGAACAAAGACCAGTCCTGGAACATCCATCGTGCTTAACTTATTTGGCTCATGGTTTCGAAAACGATCTAAATTTGAAAGGGTCCATTTCTGAAAAACCTGAGGATACTCATTCAGAGCACTGTACATACAGTAGTCAGAGCACTGTACATACAGTAGTCAGAGGCCCTCAGAAAATCACTTTCAGCAATGTATACAAGCAGAGATATTGGAATGTATATATCAAGCAAAAAGGCAAGTATTTCAAGGTCAAGGGACCAAATCTCCATAAAATCCATCTGCACACCCTGTGGAAGCATTAAGAAGGAACAATTCCAAAAATGCAGCTATGATGTAAACACCACTTTCTAGGTACAGTGACCCAGTGCTTATTGCTTACAGTTTTCCCACATGTCAGTAATATTTTAATGAATTATGTGCCTGCATGTTCCACCATTCGGAAGGAAAATACATAGAAATAAACGACAGAAAATTATTTTAATTTGAGTTCATATAGACACACATATAATACTGATAAATTTAGTTCACAGTCTTGTCTTTTGATCTCGTAACTGTCAAGTCACAGAACTGCAGTTAGTTTTGAGCTAAAGAAAATGATTAGTGGTCAGACAAGTTTACTCCATAAAACCCTTGGTATAAATTGCCCTCACAGCACTACAAAATATATGCATATGGACTATCAACCAGATCAAAGGTTGTACTGTCAACTACTGATTATACGTAATAACTGCTGGCATAAAGCATCATTATTGTGTTCATTAATTACATTCAATTCTAGCCACTAGGATCAAATTTATCATTATACATGTTTTTATGTTGAGTATGCACATGTTCTCATGTTGCTCATGTGGAAAGTCAGGAAGACCAACTTGACTCCTCTTCCTGAGCTATGATAAGCCCGCGGGTATATACATACCAGCTAGCAAAATGAAACATATCAGCATATAAAGAAATATGGCTATTTAGACACGTAATAACAGAATACAAGTGTCATATTTACTGGACTGTAACATGCATCTATATTTAGAGGAAAAAGTTTAGGCAACAAAACAAATTGTTAAGGCATGCAGAGATTTCAAGTAACTTTTCCTGAAGCAAAAAACAAATTGTTTTATACATCAGAAAATATGGTACCTATCTTTGGATTGTAGGGCTTCAGGTGAACTGTACTCTCATTACCCACAACAAATATAAAACATTCATCTCTTAACGTCCACGAAGAATGCTTAACACAGAGTACCAGAACAAAATGACACAACACCCAGAATATTAAATGCAGTTTCTTTCTCCTACAATAAAAATTCTGCACTTGAATGTCATTTTACATTCCTAAGGATTTTGTGAATGTAATGGTGAAAGAATTCCAAAATAAAGAACGTGAAAAACTGTACTTGTTGTGTTTGTGTCACACCATATTAAATTCACTGGTAAGCACCTAAGAGTATTCCTATACATCACACACATGAACATACAAAACACAGAAACACACAAACACAGACTTACATGCATCAGTTGATCGAAGTAAAAGCTGCAACAAAACAGTACAGTACTAAATATGCTTTGAAATGTAGCACATAAAATTTGTGATAACATTAACACAGATTCATCTGTTTGTCTATGCCATAAATCTTGTTAAAAAGCAAAGCAATCCCTGTACAGGCATGCACAGGCCCTGAGGGTTCCAGGAGGATGAGGCTCTTAGATTTCAAGAGAGTCGGCACATGGAGGTGGTAGGGTTGTCAGCCCTACGCACTGGCTGCCTTTATCTCCAGGAAATATTCCTGGTACTTACTTTTGTAAGAGGCTGAGTCGACCTCAGGGCCATAGTGCAGCTGGAACGATTATGTCAATGACAGATCGGGAATCGAACCCACGACCTTCCGACTTGCAGCATGGTGCCTCAACCAACTGCGCCACAGCATGCCCCCAAAAACCTTATCATAATTGTAGATAAAAATCTGAACCCAGGGTGATTAAATCAGCTACAAAGGCAAAAATTACATGCCATCATTCTTTCACAGTACATCTGAAGCTGCCAGTGATTTTATGGCAAAATAATTTTGTGTCACATTAGATGTACAGCTGACATAAGATCTCAATATATAAACCAGGGCTGACTAAGAATTCATGATTTAACTGGACATGTGAACAATGTGGGGTATGCTAATGTTGTACCACATGCATGACCTTTTTTTTACTAACCAACATACCATATGGTATATTTTTCAATTCCAATATCATCAACAAGTAATTTTTATCAACTTGAAACCCTTCTTCACAGGGGTGTGTGAAAGTTTTATACCAATAAATAATAAGTTCAAGTTTACATAAGCAAACAGAAATACACACTAAAGGTCATCTGATGTACTGTGGCTTCTACACAGTCTTCAGATAAACTGTTGTAAGACATAAATATATACTACTTTTCAGTAACTGGCATGTAATTCAATAAGCAGAGAAATGCACAACTTACAAAGTGCAAACTACAGATTTTTATCATGTCACATAGTTCAGTTAACCACTGCACATTAAATTTGTACTGGATAAATAATATACAAACACTGTCCCTTCTAGACTGACTAGAACAAAATAACCATTTAAAACATCAAGCTTCTGAAATTAAATAAAAATTAAATCTCCTACTCTGGGTCCAGCCACATGCTAGGTCACTAATTCCTTATATTCTTAAGTCAATAAAAATCAGGCACACATGACTAGTTGTTACTGGTGACAGTTTAGTTCATAAATGTGCTTCAACTGGGGTTAAAATTTGTTCCCGCCATACACGCATTTATAACAAACACCTTAATACAGTGAAATCTCATCTTAACGAACAAAAGAATAACAAAATTTCGGTACGATGTTTTCTCTTGGCCCTGCAAAAATTTTTCACTTTAACGTGTATCACTGTAATGAAAATTTCAGTTTAATACAACAAAAATCCATCTCGTTAAGAAAAAATATGATCATTATTAACAACATTTGTAAAAAGTCTAACACATATTTTACAAAATCTGTCACTTCATGTGCGAGGGAAGAGATGGGAGAGAGACCAGATTTACGAAGAATCGTAAATGTATGCAAATTACGGGGCACTACAAGAATGCATACGGTGTTTTGTGGGAGCAACCCCATGAATAAAGCCCCTAAGACAGAAACCCATCGCCGAACTCAACAGCAACCCAAGAGGAGTGGCCAAACAACGCATTCCACACTGCAACCACAGAACAGCATCACGTAAGGTGTGTTTATAGTGGTCGATCACGAGTTCAGCCGCATGCCCAAAACTGGAAACCGAAAATGTATTTCGACGCAAAAAATTGGAGAGTGTTTCGATATGACACAAGTAGCAAAGGCTATCTCAGTCGAACGACACTGTGTTTTACCACCATCAAGCATTTATATTTAACTGAAGTAGAGAGAACTCAAACTACGTGTTATGTTATTTTTAAGAGTCATTTGTAGTACTGTATATTAAGGAATGTATTATGAAATCCTGATGACTTGTTTTATTAGTTTTAACAGTCATTTGTAACTTTCTTATAATAAGTACTTTGTATATTAGTTTGGTGATTGTTTACAATCATGCTTTTGAATTTTGTGAAGTGTTTCATATCTAATGTCAGTGCGACGCAAATGGATTGACAAAATGTATGAAAAATGTAATGTAATGCTGGATTCAATCGTTACCGCGTGGCCAATGTGTTAACGCCTGCATGTACTCGCCAGATAGTGCGCTGTGTGACCTCACTAGGACTGCCAGATATGACCCCGATTCGGTTTTGTTCAATGACATATGGTATCGTAAAGACGAGATTTTGATTACTGTACAGTACCCGGCAATGGTACCACCACGTTCTCATACCAGTGGGTTGACACTGTAGATTTCCAACATGGCGCCAGATCTTCAGACCTTTGTAATCACCAAAAATGATGTTTCAAGCTGCGTACTAAATACGAATGAAAGTCTCTAAGCATAGGCATAACTTGGGGGTTGGGGTTGGAGGCCAATGCCCCCCCCCCCCCCCATATTTTTTCAACCTAGGAATAGTTCATTTGGTTACTGTATTGAATAATGGCAAATAAAAAACTGACAGAAAACAGAAAATAAGAAACTTGCATTTTATGGGACCAATCTTCCCTCTTTAAAACCGGGCTCATTTGTAAAATGAAGTTCCTAATACCCACGGCCAGTTTGCAACCCCCCCCCCCCCAGTGTTAGTAGCCAAGTTGCGCTTATGTCTCTCAGAATCTGCCGAGAAATAATCACAAAAATAGCACGCACAGAAATGATTTCAGATTTCCCTATGAAGCAAGATTTATTTAAACTGCGATTTCACTGTAAATGCATGTGTTTTAAAAACCGATTTTGAAAACGAAATTTGTTAAAACTGGATATACTCTATGTAAATGAAAGCTATTTACACAATTACACCCGCAATCATGTGGGGAACTGCACGCCTTACAAAAGAAAAGTGGATGATATAATAATAAGAAAAATTATGTAATATTACAAAAAAATTGAGAGTGTCAATGCAAATCCCTAGAGAAATGGAGTGTAAGTATAAAAAGTAAACAAACATGTAGTTGGCTTAGGCACAGAAATGGTATCATCACATCGAACCCACTTTTCTTATTCACACAGGGCAAAACAATGGCATTTGCACTGCAGTTCTACATTCTTCATATTTCCAGACTCTCCTCAAAGTTCCCTACTGTGAAGACGTACAACAGAACTGGAAATTATAACTTTCAGAAAACAGCTTTAGAAATAAGCATTTCATTCCAGTGAAAATATACATATAAAACATGTCACCTGGCCAGACTTCTACTCACGTGGTGACAATTTCATTAAACCATCAAAGGGACAACAGTATGTCCCCACTGTCTGAGGTTTCAGGGTCAGCACATGCAGGGCAAGCCAAGAGCGTAACACCCTGACAAAGTACTAAATTTCTTTCACTTTTACATTACATCCCACAAAACCATCTTCTAGTACAACATAATTCCAATTTTCTGCATGTAAAATCCAGTTCCAAAAACAACAAACATTTTAACCGAACTGTAACTTCCTATTTTATAAAATACCATCAACAAAAATTCAACATACATGTATTATAAAAACTACTCCCATGTGTTACCAATAGGACATAAACCAGCACCCACTGAAATGCAGGATGTCAAATACAAGAGTGACACTTTCCCTTTAATGTACTTGTCCTGTAGGTAACACAGACACCGTATCTTGTACTGTGCAAAATCAAGCGCGCACATCCCTCCACTGCCACTGTGAAATAAAAACTCTAACATCAAAAACTCTACATAATACATCTCTGAGGAGTCTGGTACCTGAATTACTATAGAATCAGAACTGCAATGCTACAGCAGTTCGTCATTTCAAGTGACAAACAAAGAACTGCTTCAAGCTGTTACCAATTCTTCTCCAAGTAAAATATAAAACAGATACATTTTTAAGATGGTACTGACTATATACTGAGAATGAACTACATGCTCTTTACTGTACTTTAAAGTTTCCAAGATTTTATCAAAGGTCTATTCCTAAGCACTACCCACCATCTAGAAGTGCAATTACATACATTCTGTTCCATAACAGAACCATCAAATGTTAGGCCTACATGCCTACAGTTTCTGGAAGTCAATACAGTAACCAAGACTTACACATGGAATGCACTGGTACCTGACTGCATTCACATTACTATCCGACATCACCTAACAGATACTTCATCATTCTACATATGCTTAACTGCCCGTGAACAGGAACTGACGGTTGCTAAGAAGAGACCCCTGATACAATAAAGAACATTGCAGCACCTCAGTCGCCTACTCATCATCGCTCTTAAAAATTCTTCTGAAGTGTACTTCACAAAAGAAAGTAATACTATTACAATGATACCACATATATGGAAGCTTGCCTTACTTTTGTGAAATACATGTCACTTTTTCTACCAGTTGCATAATTATGGAATATTCTAAACTATTAGTTCCTTACCAGATATAAAAATGAAGTACCATGAACAGTGGGTTAAGGAAGTATGTTTCTGGAAAGAAACTAATAATTTTAACATTCTGCACAACAGTTCCTAGGCAACTGACTCAGTCAGGCGGAGGGAAGAAATACAGAAGCACTACAGTTGTAACAAAGAAGGTGAGACAGAGGAACGATACTAAGCTGTCAGGCTGCGTGGTGCGAGGCACAGTGGGCATGGCAGCTTCAAACGTGACAAGCCTCTCTACGGTGCGCAAAACCGCACCCACCCTGAATTTCCCGACTATATCATCACAAGCGCACACGTCCTCCTGCAACACATGTGCAGGGGATCATTAGCCCAAAGTTACCTCTGATCTGGCCTGCAGTCAGAAGACGGGTTCAACAAACTTATATCCCAAACCACAAATCAATTATGCCTGTAAAAATGCAAACCTTTAACCATCAACAGTTCTAACTCTTTACTGAACTTTAAAATGATTAAGAATGTATACTTAGGTTGACCAGATTTGATAACAGCTGAATATCTACCTAACCAAGCATGGAAAAATGCATCACAAAATGGAGAAGCACAGCCCTGACACCTGATTACCCTTCATTTATCCTGTGTAGTACTGTTATGTCAGTTAACAACTTTCATAATGGTCTGATTTAGTGCTGTGGATGTCCGTACTATGCTGTTAAAGTTACAACACAGATCCCACCAAAGCTCTCTCAGGCTACCTGCTGTGTCGGCTGGCTACAAACAGGGAACAAACCAACATTTTGAAAACAGCCTCTGTCCTCATTATCAGGGAAATTAATATCTAGCACGTTATTCCTGAAAATTCAGTTCCCTGATGCTGAGCATGAGGATCTCAAAACATTAGTTTCTTTGCCATTTAACCCTTCTGACATGACTAGTAGCCAGACAGAGCTCTGTTGCATTTAGTCACCACAAAAGCTTGAGACTATACAACACAGTATGTTTACCTTACTCATGAAATATCCGTTTATTACAAGAAATTAAACACACTTCAACCTCTACTGAATTAAGGAATTCTGAAAGACTAACTTCACATGATATGGTTGCCATGTCCTGTTAGTGCCTTTTATTACTACAGTAATACACTAACATGTACAAAATCTACAAATTCAAATTTTTTTCACAACCAGGAAATAATACGGGGTTAATGAAAAATTCTAAGAAGACGTGCAAAACTGTAAATCCCATTAGTTACTACTGCATTTTATCTGGTTTCATACATAGCTTTGGTTAATCATATCTCAAGTTGCACGTAGTACAGTACTTGAATCAGTTAGGTTTTAAGGCTTTTAAGGTATCTGTTAATGGGGCAATAGTCTTGTCGCTTTTGATACCCTGTACAACAAATCTGAAGTGATTAGAAAGGAGGGGGCAGAACAACCCACTTCCCTGCTCCCGGATCACATAAGTGTCTACGTGGACATAAGTCAAAAACTGTGATGATGGAAGCAGCACATTCCTCTGAAATGCCAGCAACAACAGACAAACCTACATGGTGTCCAAACCCAGAACACTATCACCTCAACGACTGAACTGCTTGATACATGGGAACATAAAGAATACACTCAGCAGAGCAGAGCCTACAGAATTCAGTGTACAAGATATGGGGAACAGAGTTGCCTGCTGTATTGGCACAGGTATCAGAACACAAAAAATACAATCTGAAATAAGACTTAAGTCTGAATTGTTTCTACTTTTGTATAATGTAAAACACACTATTTAAAAGGAAGGTACGGTACCTGGAACAAACAGAATGATTTCATCAGCCGTTTTATAAGCATGTATTCAAAGCAACAAGACCCTCATCTCTTGGGCAAAGCTGGCAGGTTTCCATTTCATGTGATTGCATTTGCATTACAAATGTATAGTCAGTCAGGGCATTTCACATAACACAAAGCTCTGTTAATCTACGTGTCCCTTGCTATGATTTCAGTCACTTCACATGAATATAAATGTTGCAATACAAACATCTGGTCAAACTATGTAAACATTTAATTACATCCTCCACCACAACATGATTTGAACAATACAGTTACCAAACAGCAACAACTTATTTTATAATCCCAAAACAAACACAAATCTTCTTGTAAATGTGAAGCAGAGGAGCAAAATGGCCACCACATGCAAAATAAGAACTTAAATTCAAATGAATATAGAAGAACCACAGATGCACAGACCAGAATTATCTATTCACAAACTGCAAAGAAGAATAAAAAGCTGTGCCAGAAGATCTGTTCCCAGTTAAATAAAGCCTGATCCACTACCTATTTGAAGAAGGAGAAAGTTGCAAGTGGATGAGGATGAATTCATATTTAAAATGACCATGTCGATACTCTCTAAATACATCCAATTCAGCATTAAGTTCACTGACAAAATCTAGATACAACTACCCAGGAGTGGAGAGATGCATTTAGTGATTACTCCAAATAAATCAGTGCAGAAGGAGAACCTTCTTTGGACAACTGTGCTACATTTCTTCCCTGCAAAATTCATATCTTGGTGTCATGAGATGTAACTATGCAACTGTAGGCAACTTACAAAGTATAAGCACCGACAACAACTACACAAGAACACTGTCACATTCATAACAAATGGTGTCATGTTCCTGTACTGTCAAAGATATACACGTAACCATAAGACTATAGGAATGGACTTCTACATGGAACAAAAAATATGTCTAGAATAATAACGTGTAACATAACTTGGCAGTTACAGCCATATACACATACACAGATAACACAAGGAGTCTTAGAGTCACTACCATTCCATGACTTTATGAACAGCTCACAAAAATTTTCATGCATCACACACTTCATAGTATCACCAATCAGTACCTTTATATGTGTAAGACTAAACATTAATGACAGTCTTCTTCCACACATATTGAATGACAGGCTATATACCAGGTGTCCTGGAAGTCACTTTACAGTGACAGTACAGTGCTTAACTACAATTATTTTCACTTGCATTCAGTTTTTTTATTTGCAACAGCTGGTAATAATGAATACGGCCAATAACAATTTGAACAATTTCTGTAGGTCTTCATTGTCACTTTCTGCTGGTGGTTGGTTGTAAACAAAGTAATGTTTCCCTGGAATGTGAGTACAGACACACTCCTACTTATGCAATTTCAGACTTAAAAATTTTCCAAAACACGATGATAAAAAAAATTAAGATTTCTGAAACACATGCCAAATTGTCCCTCATGAAAATGACAGCACAGTGATGAAGCGGTGGTAGACAAGTAAAAGCCCCCGCCCCAGCTGTGTAAGCCATGACTTACAAAAGCTTGACCTTACATACACTTCTCCATCAACATATTCACTATTTCTATTGACTTACCATACCCAGATTCATTATTAAGGTAACACAATTACACTTTGCTTAGTACCTCCGCAGACAGGGTGCACGCATGCACGCACACACGTGTGCACACACACACACACATTATTAAATTACATAAAAGTGTTATGCATACTTATGGTTGGTTGGGGTAGTGGGTTAAATTCTAAGTTACATATGTGTCTGCAGAATGGATCCCTCACGTAAGAGGTGGAGTGTCTTTACAGTCTTAGTATGGCAACTTCTGTGACTATCTGTATACCTTGGACAAATCATGCAACAAAATGTATAACCAACTTTCTTCCAATTTGGTTTAGGTACTGGAAAACATACGGGTACCTAGCGCAACATACAATATGCACTGGACAGGAACAGCTGTGATATATGGAGCTTGTTTCATGACGTGAAATATCTGATTTACTCCCCAGTGAGAGTCACTAATTAAAAATACACACATATGTGAATAAATATACTATGGCATTATCTAGAAACTTTGCTTTCCTCTTGCTAGATACAGGATGAATATTTTAGGCATGCACAATCGCATGCGTGACATATTAGGTACAAATAAGTACCATTACTTATGTCAGATTATGAAATATTACAGATGTTACACATGTGTAAAGGGACAGCTAATTCACACATCTTTAAAACACAGTCAGAACTCACAAAACACAAATCCTCACCTTTTAAAACACAAAAAAAATCTGAAAATGAATTTTTTGGTATAATTTGGTCATGTGTTTAAGAGTCCAGTGCGTGCGCACAGACATTTGAAGTTTTATGTCAACTATATGCCAAGAAGTCCCACCCAGTTGGCAATGTGAATGTGCAGTTCATGTCAAACATATAAGAGATGCTCTCAATTTTATCCATCAGAACTTGTGACACATGATGTGGCTGCACACTGCATACACACCCACAGTAAGCTCAAGCAACTTGGTGTCCTGTCCTCACCTCAGACAGCCTGTGGAAGAGTGGATGGGGTCACGTCAGTCATCACAGTCCACATGCCTTAAACTTGACTGTCCATGATGCTTACGATTTCTGTTGAATCTGGGATGCAGTCAGACCCCGACGGCATCCTCTGTTAAACAGTCGACGCTGCCTGTCACTCTAGCCAGCAACTACCTGTCATTTACGTTTTACTTGCCGCTGTGCCCCATTGCTGTGGTCTGCTACCACTGACTCTTCCATCTGGTATAGTCTTATGTGTCATGTATGCTCCCTAGACCTCACCCTAGACCTCATCTTGATGGCACTGCTCGCCTGTCCAACATGCACCATGCCACATTCACATGGTCACAACAAGTACACCACATACTTTGGAAATGTGGCAGTGTGCACTGGACAGATGGGACACACCAACAGCAATGAGACAAGGTGCTAAGTCTCAACCTGACATAGTAACAGCAGCATACATCACTGAGGCTGCACACCACACACACTTCAATGACACCTAATTACTGGCTTGAATGACAGGCTGCATGGACTGTTTACTGAAGTACACCATGAGAATCTGGGTCCATCCCAACATGGTAACACACATACAGCATTCAGTATAAGCCATTCACGGTGTGTGGCCACCAACATGCTTCAACTAGATACGGCCATCAAATATGAACCAGGAAGATGGAACAATGACACCTATCTTCTTGTAGTGATCAGGTTAAGCACCACAGACTGTCATAACTGACTGTCCGCAAGTGGGCTGAGTCAGGAACAGAACACTGAGCTCCAAGGTCACAGTGTGGATGAAAATACAATGTATGGCCACGTCACTTACTAGATCAAGCCCTGATGAGGTAGAAATGCTGGACATGAACTCCACACTGATAACATGTAGTCACAAAAATCACTTATAATGTTTGTGCACACTTTAAAACCAGATATATTAAATAAATGAATTAATTAAATATATTAAATGAACAGCACAGTACAGCCACAACATTTTTCTCTATATGGCACAGTACCCAAGCACCTAATAAAACACGCAAAATGACAACAACACAGTTCTATGCACTCAAGTCGAACCAACTGAAAAATACAACCACACAGTTGTCCAGTTCCCACATAAGTTTGTAGTTATTTGTCTGCTGAGCTATTTTATACATGAAGGTCACACCACGACACGCCTGTGCAGGCACAAAGGTATAGCACTAACCCATTCACAACCTTGGTGCAGGGACGGGATGCGTGGTCAACACCACACTATTTTATACAAATATGCTCTACAAGAATCACTTTGTATCCAGGCATGGTTCTACTGACAAACAAATCTATGTACTTATGCTATTGGTCTCATCCAGAAACAATTTTTATGTCATCCCGCTGTGTTACTTAACAAAAGAAATAAACTGCCATCAACACAAATAGTAAGTGTTGTACCTTTAATTTGGCAACATGTTTTGACCTCACAGGACCACCTTCAGGCCTGGTAACCCTTACTAGTTTGTTGACAGCAATTTATTTCTTTTGTTATCACCCAAAAATATGTGATATGATGATCTAATGCTAATAAACCAATCAGCACACGAGTTTGAAAAACTGAATGCAAGAATCACAATTCAGACAATATATACAAATACAAATTCAAAAAACAAAAATTAAACTTCATCCATGTAAGATTTTGAACTGGGCTGACAGTTGTCAAAAACGTGAAATTAAAGTTTCCTTATATATAAGACTACAGTCAGTTACAGTTGTGCTGTAGCTGGACCTGAATTACACCACCCTCTTCCTGGATTCACTGTTTTTGGCATAGCCACAAGAAAGACTCCTTGTTTCAGACTTAACACCCACCAGCCAAGAAAACTGACATAATGATCACAGATGCACCAGGCCATTACTTCAAAAAGTCATAACCCTTCAGCAACACTGGAGTTGAATTTCCAACTACTGTCCAAAATGCATGGAGGGTGGGGGGTGACTTTACAGTACACTTACTGCATTCACAACCATACAATGTAGCAAAGGTTAGTAGTGCCAAAGCACTGGTAGCTGTATGATGCCAATCATAACAGTCAAATGTCAAGTTAACTCTCTGAATTGTTGTACTGAGTGGTGAAGACAGACAGCAGCATCTTAGCTAACAATGCTATCAGTTGCTAAGATCACACATATATGCCACTGGCAGATGAATATGGAACTCGTACAGAGTGCTGGCGGAATGATGCTGATAGGGGAAAATCAAAGTAAAACTTCCATCCCTCACTCCTGAAGGGACCACAGGAAAGAAATGCTAAATGCAGAAAATAACAGCTGCAGAAAAGTTTTAAAGGTGTCAGATTTATAGGAACTAGAGTAAATGAGTGTGGAAAATTGATGCACAGCGGAACAATGGATGGAGGTTTCACTGTATGTATGGAAAAACCTGTCCCACTGCCATAAATCCCACTACGGACCGGCCTGGGACCAAGCCTAGGTTTCCACCGTGAGGCTCGCAGCTAACGGCGTAAGCCATGGCATGGCTTCTGGTTGGTGAAATATGGCTTTAACTAAATATGCGGGACTGAATGACCATTTCGGAGAAACTGTGAGATTAGCAAATAGCAGAAGATGCTGTAACAAGCAAGACAGGATATGCAGAATACATAACGGAAGGGCATCTTACAGACTGCTCTCCTAACTGGACAGAGTCCTGTTAATGATTTGCAAAAACATGTGGAAAAGACTAAAAATGTAAAATTCATACATGAAGGTATGCACCCAACGAACTGCGATATAAACATAATATAAATAAAACACAATAAACAAATTAACGAAAACACACACTCCAGTAATTACACTACATAACTCACCTTGACCATATCAAAATAGACTTCAGTTACATATTTTTAATTGTAGTTACCCACATAAGCATAGTATACTATGTACCTATCTCCATACAAGAAACATGAACATTTGCTTTACATTAAGTTTCTGATGAACGCCTGACACTACCAGTATGGTTATACATAAGTATTAAGTCTTCTGAAATGTTACACTGTGTCACTGGAACTACATGCTCAACAAACACAGCATCACATGCCAGAAAACTTCAGCAACAATGGTGCGCAAACCTCAAATCTCAGCTTATATAATGATGATTGTCATGCACTGTAATTTGTCTTTTACAGTGCAACTAACATAAATAAGCATAGAGAAAAGTATTTTCATTTTACAGAGTGTAAGTTATGACCATCAGTTTGGGAGGTACCATTCTATCAGCAGCTATGATTACACTTTGTAAGTTCCTGTTTATTGTTTCACCAAGATAATCATAATTAAAGCATAAAAACAACAAAAACACCAATTAAGGGCACAATATGTTTTAATATTCACTGTTGAGATCACACACTCCTACATGTTTCAACCCCACTGGGTCATCATCAGGCAGACAATTGGTTATACATAAAATGGCTATGACACAATTAGAATGAACGTGTTCAGTTGACTTTCATTGTTTCACATTCTGAAAACACATGATGCAAACCTCACTTTCCTCCCAGTATACAGCCAGATTTCTGCCCTCAGTGAATGCACACCGACTTACACTTGGTATGTATCGGCCCCAGTGACTACCGCCGTCTAACCTCATATTATCACATTTAATTATAACTTGTTCCTGGGATTCAGTACATCACGTTTGTTTGCATCGTTCATTTTCAGAATGTGAAGCCATGAAAGTCAACTGCACACGTTCATCTTAACTGTCTCACAGCTGTTTTATGTATAACTAATTGTGTTCTTGATGATGAGCCAATGGGCTCAAAACAGTGAATATTAAAACATACTGAGCCTGTAGTTGGTGTTTTTATTGTTTTTATGTGAATTAATGCACAGAAATGGAACATATAAACAAATAAACTACTTTACACAATGTGTTAACTTGTAAGACAGCATGTCAAACAACACAAACAAGAAAAGTATTAAGTACAGGCATGAAACATGGCTAGAAACGTAGGCAGTAAATTGCAATACATGGTTACATAACTTCTGCTTTTGAAAGTAACTCCGACGATTTCATAAAGTTCCTGAAATAAAGCAGTGAAAAGGGACTAAGCAACAAGTGGCATGCGCAAAACAAAACAATAATGTCTATTTGTACCTACCTCTTCTACTCCAATCTTCCTACATGCTTCTAGAAAATTGTCCACATTTCTTCGACATCTTGCCATCGTTAGTTTGGGCTGATGTAAAAAGAAAAAAATATCATGATGGAGAAATCACAAACACAGTAGTTACTACATACAGTAACACAGTGCAAGAAAAGACTGTTCTATTCGAAGTTTGGTCTACAATATGCCAAAGAAATTAACTTCCTGTAAGTATGCAGAGTGTATCTAAAATGCTTGCACAAACAATGTCAAGAGTGAGTTCTTCACATCAAAACACAGAAAAAATTTCATATAAACATACGTCTGTAAATGAGTGGTTTTTGAGTTTTGCTTAAAGATTACATTCAACAATAAACCCCTTAACTATGCAATATCTAACTTACAACTGACATAATACACTTACAGTACACGTTCCCAATTTAATAACTGTTGAGTTCTTTCTGTTTATTAAGTTACAGTTCACAACAAATGCTCAAGATGTCCTCTGCCTCAATCAATGCATGCATGGACAGTCTGATCACAGACTGTCACACCCTTTCAGAGTTCCCAGGGTGGTTACAAATGGTTTGACAGGTACAAAAATGGGCTGCTGAAGCATATCTTCATTTCGATTGGAGCTGAATATACTCAGGACTTTAAACATCCCTACAGATAAAAATCTAAATTACAGAGGTCAGGCAAATGTGGGAACCATGCCGCTAGTCCTGCTGTACCTATCCATTTGTGATGACAGGTATTATAGAGTACGTTTCGCACAGGTCAGCTAAAATGTGTCACAGCCCTATCATGCATAAACTATGCTCTTAGCGCCAAAGGCACAATTTTCAGCAGTCGTGGACGACATTTAAGAGGAAATCTCTGTAAACATTGCCTGTAAAACATGGCAAAACATGTGAACCTACCAGTCACCCACAACACCAGCCGACACACTTTTTTCGTGAACTGTTGCTGGTGTCTAGCATGGATTGTACCACATGGGCCCTTCTCTGCCCACTAATGTTAGTTGTGGAAATTTGTGATGCCATCTCCACCATAAATAGCCTCATCTGTGCAGAGCACTGATGAGACAAAAATGGATTAGCAGTTTGCCAACAAAAATTCACTGTGGTGGTAATCACATTGTAAATGGTAAGGCGATGGCAGCTGCTCACGAAGTAGCCTCTGAACAGTCATATGACCAACAGAGAACACTGCTGCAGTTGTCTCATGCTGACACCTGGGTCCACACCAACATGTTCCTCCAGATTAAGTGCGTGACCAACTCTCAGTCTCAGTCCACAGAAACATGTTCCTCCAGATTAAGCGCGTGACCAACTCTCAGTCAGTCCACACCATGTTCCTCCAGATTAAGCGCGTGACCAACTCTCAGTCTCAGTCCACAGCAACATGTTCCTCCAGATTAAGTGCGTGACCAACTCTGTCTCAGTCCACAGCCACATGTTCCTCCAGATTAGGTGTGTGACCAACTCTAGGTCTCAGTCCACAGCAACATGTTCCTCCAGATTAGGTGTGTGACCAACTCTCAGTCAGTCCACAGCAACATGTTCCTCCAGATTAGGTGTATGACCAACTCTCAGTCTTAGTCCACAGCAACATGTTCCTCCAGATTAGGTGTATGACCAACTCTCAGTCTTAGTCCACAGTAACAAGTTTAAATATCCCAGTCTGCTCCAGGCTCTGCAAGTCAATGATACACTGCAGGAAAAGCTTTAGGATTTGACTTCTTTCAAGGTGGGAAGTTTCCTGGTAGGGCCACGTGGCATTGCTACCATTACCATTAGTGCAAATATACGTACAAATCATACACACCTGTTTGTGAAATGAATAACTTGCCATGGTTACACACTCACAGATATTTCAAAAGGCATGGCAGTTACTTGTGTAACTTAAAAAGCAAGCTGCATCATTAAGCACCACTGACACCACTCACTACCGACTTTGAAACCAATATCATTACATAACAATACAAAGGTCATCTGACAAATGTGGGCACAGGAAGTCATCTTGCGTGGAGTCTTAAATGTTTATGTTGACATTAACTGAATGGTCAACATGTTGTTGAGCTGTACCTCAAAGACTATGTGTTTATGTTGGCATTAACTGAATCGTCAACATGTTGTTGAGCTGTACCTCAAAGACCAAGTGTTTATGTTGGCATTAACTGAATGGTCAACATGTTGTTGAGCTGTACCTCAAAGACTATGTGTTTGTATACATATATTGATATGAACTTTCTCCCTTCTTTTGGCATGGGGAACTCACTCCTGAAGTATATCAAAGCATTTTTCATACACTCTGTATCCTAGTACGACTACAATTCCCCATGTTGAACTTCTACCATTTTATAATCTGCCAACAGTAACAAATCTCCTCCAGCATTTAGCAAAGCGTTTTCCAATTTCATTTGGCCATGGAACCCTTTCACAATAAACAAATTTGAAGAGGGAAAAAAATCTTACATGTGAAGCTAAAAAACTAGACCACAAATAAGTAAGGACTGCAGTCAAGCACTTTTTATACTGTAATACAACTTTCTTGGGTTCCCTGGAACATCACTTGGAAGACACCGCGTGGTTTCAACTGAAAGGCTCGCTCGCTCGCGCGCACACACACACACACAGAGTGGAACCTCGATGCATCGTTCCCATTACCATCATTTTCCCGCAAATTTCGCCTGTCTTGTTTGGTCCCAGAATTAGCCCCATACATATAACACTATTTTTTCCCGCCTCCATTGTTCCTCAAACTATCATTTTATCGCATTGATCGTTGAATAATCACAGTCCTGATGCAGCGGTTTCCCACACTGATTGTTTCTGGAAAATTGAAATGATGATTTGGTAGCTTACGAGGGGTGAATGTGCGATGACCTTCAATGAGTTCGAAAAATTGAGAGCGCGCTCGTGTGCCATGCTTTCTTAGTGCCACAAGCTACACAGACATAATGTCTCCATCCTTTTCTTTCGGGCCTCAGTAGCAGTTGAGTGTTTTACTCCCGCTCCCCTCATTTCCCTGATCAAAAAGCTGCGTTCCACATTGTGAAACAGCTGTTTGCCTAATGATGCCGGCAAAAATCAGAAAAATAAGATCGACATCTTAGAAGCCATGCACTACACTGTGTCAGCCTGGCGGCAAGTAACGAGCAGACCCTCGAATATTGTTTTCGAAAAGCTGGCTACGGACGTGGACAACCCTCAGATGTTACTTACGTCGCAATGAGGAATGAAAATGACGGCGATGCTTTTTGCGACTTGCAGAAGTTCAGTGGCACGGATAATGGGACGTTTGATGACTACATGTCTGTGGACAGTTACCTGGCGACCAGCGGTGTTAATATGGCGAGGGAGCTGTGCGAGAGCCATGTGGGAACAATGAGTGTGGTAGGGGAAAAAGAGGAAGGGGATGATTGCGAACCCGAACCCGAACCCGAAGTTGTGCCGAACTTTGCCAAAGCGTAAGAAGCACTCACGAAAGTCAAATCATTCGTCTATGCGCACTGCAACAGCGATGGTCATCGTGATAGTGTTCTAAGCTTGGAGAACTCGTTCTTTAAACTTAGACGCAAAGTTTCTACAAAACAGCTGTCGATTAGAGTTCTTTTTTTCACAAGAACTAGCCGCTTGAATGAAGCATTGTATCATGTAATTGCCAACAAATAAAGTCATTACATTTGTCTTACCTATAGTTTTTAACGATTTCCCGCAACTTTCCCATATTTATCTTTTTTGTTTTCCATCCCCTTCAAAAAAGATGCATCGAGGTTTCACTGTATATGCTGTTCCACATCACAAACGAAGCCAAAAGGAATTCTAGATTGCAAGAAAAATCAGAATGACCTACTTTCAACTAAGCAGTTAATTTTCTTGGTTGTCTTTTTGACTCTCTCACACTCAAACAAATAAACATCTATACTTGCATACTGAACTGCAGAAAATAAACAGCAAACACTATCACATGATCAAATCTTGGTATGAAACATGGAAAATATTTCTAAACAAGGCAAGAAACTGAGCCAGAGGAACAATCCACACATTGCTCTTTGTGTGGCAACACATTTTATGAAATGCTGTCATCATTCTGAAACTGTGAATAACACGAAACTGTGAGGTAATAGTCTGCTTTACTATCACCTGCCACGGTCACCTGTGTTTACATACAGCACACAGCCAACAGCCAATACCATTTATATCCCCTGGAATAATGATACTGTGTTGTTTCTTACACCTGACATTGCTGGAATTACACCGACAAGAAAAATTGAAGCTCCTAGCATTATTTTATGACAAGAAATTGGGGGGGGGGAACATGGCAACAAATGTTATTTTTCCTGCCGAAGTTACTAAAGAATATATTTTAAATTGCATGTGGAGGACATACAGATGCAAATAAGTACATGCGTCCTCTGACAATTCTTCTTTCAATCAGTGCTTGCTCCATAACTGTATCATGAATGGTGATGAAGACACTGCCTTTTAAAATAAGTAAAACACCCAGAGAATTTAAAAACATCTGTACATATTTAAATGCTTATGAACATTAAATAGACCACAGGATGATACATCAGGACACTGAAACATGCCACCTATCTGGTTAACGATGTATACGACAATAAGTGGCTCATAGTTCATGCCACAGTCGGGATGAAAGACCATTTACATGCCAATAAGACAAGGTTTTCACAGCAATGAACGTTCATATTTGGTCTTCTGGATTATGGCTCCACATAGCCTAGTCGGCAAGCAGCAACATTTCTGACGAAGACACTGCATCCGCCATTATGATAACCTGACGATGGAGTCAGCAAGGTCCCCTGAAATGTTGGTACCTATGAAACCACAGTAAAACCCCAATTTTTCATTTTTGTTAGGGCCACCTAAAATGGTGTAAAATCTGGGAAAGTGTAATATTTGGAAAACATAGGTCTTATGGGTATTTAGCCAGAACTGCACAAAAGTGCATAAAATCACGGAAAATGCAGAATTCAAAAATGAAAAATCAGATGTTCACTGAACATGGTACCATAATCCAGCAGACGACAGTATGAAGTTATGCCTCAGTGGCACAAATTCCAAGTATCCTAGCCAGCAGGTACCAATGGAAGGAAAATAAGAAACCAACATTTTGCAGCATCCACACACAGCATCCACAAACACAGTCTAGAAGCACCTATACCAACCCCATCAGGTCTCAATGCTTAAGCTAACAACATCCAAATAAATGGATAAACCTACCACTGCTGGAGAAGGAACATGAATGCTGGCAACGGATCGCGGTCGTACGTGGTTTGCCAAGTGACATAAGACTACACCATCTGTCAGCGCAGGAGCCATGTCATCTGGCAATGACATTTTCAGTCGTGTCTCAATATGCTGGAGAAAATACATTCTAATGAAAAACCAAATTTTTAAGATTCAAAATATATATGAGTATTAAACACTGCAAACTGAATGATCACACAATACTGGCATCAACCCAGTAAAATTGTTGTGTATAATAATAGTTATGTCTTTATCATACCCACTACACAGGTTCAATTCTATCAACTACTCACTTCAATCCCAAATGTCACAAATGTGCAGTGGGCCATCAGTCAGCATAAGGTAGATTCTAACCGTTCTAGGAAAGATGCAACACTGCTGAAACTGGACAGCAGCCTAACTGTTCATGTCAAAATACATGACACACATGCACAAGTTCATGGGTGTGCGCACACATGTTTGCGCACATGTGCATGCACACCCACACACACACACACACACACACAAATTCTACAATGAAAAATCTTAATGTATCAGTTAGGCCTATGAAATAACATAACAGATTCATATCACAGTAGGCACCTTCTTAACAATTTGAATGAATTACCCAATGGAATCTCTTCAATAGAATCCTCCATGGAAGGAAATATGTTACAGACAAATGAGCGAACTCATTACAGAAGTATAATTTGGCTGTGATGATGATGATGATGATGATGATGACGACGACGACGACAAAGACGACGACGACAAAGACAACAACTAGGATGCAGAAGATCAGGATGAAGGAAAAAAGGAAAGGGGGGAGGGAGGAGGGGAGGAGATGATGATGATGATGATGATGATGATGGTGATGACGACGGCACAGTGGTGGCGATGATGATGATGATGGTGATGATGGTGACGATGACGGCACAGTGGTGGCAATGATGATGACGACGACGACGACGACGACGACGATGATGATGATGATGATGATCACAGTGATAGATGGTGATGAAACTTACACTTCTTAACTGTTCTATCAGTTCTGCCTCCTCTCGGGCTTTGTCAAACTCTCTTCTCATGGTGAAGCTCAGCTTTTCAGGTGGAACATCTCTGTTCCATGTCATCCCTCGGCTTGTTCCTATTTTCGGTGACCTAGTACATGGTTGGCCCAAGGTTGAGGGTCGATGTTGACTGCCACTGGCAGAAACAGGAACTGGAGAATGAAAGTAACCCACAGAAGCAGTGACTAGTTTAGGGCTGGGAATTCCAGCAGAACCTGGAAGATGAGCTAAGCTTGTAGGTGTTTTAATGGGAGAACTTGGTTTGATATAACAGCTCCCATCATTAAGTCCACTTGTAATTGCACCATTTTTTTCTCCATAATCCACTCTGTTTCCATTAACTAAAGGCAAAACCTGCCCTGGAGATGAAGCTTGGAAAGTAACAGCAGAACAGTTTCTTGATGGAATCACTTTCTGCACTGGCCTTTTATGGACACCATCTTCAAATATTTGTTTTGAATTAGTCTGTATTTCTATCCTGTGCTGATGTGTGGGAGATTCAGTGTTGTTTTGGACTGTGTCCTGGACAAAAATAAAAGAATACGCTCACAAGCTTGGTCTGTTACTTACTACAAACTTCATGTGCGTAACAGTCTACTCAGTAGAAATGGGATAAAGTGCAACTTACATGGCTTGTGTGGTTTATTAAAGCTTGTGACTGGTGTAAATACGAACTCCCTGGACTTCCATCTTGCTTCAACACCTCACTGCTAACTGGCGTGGTTTGCTGAGAGCCATCTCCAGACATCCGAGGCCTGTACACACCATCATGAGCTCGCTGCTGTCTTAAAGCTTCCTTGTATTCTCTGCAGGGTAATCAGTACATAGCCTTTATTGGTCACAGAACCACCACACATATTTCAGTTGTCATACCAGTAGTAACAACAAATACATTTGCTACTGAAATCTGTTGCACAAATTAGGAGGTAGAAAGAGATTTTTAAGAACACTTTTAAAATTATATAAAATTCAAAACTGTTTTTGTCTGTTCTTTCAACAACAAACAATGGAAAATAAGAAGTTAACACATTCATTGCTTACTCTCACACCCACAGTAATTTAACCCATTCATTTACCATTAGTTCTACAAAAAATGTACCACAAAGTACCAAATAAATTACAGTGATAAACACAGTTTTTGGCACATGAAAGGTTTATTGTGTTTCTAATGTAATTTTTTGTGCTGAATTCAAATACGCAATCAGAAGTTTTCTATTACCCACACTTTTTGTATAATGACTTTTTTAAGTACTGCTTTTCCAGGATTTTGGGTGTTTTCTGAGTGATAACTAATGTATATAAAACAATGTATTTAATGACTTCAAATAGAGGGAGGGCACAAACAATAATAATTACAATTATAATAAATTATGATTTACCATTATGAAGGCAGTAGCTGCTTGTTCTCAGCAACAGGCACTGAACGTGCAGGCTATACAAAATTTTCTTGTTTCTTGTGCGACTGGGACAGCAGGGACAAAAAAAATCATTACATCCAGAAGGAATGGCCAAAGCATGGAACATTTACACTTGGACAGAAAAATATTGTACATCCCCCTCTAGTCAACTCAGGCATGATTCTTCTACCTCCTCTTCATATAATGTTAGGGCTTTTCAAAAACTTTGTTAAGGCAATGGATAAAAATAGTGCTGGGTTTCATTACTTGAAGGAAAAATTTCCTCATGCAAGTGATGCTAAGATAAAAGAAGGAATTTTTGTGGGCCCCCAAATAAGAGCATTGACTAGAGATGAAATGTTTGAAGATATGTTAAGCCAAGTTGAAAAATCAGCATGGAGGTCATTAAAAAATGTTGTGCAAAATTTTTTAGGCAATTTTAAAGCCTCCAACTACCATGACATTGTGGGTGAACTGTTAAATTCACACAAAGATATGGGGTGTAATATGTCCCTCAAAATGCATTTCTTGGACATCCACCTGGATTTCTTCCCTGAAAATCTTGGTGCCGTTAGTGGCGAACATGGGTAGCGTTTCCACCAAGACATTTCCGCCATGGAAAAGAGGTACCAGGGCCAGTGGAGTGCAAGAATGCTTGCTGATTACTGTTGGATGCTGAAGAGGGATGTTCCAGACGCAAAACACAGGAGGAAATCAACAACTCTCACATTTTAGGCAAGTGAACATTGTCATGAATATACACATTTCTTTCACACTTAACCTGGGCCTCACAAAAAAACCATGGGTGATGGAGAAAAACTACTTACATATTTGAATTCAGCGTGAAAAGTTCTATTAGGATCAGGTATTTTTCCTCGTGTGGCAAAAAAAAGTTTAATTTTGTTGCCCAGTGTTATTCTGGAAGTTGCTGATATCTTATGGTGACATTTTGTATCATTTCAAATGTAGACATTGTCCTTAAGTAGCACGACAAGTACCACTCACCAGAGTCACTCAGGGCCAAAGCAAATACATGAGAAGCTTGTACTACAATTCTGATCTAATATTATAGTGATATGTTACCAGAATTCCCACAGCATTTATCCACTTCAGAACCTCTGACTAGTTACATACATGTTTTGACATCCATACCCATGTCACCTCAGTTTCCAGTACCATCACTGATTATTTTAAATGTGTTTGGCAAAGTCACACGCTACTCTAGAGTCTGTTGTGGACTTGCAGCTACCCCATCTCAGTGTGCTTGATTATATCATGTTCACTCTGATTTCACTTGGTCTATGTTGCTCTCACCATTAACTGCAGTTTTAATTAGGCTTTCCAATAGACCTGTTTTATTGTGCAACAAAGAAAGCATAACGTATTCTGCAACCAGAAGAACCAACAACAACAAACTCATAACCAACCAGAAAGTGCCACCACAAAACAGATCTGTAGGGAAAAAACCACTGCAGAAGCACAGTTAACACTGAGAACCAAACAGAATAAGTGACATAGGTCTGAACATAATCCTGCTGTAAGCAAACAGTGCGAGACAGGGGCAGGTACAAAACCACAATGAATACAGTACAGCAGAATGTTACTTCGCCAAACATATGTAAAGTTACCAAGGACAGCATGGTAGCACTCATGACCACGCAGATATAGGAGTCGAAATGCAAATTTGACTAGTCTAGGTTATGAAGTGAATAAAGGGTGCTGGAATTATAATAGTACCTACAGTACTAAAAGCCACACCAGTTGCACAGAATAAAACTGAAATTAAGCCCTATTATGTGAGTGTTTAGGTGTTTACAGTGGTGTGGACAAAGTGTCAATCTTCCTGCACGTACCTCAGCACCACATTCCACACTAAGTGATAAACCAAGGTCTATTAGTTAGATTTTTTAGTGTACAATTTGACATTTCAATAGGAAATTACTAAAAAAAATTTCCCCTGCATGCCCTTTACAAAAAAGCACTGTTGTTAACTAGAATAGCCTACGTGATTTCTATTCACTTTCACCATGTGAGTCAGCAAGGCAGCAGAACCTTCCACTGTACACAGCTAATGTAGGGTCAGGTGTGCTGTGAGATGTGATACAGTCACAAAGTCCAAGACATCTTAACATTTCCAGCTACCTTAATAACGCCATGCCAGCAGGGAATGGATTACACTCAGAACAAATCACAGAACTATGCCACTACCAAACACAAAACATTAAGCTGAAAATTCAAATAAATATGCAGTGCCTCAATGCTTTTGGCACAATTACACAATGGGATAAACTTATGAACACACAAAAACCTTTAACATAAATACCAACACTTGCACTTAAAAAGATGTCTAAAGATTTTACTTACAACAATGGTTTCATGTGCACTTTTCCAGCCAATTGTTACTTAGGAAATACATGTAACTACACAGACAATGTGAACATGAATACCAGCCAAACAATAAAAATGGGAATCGGGACACATAAATACGCAGCACCGTATCACCAATGAAACATGGCGATGGCATTATCCATGACAACAAAAACATATGCAAGTTTTTGGGCTTTCACAGCCGCATAGATGAGGTCTCCACTCTCCTGGAATTTAGCACCATGTCACTGTGTCATTGGTGCCTAACGCTTTGAACAATAATGGTCTCATCCTCGAGAGTTGAAATGTGTCCAAAAGAAATGACATTTCGACCCTCGGAAATGAGACCACTATTTTGTCTCAAAACATTGAGCAATGATGCAATGCCACATCCCAGTAGAATGCAGATTTTGAGACAAAAGTACCTTGTAAACTGTCTTTAATAATAATAATACAAAAATTTATTTGCTGCGTATCTAAAGCAACATTATGTTATGTACTCACATATTACACACAGTATTTTTTAAATATGTTACGTCTGGAACTGTCACTCCACCTTCATCCCAACAGTTTTCAATACTTTGTTGGTAAGTAACATCAGCTATATTCCTCCTAACATCACATTTTACAGCCTCCCAACATGTTGTGTTTAACACTCTGCTATGCTCAAGATGTTCAAAGAATGTGTGACATGCAGTACGAACCTATACGTCTGTATGTGTTCCAGGGGCCTCTTATCCTCCTGGTTTGGAACCAAACCATTCCCATTCATAGAAAGTTCTGCTGACGGAGACAACCCAGGTCCATTTGCGACAACTTTGTTAACATTGTTGGAAGGAAACCTTGGGCTGTAAATGGAAACATCAGTACTGACACACACCAATACAAAGCACAGCAATTAACTGCAGCCATGCTAACTCCATTTTATACCACATGCAAAGTACTATTATTACTACTGAAAAACAAACAGTAAAAAATATACTGGTAAAGGAAACCTAATGCCACTAACATTCTGCAAGGTGCCTACATTTTTCATGCTCTCAACATATCCTATACAACAACTATTAACTAATTATTACTTATGAAAAAATCTGACCTCGACACCATCCAATATAAATTAAACTTCTAAAGATTCCATTTACCTCATAATAAATATAAACAGCCCACGAAAACTTATTCAGTCCACATATTTTTAATAAAGGAAAAATTAAACTTTTGAGACAATGTACGCTGTTACAACACAAATACCTGCAGTGTCTAATAAATAAAAAGACCAAGTAAAGTACATGCCATGAAGGCAAATATGTGGGAGTGCAGGAATAGCTCCAGGCATTCTTAATCTCAGCACTAGACAAAAGTGAGTGCTCAGCTTCAAGACCCAGTTGCTTTACCCCTGGGAAAGGAGCCCCCAGTTTCCACTGGATAGAAGATTGGGTCAGCCCCAGAGCTGGACTAAGACACCTTGAAGAAGACAAAAATCTCTCGCCATTCCAGGAATCAAACCATGACCCTCAACCATCAGCCCACAGCCTGGCCACTAAACCACCACAATATCCTGGCTCCCATGTATTACATACCCAGAAGCATTTTATTTGCCTCAAGTGTTGGGTTGCTGTGATGTGGTACATGCTCCTTCAAACATTACTTTAAATTCAACAAAATATAAAACACTTCATATGCCGAACAACAGTATTACAACACTGTAATCATCAAAACAAAAAATGTCTTAAACATGTACAGCTAATAATGGAAACAACTCAAGTCATATTTCCCTCACATGACTTATGAAAAAATTGAAGTCAATATTAAAAAGAGGCTTGCTAACAGTAGTTCTTAGATTTTCAATTAATAACAGCAAATAAAAGCTATAAGAGGACTATAATTGTAAGTCACAAGAAATGGAAAACTTGAATCTGCATGTTTGAACATTTTGGTTTAATCAAACTTCCGAAATTTTTCCAAATACAGTAGATAATTTCTGTCTCACTCATAAACTCACCAATAATCTGTAGAAAAATGTCCTAATTTAGAAGACTCAAAATTCTGGGGAAAAAATGGTAACATGCAAGTATAACATTGTTCTGTTGTTCATGATGATGGTTAGGTCTACTGACAACTACAGGGATGAAAGCCTTGCAGTACGAGATCTGGAGTTTCACAGTAACGAGATCTGAGTTTCACAGTAACGAAATCTCCTGCCTTGGAGGTGAAGGCAGCAGATTCCTCCAACATGTCAGCACTTATCTACCTCACCAAACACCATCACATTCAGGACAACACTGACGTTCAGATCACTAAAGTGCTCAGTGTCCTTACAATGCCCATGCTCTTGACAGACCTGGTTAATTGCCCCAACATCCAAGCACAAAAGTAAGAAGGGATATACAGGGTGCAGAGGTAAAGCCCCACATATTCTTAGCCATGATTTGTGAATGATCCGGTTCACAAGCTGCCTACCTCACACCCTGAGTAACCACCCATATCAACTATGAGAATGTGTGGTCTCCAAACAACTGCTCTCAGGATAATGAAAAAACAAAACTTCTTATACTCCTAATGGGAATTGAACACCACCACGTCAATGACTAAACTATCACAAGTCAAATTAGTACTAACATCTGTGTAAAGTGAACAGGCTGCCACACAGCTCCTTTTGTCACAGCAGGACATGGGTTTCTTGGGAGGAGAGAGGGTAAACTGCAGTGAGTTACTGCTACTGCAGTTCAGTTAACAAAGTGCTGAAGTTCCATTCATAAAACAACATCCGAGCCAAATATCAATATTCCTATTTAAAACTAAACAACCGAATAAGGTCTGCTGATTCACTACAGACAGCATCCCTTTAAGTACTGAACGTGTGTCACTATTAAGGGTTTAAGAACTTCTTATAACTTATGTTTTGACATCTGAATACAAGCAGCATTCTCTAGTATGTCATTAGACACCAAGAACCCCATTTAGAAATTAATGACAATGACAACACAATACAGCATTTGTATTAAAGAGCCTGCTAGTAACATGCTCAAACAATATATACAAGTTTTAAAAAGACCAACAAATGCACTTAAATGAATGCACATTTATTATGTAGTAACCACCGACATGATTCAGCCCATCATGCAGCCATCTTCATGGTGGCAAGGTGCCATTTGTATCATCACTCACGAACCTGGACCATAATTCACGGCATGTATGTTTTACATACATCATCCACAGCACTATAATCGATCTACAACAACCTTCTATCTTTTCTTATTTTATACCTGTCTATAAGATACTCTTTAAACTGTGAAGTTAACCAAAATTATACGGATTTTTTACCTGTGGATTGATCCTGACATGTTATAATTGTGGCTGTATTCTTGTTCTTGCCACCATGAAGACGGGCATAAGCATGGCCAAAACACATCAGTGGTTGCTATACAACAAGTTACAGTCATACACTCAAGTGCACGTTACGCTCTTTAAAAACTTCATATACCTACTGAATGCAAGGAACATGGAACATACAAAGATGTTCAAACAAGTTTGCAGGCAGGGCACACCATCTATACCTTTGACGATAAACACAGTATGTTGAAAGGACTGGCCAAGGGCAGGGATGGCGATGCAAAATGTTTCCATCTACCTTATTTAATACTGTCCAGTTTTCCTTGAAAAGATGAGAGTTAACTCAGCCAGCTAAAAGAAATTCATTCCATCATGTGTAACATGAAGGTCCGTCACCGTGTTGACAAGTCTACCAACAAGGGACCACATGCTCCGCTAGAATAATTCAGTCTCAAACTTCATATCCCATGTCTCCAAGATCCAGACTGATATTAACCTCACAAACACGGCTGGTCACCTCACACTCAGGCTTCATAACCAAAATTCTGCATTCACCTCAATTCTCAAATCCACTCCACATGTTGCATCAATCTCATCCTGCTTGAAGCACACACACAACAATGAGGTACCCACCCTCGTGCTCTTTATTACATGATTTTCTCCATACTGCTGCTATCTTCTCTTTTTCTAGGTCCATATATCCTCATAACGTTCTTTCAGACAACTGCTATAAGTCAGACTGCCGACTCTGGGTTGTGATACCACGTAGTTTTGTTATGTGTATACGAACATTTCAAAAAAATTCATGTTTCCATCTTCTGGGTCAAAGTGAGTTGGGTGAAGATGCGACAAACTCATATTTGTGTATGAAACAGACGGTAATGACTCAGAACTATGCAAAGGAGGTGCAGCCAATAGGAATCGTTAACATAAATTACAAGCCCTTTCATGGCCACAACAGATAGGAATGCACAAAAAATAGTGTCAAACAGCTATTTCTCATAATTTCCTGCTCACAGAGTCCACTGGACCATACTGGGCTTCATCCTCTCATCTCTCCTCTCCCAAAGCTGCAGTTCTAAGTGACCACTACACACATCACCCAGCAACGTAACTTGGCCACATACTCACCACAGTAACTTTCATCCCACAGGCGAGGCAGGAAGTTCCTCCGTAACACAAGTATCCACTTACAAGCCTACACAGTGTCACAACCCAGAAAACCACATCTAGATACACGCTACAGTGGGGACTTCACATCATGTATCCTCAATCTACGTTCTCTGCTCGACAGGAAGTGTAATTTTTTCCACCATCCCACTGTATGTCTTATTACCTTACAAAACTGAACTGAATGCCAGTCCAAGACAACTTTAAATCTGAAATAATTCGGCCACCAGCTTTGTACTCCAATCAATCTGCCCCTTTCTGGCTCAGCGGTGACCTGCCCATGACAGACAGAGCCCTACCAAGAACTGAATCATGGTCACCAGTCCACAGCCAGTCTGAGCCTGGAAATGGCACCAGACTCTGTCTACCTAGCTCCAGAGTGATCTCCAGTGTCTGAAGCCATCCATATGAAGTTTGTATCTACATAATGTGGGAAATGGACAATATTTTCAACCATTTTAAAATACTACCTCCACAGTACACTAAAACCAGTTAACACTTGTTTTCCTACGCCTTGTAACTTTCATGTCAACATTTTACCAGCCTGCAGACCTGTGTGACAACACGCCTGCATTGTAACAGATCCCTTAAAATATCTGTTCTTGACTCTCCAACCACTTAAATTATAATACTTGAGCATCTACGTAGTTCTGGGAACCCTTTCTGCCAAAATATGTACGAGCGATAACAGATCAAACAGTGCTCTTAATTTGCAGCAGCAAGCAGCATACACAACTGCTTGGTGGCTGCATTACATAAACTGTACAAGCCTACCAGTAACCACTAATAAGCTAAACCATGAGTTTGCAGACAGCACAGTAAGAAAACCCTAATTTAAATTATGGTACAAATGACAAAAGCAAAATATGATATGGTCTTGTGTTATGTCAACTTAAGATATGTTCAAATGGTGGTCTTCCTGATTACTGTACTGGATCATACATCCGTTCCAACACTTCCGACGCACATGCCACCTCCATCTCCACACATTCCTCCACAATACTGGAACAGACCTAGCACTCTGCATGGTACAATATCCCAGAAGAACATCATTTGAGCAATATCTACCACAAAAGCCTAAAAACTTATATAGCATATGTCATTTCAACAACCAGATTTCTGTACATACAGTGTTACTACAAAACAAAACTAAGCTAAAAGAAGCGTGGGGAGATAAAAAAAAACTTTCATATAAATTCCCAACTTGAAAGATTTTCTTATTAACTCTGCTACCATGTTCCAATTTTACATTTCTGTATTGCATGTGTGTGTAATATATGTTGCATCACTCAATTTATGCTTCAGTTCAAGGCACAGGTCAGTTACCAATCTTGGACAAATAGTTCAAAATGGCAAACAGCAGATCAGTGATATTACATTTTGATTCGTTAAACTGGTCATGTACCAGCAAAAACTGTAAGATTATATGGTTATAACAAAGAAAGTCTCCGTATGTTCATGTGGCAAAAGGGATAGGTAATAAGAAAAGTTTTCAAAATTAAAATTATGCTGTTTCAACATATGATATTTTAATGTCGCAAAGTGACACAAGGCTAACAAAAACACAAACTCTTAAAAGTGACACAATGTCAACAAATTTGTTTAAAGACAACATCATAATTCTGTTGATTCTATTCAATTTTAGAGCAAAATTCATTGCAACAATGGTCAAAACAACCTCCTATTATGTCTTTTCGACTCCCTTATATGCAAAATTCTAGCGATCAAAAGCATTTTTGTATCATATTCAAGACTAACAGCTTCCACTCCAATAAAAGCATCCACTTTAATAATTATGATCATCAGTTTCAAGACAGCGAACTGTCATATATTTCAACATATCCTACAGTGGCACTGTAATTAATTTATATTATGCATTTTCCATGCAGTTGTTTTGTATAAACAAGTTACTTTGTTATCAACTACTGCAGAATAGTGACACCTGCTCCTACATGTTTCAGCTGAACTACTCGGCCACTATCAGGGAGTCATCTTCTAAAGACATAAGCAGTGTGCAGCGTGTCACAGAATGGTAAAACATGTATATATTAGTTGCAATTACCGATTTTTTTTATAGTTTATACACGGTAAAATCAGCATGATGATACGTAAAATTCTTTTAAGTATAAAATGTACAAAATCTACAATATAAATCTGTTTCCAAACATCTGTTTCAGGATTATTTCCAATTGTGTAGGGTATAAACCTGTAATGTATTATGCAATCACTGTAAGTAATGAAAATACTGAATAATTTGAATTTACTACTTATTAGTATATCTACTAATCAAATATATATCTATACATGCCCCCAGCTGTGGTCCCTGATATTTATTCTTTATGTGATACCTCTGTACTGTGCACTAGGAACAGGTAGCTATGGATCAATACTGGGTTTACTCTTAAATGCACGCACACTAGGCTGGAACGTTGTGCGCTACGCCATGCAAAGGGTTTACCTCACCAACACTCCATTCCTCAACTAACAAGCCCGTTTGTTGGTACAGCTGTATATGACATGACTCCAGACAATTCATACGTGTGCCTTTTCTTGCAGGGCTTGAGAGTTCTATTGTTTCTTCAGTTGGACTACACTGATGACGGTGGTTAAGAACATGCAAGGCATATATACTTAAAAGTATTTTAGGTATCAACACACTGATTTTACCATAAGTAAACTATAAAAAAAATCAGTGACTACAACCAATATATGCATATTTTACTGTTCTGTGACACGCTGCATGCTGCTTATGTCTGTAGAAGATGACTCCCTGATGGTGGCTGAGTAGTTCAACTGAAACACGTAGGAGCATGTGTCACTATTCTGCAGTAGTTGGTAACAAATAAACTTGTACATATTTTAAGTTTCTATACCAGAATAAAATTTTCCCATGTATAAGTAAACAGCATAACCACAAGTCCAGGGACAATCAATTATGACTGCAATTCTGGTACTACTAACAGTAAGTTTTAAAGCATAAAGGCAAAGCACCCACACAACTTGTAGTCTGGTGTGACTTTTTTTTACCCACAGCAAGAAGCAGAAGCCAGAGACACAGCACACACCACCCAGATGCCCAACCATAAAAAAAATCCAGTGCACAAGCTGGTGGTGAAAGAAACCTTTCAGAAATGCACACACAAAATACCCAAGTAATAAATTCAGAATTTCTACAACTGCATCATAGCACCCAACACACAGACTAACACTCTCCATCACCTATACAAATACTACAATTACAGGAACATGAACACAAGAACAAGCACCATCATCAGTACATTCAAAAGTCATACAGAACATACAAATGAGTTAATGGGGTTTACCATAACTACGCACCACAATTAGGTTTTTTTTACTCATACCAGTGTTATCAGAGAGTAAGGCAAGTGCCATATGGATTATGCATCTTTCTGGCCCACATCTTACCTCCCATGTGCAGGTCTTATACCATCTGTTGCATTCACAAGCCTTATGCTGCCTTCTTTATCAGAATTTGTTCTTTCCAAATGCTTCCGTTCCAAATGTTCGTGCAGAATTATAGCCTGAAATTGTGCATCATGTGCTAAGGTTTAAGTCAATAAAAATGTGTGATAAGCACCAGTGAAAGCCATATTTCATGAACAGTTTGTAAACAATTTTATAATCAAGGAACAATGAAATGGTCTTAACTGATGAGCAGGAACAACTGAGGGGACAGAACTTCACAAGTTTACAATACACGTACTACACTGAAACCTTTATTCAGTGTCGCTGAAGGAAAAGTTAAAAAAATAAAATGATAAACATGAGACAAAGTTGTGGAAAAGTTTTAATTGTGTCACAAACATGAAAAAACAAAAACCGAAATGAAGAACACATATTTTCTATTTCCGCCTATAGAAACAAGAAACAAATAAGAAGCTGCTTTAACACCTGTGTGCAAACCACTTTATTCCACATAAAACTGTAACTGCAAGCTTTACTTGAAACCTTACGTTTCAGACAAAACAGCGCCAATTCCAAGTTCAAACATTCTGTTCATCAGTCACCAATACTGTGGACATAAAACAATGACTTAACAGTTCCATAAGCAGCATGTACTTCACTGAAGCCTGACACTGCTCAGGACCCTGTTCACCTCCCTCCCTTCACTGCTCCTGCCACCCCATGATCATCACACAACCCATCAACACCAGAAAAAACCACATGTGGTAAGTGCACTGTCTGCAGACAAGTAAGAATTGAAGTTGACATCTTTCTCGGCACCTAGCCTAATCCAGCCCTCACAGAAGCCATCATCTCCACATCATCAGCCACACTGACAGAAACAATTCATGGTTGTTGACTGCATTACTTGTCACCAATGTGCTACTGTGAAATATATCACTCGCAAAACAACTATTTTCAGTCCCTCAGCCTTTTCTATGTCCATCAAAGACAAGCTTTTGTATTAGGTGCTTCCTGTACAACTGCGTCAAAACATATATATATGATGCCCAAATCCAGAGGTTGCAACAAGCATGCGTACTTTGGTGGATAATTCACAACTTTTACACTCCTTAGAAATGATATGTCTTATGGACAAGCAGCACGACTGTCCACAAAAACTAAATGTTGGTACCTCACACATGTACACAGGCATCCAGCACTCTTAAACACTCAACAAAATGGTCATGTCCATGCATTTTATTTGCATAGAACTTAATACGAAGTATTTATATTTTTAAAAGAATGCGGTTTCTATGATGTTCCAAGTACGATCAGCACCTGTCTGCTGCTGACATCACTGTTCACAAAAGCCAGACTGTTAACCTTTCTTTGGCACTTCTGCCCCGCAACCGGAATAACAACAAACAAGAACAGGTATAATAATACCAAATCACACAACTCTTAAATTATGCTCAGGAAGGCACACCAACAGGATGACATGAGACAATACTAACAACTGCAGATCACAGTTTTGAAGTTTACCACCTTACAAGTAATGACTCCCCCTCACCCTCACCAATCCACCAGCACTCCCGACTTGGCCAAGGCATAACAGCATTGCACATGTACCACTACAGGAAGCAGGTTACACCTATTGTATATTCTGAAAGCAGTAAGTTACTTATGCTAGTTGTTCTCATAAATGATTATTCCATGCATAAAATGGGTCCGTACCAAGAATTCTGAATGATGTGATAAAATGACACCTCCAGGAACAATGCATCCACTATAATTATACATAATTTATATGGGCAGTTTATAGAGACTGGAAAAAATAAAAAATACACGTGGAAAATAATGCATACAGGAATGATGGACAGAGGCTTCACCGTGTAACACAAAACTGATACAGTATTCCAGACTACATAATATCAGAACTATAATCTCTGACACCAAGTTCACTGCAAAACTTTACATAAATACCAAAGCCTCAAATTCATGAAATAAGACAAACCCAATATGAATACCTGAAAAGGAATAAAGTTCAAATTCAGATTTGTCGAGTTTTTAAAATAAGAATAGAGCTATCAGAAATAACGGAAGTAATTTCAAAGTGACCAGACAGATGACCTGTTTTCTCACGCATGCTCTGAATTTGGTAAAAGACCACTGTGCTCTGGCAGTCATTCAATACACTTTGTCCATTAACAAACACAAAAAAAAAGTTTCAGTAACTGATTCTTGTTACAGCCATAGAGAAAAGTTTTAAATACACAACAAATGAAAAATAAGAGACAAACTGAGTTGTACGTAAAAAGATAGAAAGTAAACTTTCCCTGTCCACGCCACAAAGGCATACAGGGACTGTACAGGTACAGGTACAGGTACACTCATACTCAACCTTAGCCCTAGAACGTGGCGAATCTCTGTTGTATGCTGACTTTAAAAATGTACTTTAACAATAACTTTATACACTTTCTTTCCTTCCTTCCTTCTTTCTTTCTTTCTTTCTTTCTTTCTTTCTTTCTTTCTTCCTTCCTTCCTTCCTTGCTTCCTTCCTGTCTCTCTCTCTTTCCTTCCTTCCTTCCTTCCTTCTTTCTTTCCTTCTGTCTGTCTGTCTGTCTGTCTGTCTGTGTCTGTCTTTTGTTTTCTTTTCTTTCTTGTGGTAATAGCAATAACAAGAATTAGATCTATGTGCTTAGCATACTAGCAAGTGACCACAGAAAAATATAAATACATTAAGGAAAAGTGGAAGCAACAGCTGTTTTATAAATGTGCTCTTTGCAATTTTATGTCTCTCACTGGCCTTGATGTGTAATTATGACAGTGGGACAATTAAGACTTTCTTCTTCTTCATAGATGGAATCTCTGCTATTTAAATCATGCACAGGTATCTCTGAAATAAGATTAACTCCTTAACTTCAACAACCTATTCATACACCTTTAGTTCTGATACCCTATCACCATCAACTTTTATCATCCAGCCTTTAAATCCCAATGCAGCTGTTGACGGCCATGCCTGCACCTGTGCATAACAGCAATGTCCCATTTGTCTGGCAACTGCAAGTGTTTAATGGGACACTGGTGCCCAGAGGGCCAGTAAAGTTTAACATGACACAGAAATCTTAACTAAACATTGATAAACATATTGGTTCACACTGCCATTCCATACCCTTCCAGTAGAAGTTAATTTATTATATTAAGTACCACTTGTTTTCTTGAAACAATGGACATTATTTCTTTCCTACTGCAGCTACTGATTTTATCCAACAACAAAAAAATTAAAATGCGAACATCTGTTCTGTTAGTACGATACAAACTTACTGTTGTAAAACTATTCACACTACAGAGACGATTTTCCTTGCACTTCATTAAATATTCACCACACCAAAAAATGTTTCAGATTAAAATTGTAGACATTAAGGAGCTCTATATGTATCATATGTACAAATTTCTCATATGAGACATTTCTTAGAAAACTGATAAAAGATTTGAGTCTCATGTAAAACAGGGTCTGTATCTGACTGATATGAACAATATTGTATGTCCCTCCCAATACCAAATTTCAACAAAATCCATTACATGGTTTTTGAGATGAATCACACTGCCACCCAATTAAGCATTTATATTGTGCACTATGTGCAAACAATAAAAAAAGATGAACTGTGAGCAAAGCATCCAATCACCTGAAGGCTAGCACAGATCTAATTTCCAAAACGGCA
Source organism: Coptotermes formosanus (assembly GCA_013340265.1). Lineage (NCBI taxonomy): Eukaryota > Metazoa > Arthropoda > Insecta > Blattodea > Rhinotermitidae > Coptotermes > Coptotermes formosanus. The sequence continues at coordinate 581,217 of BLKM01011105.1, read as the reverse complement.
TGCACAACGCACCTCACACATTGTACACTGTTCACTACACCAAAGCAAACGATGCAGAAACTTACTTTACTGAGTTCATCTTCCAGACTGGTGTTTTCTCCTGGACTGATGGTAGAGGGTGTAGAGGAACCACTGCAGCTGCCGTTGGTGTGTATGTCTGGAGGACGTTTCACTGGAATAGGGGCACTTTCCTTATGGCTCCACTGTTCTTTCAGTCTACTAATTTCTTCATCCTTTCCAGCCTATTAAATACATAGCTATTAATCAGCAGGACATGTTATTATTCATCACAGTGAGACAGCAGGATGTTCTACCATCCCAAAAAGAAAAAAAGCACTCCCCGTATACTCTCCTGCTGCATATCACTACTTAGGGTAGGCATACACAAATAAAGGAAACTTTTAAATGTAAACACACACACACGCGCGCACGCGCACGCACGCACACACACACACCACAAGCCGCGACATCTACCGCTGGGACAGCCAGGAAGCTCTGTCAACCACAAACTGACTATGAGGCCCCCTACTTTTCACTATTCCATCAACCAGCACCAATGCCAAGAGTCTGCCCACTAATAATTACTGGTGTCATTTTTATCTGTTTGGAACACAGGACAGGATATCCAGTGACAAACTACGTGCTTAGGTCTGTCCATGATTTTGCTAGGTACACTACAATACACATTAGTTATAACCTTCTAACATCCAGAAACTTACAATATCCAGGAACGCTTTGGTTCTGGAGATGCCAAGCATCACAACTTTGACTTTACCCTGCTGCATTCAAACGACACAGTATACAACTAAAACCCTGAGGTTCAGGTCACCCTCTAGTGATCTCAACAAGCCTTGCCTGGGATGCCACAGTCTTAATGCTGAACTTGTCTGGCCTGTGTGTATAGGGCCATCTTGCTCTGCCGGTCCTATCATAAACGCAGTTTCAGTCCGGAGAATAACACATGTTGAATGTAACGATTCTGTTCCATGGAATCCTTGGACAACTTTCAGAGGGAAAGGCTAGAGTATCAGAGATATTCAACATGCAAGGTGCAAGGGTTTAGCAATGGTGTAACCGAGGATTCCGTCCTTTTAAGATATGACACTGTGTGAATGGATAATTGGATCCCAACACTCAAACACAAATTAGTGGCCTTGAAACACTGGGACAGAATTATCCACTGACGCAGCATTATATCCCATATGGAACCGTGAGTCACTTCACTCTGAAAACCTCAGAACTCACACATTGGATAGCTCTGACAGTACAGCCATTTTGACTGAAAGTCTTCCATACACCTATGGTTTCATCAGAACTTTAAAGATCACAGAGTCTTGGTACATCAGACATGTGTACAGATTCAAATGTGTTTCTGATCATGGTGCACTCTAGTACGCAATTAGGTTTCTTCCTTACTAGTACATATAAAATGGTGATAAATAACTCTCCTCAGAGGTCTCTGTCAACTCAATATGAATGCTATGCGCATTTATCCACAGTTACTTTAATACATCCTTTCTGTACTATCACACTACAAATAAAACCCTTTCTGTGGAGCTGCCAGCCTACACAGTGAAGGATGTTTTGATGTTCCATGCAAAAGGTGTCCATGGCTGGAGTAAGGCAATGGTAAGTACTACTTTTATACTCAGTGAACTACCAGCTGATATAAGAACTCTTAATAGACATTCACCAAGGCGAAGAAAATATCTATCCAAAACATCTGACGTTTGAGGCTCTCCAGATACACACGGAACACGTCTAAAGATTCAACGAGACAATGTGTAGCAACAGTAGCTGAAAATTAACATTAATGAATGCATGAAGTGATTTCAGGAATTGAATCATCACATTCCACTGGCAGATATACAAATACACAATCACGTACCAGCGACAAACACATCTACATAAGATCTAAATCTTAATTAGCTTTTACTTACACAAATTCCACCTGAAGAGCCTTACACATATGACAGTTTGACAGTTAACTTATACACTTAACGTACTTGTACGCATTTGCAGTTGATATCACATTAAATTGTGGAATTTGCTCATGAGGAGTTTAAAACTGTCAATTTTTAACAAATGAGAATACTTCTGTGTGGGAATTTCCACTCATGCAGCAATATTGATGACAATTCAATTTCTCTGGGATATAATGCCATGTCAATTGGTAAATGTCAGTACTATTTACCGACTGATGCAGCATCATACTCCGTGAGAACTGAATCGTCAAGAATTCTTCTCTTTGAAATAAACAAACTGTGAGTGATACATTTTTACACAATGTATTTGCACTAGACTGCTGCAACACATGGAACAATTTTTGGATAAGGTCAATATTCATACCATCATACAAACTGAAAAACTGAGTCCCCACTTAAGCATTACATCGTGCATACCATAGGTTTATCATTACCCAACAACTACAAATGTAGGTTCCTTTCTTTATCTGATGCTATCACTTATCACTTCCTGCCACATGCACATGCACAGTTGAGCTGACAGCAAGCGCTAACCGATAGGTGTCATGTAAAATCATGACCCTATATAATGAATTAAATAAACCAAATCCACTGAAAATCATAAGCCAGACAGTTCTGAAAGTTACAGGAGTGTTAGCACTAGCTCCAAAAACCTTAGTCCCAACAGCATGTTTACACACCCTTAAGGGTAGGAGAGATCAGAATTTAAATGGGCATAAACTAAAACTAAGACTAAAACTAGACCAAGCATACTAAATTAATTAATTACTTATAACACCAGATCACACCCAGTTATGGAGCATCATTTCACACCTATTTACATTTCACTTGTCTCTCCAGCTTCTCGAACAGTAATAGACTTTACCACATTTATATGTACAATTTTCACCAAGAGTTTAACTGGCATGGTTAATTTTATTTTATCATCCTTGTAAAATTTTAGAATCTTTACAAAAGTTCATTTTTATCACCGAATTTGAACAAGAAACTCCAGACGCCACCACACATTTCCCGTGAGTGAGTGAGTGAGTGAGTGAGTGAGTGAGTGAGTGAGTGAGTGAGTGAGTGAGTGAGTGAGTGTGTCTGTGTAACTCTTAAAACACACTATTTGCAAGTTAATCAACATCTGTACAGGCAGTACTACCACATGCTAGTACATCAGCCGTCAAAGAAATATGGTTAATACTCCTCTGGCCCTTGCTGTTAATACAAGAAGCAGAGGGTAAATAAATACTAAAATTTCAACTTTGGAGCTAATAAATGAGAAATAATAAATACAGGTAATGCTACACAGATCTCTAACCTTCCCAATTTCCTGTGACCATCTTTTATCCATTCCATCACTTGTACTATAACCGCTGTCCACGGTGTACCGTTTTTGCCGTAACTCCGCAGAAATACCATTTGCAAACCGAAAATCTGATAAGTGTCCAGCTTTTCTATGAGTCCTCCTAAGTTCTTCACTTAGAATACCCCTCTTTTTGTCTTCTTTTATTGCTTGAATCTCCAGGTATTTGAAGATATGGACACGGCCCCTTGTGCACAACTGTGGGGGGAAAAATTATAAAAGAGTACAGCATAAAATGTAAGAATATTCATTGGCACAAATTTCAGATATTATTTTAGAATATACAGAACTGAAAAATATTGTTGCTTGAATTATTCTTGCATCATTTCCTATAAGGCAACCAAACCTTCGCAACAGCAACAGAAAAGAAGTTTAGCTTTTTCACTGGCATGACACAAACATCTGTCTGTCACTCCACAAAGCAGACGGATTGAACCGAAATTCCCAACTTCCCATACCTCTCAGTATCAGAGACGAGTGCAAAAGCAGATTCCATCAAGCTTTGGCTACATTTCAAACTAAAACTTTATACGAACATTTAAACCTTTTACAGCAACTATAACCAGTCTTCTTGGTAAATACATCATGCAAAGCTGAAGGCAGTATCCAGTGTTCAAAGACTGTCTAGTTTGGTTAATGTGATGAGTCTGTATATAAACTAATCCTGCAGACCAGTGTCTGACCACTGACGGAACAGTGGGCAGTGTAAAGTGGTCAGTTAACACAAAATCCTGACCAGTTAAAGATCATCCTGGCATCAAATTCCAGACATACACCTCACACCACATAGAGAACCACAACAGTGTAGTTCGCACAGTGACCAGGTTATGGGTTGGACAACATGGGGTTCAAATCCCAGCAGCAGGATATTTTTCCTCTTCGCCACAATGCCCAGACCAGCTCTCAGAGACACCAGGTCTGCTACTCAACATGCACCAGGTTCTTTCCTGGTGATCAAGCAGCCAGAAAGTGAAGTTCACTGCTCACCTCCATCTAGTGCTGAGGTCAAGAATGAGTAGAGCTAAACCTCTACTCCCCTATATACCTTCACAGCATGGACAGGGAAACCTTTACCTTTTAATGTGTCCCACGTAAATGTGACAAGGTGTATACATGCAGTGGTATCAAAATGAGGTGTAAGAAACACGCACATCACACACAGCTATTCCAGCCGAGAAAGTTCGTAGTGGTTAAACACAGTATCAAGGCAGAACACTGTATAAAACCTTCAAGGAGACTAAAACACAGACTACAGGAACTGCATAGTGAAAGAAGCCACGGGGATATGGATAGAGCCCAACTCTAAGAGAATATAGGATTCAAAAATTTGGCGCTGGAATTAAACGCCTGAAGTAATTCGCTGAAGACCAGAATTTAAACGGGGATGGTTTCAGTAGCTAAAAAAATGCACTGACCATACAAAATATTTGGCATGGAAATGAAAAACATCTATAAAAACAGACAGACCTAAATCATATAAGCTATACTGGTGCAAGTTTTAGCACATACAATCAAATGTTGATATATGTGACAAGGGAAAGTAAAACCGTTCCAGTGATCTTCAATGCAGTCCACTAAACAATGTGAAGAATCCAACTTTTAGGCAAACATTTACCTAAATTTAATGAAAATAATACAAAATTTACTCAACTACACAATACAGATAGCAACAAAGCTGGGAAATACAACAAATAAATTACAAAAGATAATATCTACTTACATAAGACGGTGGGGATGTGAGAGGATTATGACTTAGATTTAGGTCAACCAATGTGGTCATGGTACGCAGCTCCACCGGCAATGTTGATATCCTATTACCGCTGATGTCTAGCTTCACCAGCCTGAGATACGTGATTTCTAAATAGAGCAAAATAACACATATCACATACTTATAGGTTTCACGGGAACACTGGAAGTGAAGGGAGTGTAAAGGATATAGAAAAACCCGTACAAATTACTTTACTTGATTTCAGAGAATTCCATCACTTATTCACTACAAAGAATTGCAAGTAGAGCAGCAGTACTAAAGACCCAAAGCATAAATTAATAATCCAGAGCATACAAACTCATTGTTTCATGAATGTTCAATTAACCACTTTTTGCACTAATGCATTTAACATATTAACACATCTTTTTTTAGTGTGTCCAGTGAGCTTTCCCTGCACTAGAAACATGTCAAAGTGTGCGTGTAGTTTCCAGCCACGCCCACTCCCACATTTACGACACAATGCCCTCAGAATGGGATATGTGACACATGGCATACTCACTTGAATTCACTAGTCACGAATTCATCAAAATTATCTAATCAATGTGAATCATGCTGATTACTGTTCACACAACACAGTGAAATTCCTTTAACATGGCACCAACAGAACTGACTAGGTGCTGGATTATCGAACATTCCAAATTATCAGACAGTAACCACGTGGACCTAAGTTCTTAAAGTAAATCCCTCAGAGAATGTGCACTTCTCAGTTATTTTCATTTCATCATAAAAAGACACAGCTTTTTCAGTTCCAAGCCCAGTCACAGGTTTTCCTTCGGAACACACTGGTGTAAACCAATTATACGATACCGTGTCACTTTTTGAAAGGTCCAAAGTGGAATAACTATACATGTAACAAAGACCAATTCTTTACCCATTTTTAGCAACGTGAGGAACTAGTTTATTTTTCTGCACGTAAAAGTCTCCGCCTGACACATGCATATTCCTCTAACTTGCTAAGAAATTAAAAATTACACTAGTAATGTGGAAATTAAAACATCAAGAACACAAACTCAGAAGACAAATAATCTAATCAACAACTAATTGTAACTGAAGTCTCAAATTTCATTCACTAATTTTTTAATTTGTTCTCCAGTCCTCCAAGTCCTTATACTTTATTCTGACATGCACTAAAATAAAAATTTTCATTCCTATAATAGCAAATATTTACTATTTTGGTATGAATATTAACACTGTTTACTGATATATGTCTTGAATACTACATTAAGAAGAACTCCTATAAACAATATGACAATTTTTCTAACTCTATCTACTTTGAAAGAGAGTGACTACCAAGAAAATTAATAAAAAGGCAGAAGTTGTTACCTATTGGCAGTTCCACAAGATGATTTCGGCGTACATTAAGAGACTTGAGCATTGGCAGTTCACCAAGTTGTGGTGGAAGGTGGGAGATTTCATTACAGCTGGCATCTAATTCAGCCAGTGTCTTCATACGGCCTAATTCCTCCGGAAGTGCAACCAATTTATTATTTGCTACAAGCAACACTTCAAGAGGTAGCTGGCAGAGGGTGCTTGGAAGCACACTCAGTTGGTTCCGGCTATATCAACAATAATATACTTTAATATCATAAGATTCAGGAACAGTAATTGTGAGGCATCAAAATTACAGATGGTAAGTACACGCCAATTATTCCTTGCAACCTAACACAATCAGCAAGTTCACAAGCTGAAATCGAGTATGGAAAAATATATATTCCCACTTAATATTTCCGTCAAACAATTATGGATTTCATGGCAATACAAACGAAACCCTATGAGGACAAAACACTGAATGGTAGGAAACAAAAAGGTGTGTGGTTGGATGGGCGGGCCAGTGGCGGCGGCGGCGGCGGCGGTGGTGGTGGCGGCGGCGGCGGCGGCGGTGGTGGTGGTGGTGGTGGTGGTGGTGGCGGAGGCGGTGGCGGCGGCCTCCTACAGCATGATGTTCATAATGCGCTTGCTGCGGACTGGTGCAGCTGTTCAGCAGTGAAGGTGTATAGATTTATGCAGGATAACAGGACATTCAATGTTCTTACAAATATGGAAACTGGGACAGAAAAATTTGTTCTATTCACACATTATCACAGTTGTAGGTATACCTTACTATATCTTACCAGTGTTTTTTTGTGATGGTGTACAGTGGTACAGAACACTAACACCTTTATTGATGGCCACACATTACAAGAATACTATAAATTCAGAACTCGGGAAATATAGCTATTTGTTGCTTTTATTCCAACCAGATTATCATAACATGATACAACAACATCAACAACTCTTGTTAATTACTTTTAATGTGAAAACAAAGGACATTCTCAACTTACCCGCTGCCAAGTGGTGATTACACGCACCCTTTTTTTCTGTGAATGGGTGAGTGCCAGTACATTCTTTACACAAAAAAGCACACTGTACATTACAGTGTCACTCTGACCCACCTGAGATCCAAGTACATGAGAGACTGAAGATACACTATGGAGTCAGGTATTGACCTGATGGTGTTGTGATACAGGTGAAGCCTTTCTAAGAAATAGAACTCGGTCACTTCTACTGGAAGCTCACTAAATCGGTTCTTTGATAAATCTGCAACAAACAAATTAACCATTTTAACAATAATAACCAACTACTAACTGCAAATAAAAGTCACGTCTTGAGCTAACGATCCCTATGATAAACCGTATAATTTCTAAATTACAATTACACTAGCCAAAAACTTTTTTCTCCATGGCGCAACAGCCCCCAGTAGGCCAGGGCCTCCTCACTGTCGAGGCTTCACGATCACACTCAGACACACCACACTCGGTAGGACTCCTCTGGACGAGTGACCAGCCCGACGCAGAGACCTCTACCTGACAACACAACACTCACAACAGACAAACATCCATGCCCCCGGCGGGATTCGCACCCGCAATCCCAGCATCTAATGACCGCAGACCAACGCCTTAGAACTCGCAGCCACTGGGATCGGCATAGCATGTAAAGAAATAAAATAATCTTCAGTGGTGAGTAGACAGATATTTCAAAAAAAGGCAGTAGTGGTCCCTCTGAAAGTGCCGTCCCATCCTTCACTTGAAGACTGACGGAAACCATTAAGAACTCCCGTGCAGGACAGTCAGCAAGCAGGCCTCCAAAATACACGAATGAAACATTTCTGCTACACACATATGCCCACAGAAACGCGCATAAAATTGCGGTATGTTGCCTCTGTGCAGGCTATGAAGGCATACAAGGGAGTGGGGGTGCAGTTCCACTCGTTCTTAACTCGGAACTAGGTAAAGCTAAGTTATCAGCTTCATGCACCGACCGCCTTACCCCTACGGAAAGGACCTCTGTACCCACAGACCAGGAACATGGAGGACACCCACAGCCGGTCTGGAAACTTCGAACAGAAAAATATCTTGTTCCTGTTGGGAACTGAACCCCGATTCCTCGGTCTAGCCCGTAGACTAGTCACTATCGACTAAGCTATCCCGGATCCCCGAAATACTGGTATGGCGTATAGCTACTGCAGTACTGTACAGGAATCCCTCGTTATTACAGACATGAATCTAACACAGACGTCACTTGCACAAATGAAAGGTAAAGTCTTAATTCTGGGGTTGGTGGCTTGTCGACATTGGGATCTGCACACTCAACAAGATTCGGGAACCAACGAAGCCGAAAGAAGACACTGGCGACAATGATGGGTGGTGCACACAATTACTGAAGGCATTCTTTGAACTCAAACAACTTCAAAATTGAAAAAATTTAAATACAATTAACCCGAAACCAGTAAAAGCCTTCCGTATCGCCTTTAAAATCCGTGGGTTTATATACATCGAAAAGCCACATTGGAAAACCTTCGAAAAACTACGTTTTATTATGAACACTAATATTGCTGGAAATTTTCGAGATCGAATTTCAGCACGCGTTGAACGATTTGCCGGATACCCAAAAGAGTCCATTTGAGGGCCTATGTAAACCACACTTCGTTACAGACTGAACCGCCTAAAAACCGAACCTGCCGAACAAAGGTTCGTACAAGTGTGCTGCACTAATTTTCAGCAAAGTATATGCGACAGTTTAAAGATGCATGGCGAGTAAAGTAAGCGAAACGGTTTCAACGTGCATGGCGAAGTCCACTTACGAAAATATGCTTTATCATCAGGAAGTAGTCCGAAAACGGAAACTGTCCCACAACTGCTGGTAGACGCCTTTCGTATTCATTTCAACATAATCCACCGGACGGTCTAGGGGAAGCAGGCAGAAGGACATTATGGTCTTACGTAAACCAAGCTTTATTATGAACCAACATGGCTGCACACAGAATTGTCTGAGAACTTTCAGTTAAAATCTCCGTCAAATTGAAAAAACAAAAATATCTTCACAAGTTAGGCATTCACACTCGGTCACACGTGGGTTTCACACAGGCCTCCTAACAGCCACGTTGTACAGAACGCCCAACGAACTCAGCCTAAAGGGAAAAAATCTAACCAGAAAGGCGGGCGTGGCCACTTTGCTGAATACGCACCCGCGTTCATGCGACATTTGTTCAAACCATAAAAACCACACTGTCCAATAAATACAGCCCAACTCGGTTATAACGTCATGAAAGGGGCTGAATATGTTTTGTCGTTATGAGCGAGTGTCGTTATAACCGAGGAGTACAATGTTATGGTTAACAGTGAGGAATTAGTTGGTACCACAGAATATCTGACGCTATAGACGAGGTGTCGCATAAACCGATGTCGTTATAACCGGGTTCTACTGTACACCAATGGAGCAGTTCCATCAAACACTTTGCGTGTTACGATAACTACGCAATGCTGTCCCCCACCACGACCCAAGGGTGTGAATACACACTGGCCGTAGCAAAGCCCAAATCATTGTGGCACACAAATGGGGGGTGGCACCGAGTAGCGTACGGTGGTAGCCAGCAACGTGCTGTGACCTTCCCGAAACCGTTTTTTTTTCTGACAGAATGCCAACAGCTCAAACAGAATTTGACATGTGAACTGCGTCCACACAAAGAAGAAACTGTAAGTGCATGAAACTGCCGACAAAGAAGTCACTGTTTCACATAAATGACACACACAGCCTTGTTAAATATAGAACAGATAAAAGTGTCTGATACTGCGCACAAAGCAGCTCTTCAGATGCACGCACATGTCTGAATTACATGACGCCATAACTCGTTACGTCAATATAAGCAATTTTCACATCACCGGCGCCGTAACACAGTAACATTCAGCTTACAGAAACAGCCTGTGTTCATATCCAGAACAGGGAACTTCAACTCAATGACGATACTTCTCATACTATGAGGAACACTAGCAAACTTTATCATTGCAAGGCGACAACACGACCACACTGAATGTGCGCCTACCCCTACATACAGCAAATACACAGACGCAGCACATGTGCTTTGTACTAGCAACCCCATCAGTCGGCCCAGCTCGGAAGTATCTCCTGCTCAGTTCCCCACAGCTGGATAAACAGCTGCACAAATGAGTGAGGTGTCCGTTCGCGGTTTGCACGAATGTTTGTGCTTTACGTAGGTGCAGGGTCTGACCCACCCACAGCGGTGACTGGGTTGCCGTGACCTCACACTTTCATTTACTGGATAGACTTACTTTGTCGCTTGTTCAGGCCCTGTAACGTTCGTTTTTAGTAAGGGGAAAAAGTCATTTCCTTTCCGCTACAGTTTCAGATTGAGTACTGTACACACTATGTTTACAGCCTGAGGTCTGGATTGCGTCGTCTCTTACATATGCATTTGTAGGTTTTCGGTTCTTTTACATCGTTACTTATTCTTAGGACTGTATTTCACCTGAACAGGAAAACAGTCTGCTTTCGAAACGTCGTGTTTGTACACTAAGTGACGATGGAAATGTTCCAACACACATCACTGACGTTTCGAAAAGTTTTTTTGTGCTTAATTAAACATCACGCCATGAAGGTGTTCGGTGGGCGGGTGGGGTGGGGGGGCGATTAACTTTCTGAAGCCCCGCGCTGAACAGATGCAGTTGCGTGATCAACTTCACGCCCCGGCGACTTGCACCCGATAAGGTGTAAACTTCTGACTCCAACAGTTATGAATTTTGTTTGCACACCTTGCCGTGATACAGGACCGATACGTCACACACCGCACCCTACGCTGCTGTACCTGCAGCGCCTCGCAGACGCCCAGCATTTGTTTTCTGCACGCCCCTACTCCCCCCCCCCCCAAATGTCCTAGCATGTGGCAGACAAAACAAAATAATATGTGAGTCATCGGAAGGGTATATATACGCATATATATATGTACATGTGTGTGTATATATAACGAAGTCAATACATCGCATTCGCGATCATCCCAGCACCGCATTCACATCTGGCAGTGGGCAGTACTGCTGCTGTGCCAACACGCAGTATTCCTTATTGCAACAAAGTTACTGAAACTGTACACACATTAAACCAGTATCTGTGCAAGGACAACTAAATTCTGTGCACGTATTGTACGGAGCTACGCGTTGCGACCCACTGCAGGCCGCCCTCAGGTTCGCAGTTGGCCTTCAGAAGGTGCTGAGATAGGGTTACACATTGCGTAAATCCGTGAAACACAAAGTGATTAACCTTGCTGTGGCCACAAACAGGAACGGTATTTGTGCACACAGGTTGCACCGCAACTGTTACAGACACTGTTCACAGATGTAACTGCCTTTGCTGTTACAAAGTTGTCACAGCAGCATCTCCAGTCCGAGTGTATCGACGGGGATTCACTCTAAATTTAACCAAGCAAGTTGACTGCCGTATTTCCTGATCCACAGTTCCGACGGACAGCTGCATGTTGCGTGCTTCAGTACGGTATTTGTCTCAGATGATGCGTCTGTGTGCTGTGCAGGTGGTCCCTGGGACTCGGCATCTTGTCAGTGTCTGTAACAGTTGCGGTGCAACCTGCGTGCACAAATACCGTTCCTGTTTGTGGTCACAGCAAGGTTAATCACTTTGTGTTTCACGGACTTACACAATGTACAACCCTTTCTCAGCACCTTCTGAAGGCCAACTGCGAACCTGAGGGCGGCCTGCAGTGGGTCGCAACGCGTAGCTCCGTACAATAAGTACACAGAATTTAGTTGTCCTTGCACAGATACTGGTTTAATTTTTGCGCTGTTAACAACACAACGGGACGCCGTTCGTCAAAATTACTGGCAATTACTAAAACCTCCGTGTGTGGAAGCAAGGGGACGACTGGGTGTACCGATACACGGGACGTCCGATGGAGTGCTTGCGCAAAACTATATTCTTAATATTATACATACATATATATATAATTCATTCGTGATTTATTCTATTCTTCCTAAGCAGGGACACTTAAAACTCGTCATAAATTATTTCCGAAACTATTTTTCACTCATCCATTTCACCTTACCTGCAATCAACACGACTGCATGCCCTCTACTGCATTCTTAATGCACGAAGCTGTCCCTGTGCACGCCACAAAGGTACGTGGCGGAGTAGACGTGTAACTCCACTCATTCTTAACCTCGGCACTACAGTTAGTTTAGTGGTCAGCTTCACGCCCAGCCATGTTACTGCCTGCATCGAAAGATCGCCAGTGCCCACGGAACGGGAAGGTGGGTGGGTCCCACAATCAGTTCGGATGTTATGAAGAAGACAACTAACTCTCTTGTCCCTGCCGCGAATCAAACCACGGTTCCTCGGTCATCCAGTCCGTCGCCCAGTCGCTATACCGACCACGCATCTGTATGCATTTCTTGTGCGGGGGAAGGGGGGGGGGGAGAGAAAAGAAAATGTGACTTGCTTGCCCTAGGGTATTACAGGGGCTGCATAAAATCAATACTACAACGACTGTGTCTATCTCCTGCGGGTCTGGCTCGATTCTTCTGCTCTCCATTCACCTCCATACGCGCCTGCATGCGCACGCACGCGCACACACACATCTCGCCCTAACAGTATCCCTTCGCCACGTGCTACAAGAACAGTGCCGGTGCGATGACACACTCATTCCGCATCTGAACACAGGCGTCTACAGCCTCAATAAGGGGCGGCCAAAACACCGCCCCTGAGAACAAAGGCCGAACACTTTGATGTTCAGACAGCAGGTCCTAACAGGCCGTCTCCGATAATTTATTTCCAGAACGGTAGTAGCAGCAGCAGGAAGAAGGTAAGGCTGTCCCTGTGCACGCCACGAAGCCACACAGGGACGGCCGTGGCACTAGCTGCAGCTGAGTGCTGAACATCACGCCCCGCAGCTTCAAACCCGGGAAAGACACCCCGTACCCACTTAACTGTAGGCTCGGTGGACCCCAGAGGCGGTCCGGACGGTTTTCAACAAAAGGAAAATCTCCTTCCCCTGCCGGTATTCAAACCCCGGACTCTCCAGCCCGTAGCCTAGTCCCTATGCCGGGTCCCCGGCAGCAGCATTAGTAGTAGTAGTAGTAGTAGTAGTAGTAGTAGTAGTAGTAGTAGTAGCAGCAGCAGCAGCAGCAGCAGCAGCAAAGGTAAAGTTGTCCCCCTCGACGCCACGAAGGCATAAAGGGACAGTACAGTAATAACTCCACTCATTCTTAACCTCCGCACCAGATGGAGATTAGGTAATTTATCCAGGTTTGTTAAAGGGCCATCATAATGAACCATCCACAAAAAAAAATTACCTCGAAAGGAACTTGTGTTTGGCTCTGACAGCCGTTGAAAATTCCAACTTTTCAATTTCGGATTCAAGTTACCCTACAGAAGAAACACCAGTCGCGACAAGCGGCGCTTATGTGCGAGCCGTGTTTGTAGGTGCACGTTTAGGTGTGTTTTACAGCATAAAGACTGGACAAACTGTTAACTCCGCTTGGAGCATTTCGCGACAAATCGAAGACTGTTTACTAAACACCGGTGTAGCTTAACACCTGATTATGACCAACCTAAAACGCAGACCGTCATGTGTCGAATTAAAATGCGGGAAGATGTATGAAAAACTGGAATTCACTGCAAAGAAACAAGCCTCAGCTACTGCGCTGTAAATGGCAGCTTACACAGTTAAAAAATCTATCTGAAGTGATCCATCAAGTACACAACCAACACGAGAAATGCTATCAAAATCCCGCACGAGCCAAGACAAACAGCACTTCGCCAGAATCAAGGAACTACAGCGTTTACAACAGGCAACAGTACTTCGCCCACATCCGCGCACAGGCATGGGGAAACTTCGCACACACAGACCTCCCACACGTGTCCTTTATCGTCATCTGTGCCGAACACAAAGTCCTACATTTGCAACACGTGATTCTTCTTCGCGCGTGAAAGAAACGTGGAAACCCGTCTTCCCATTGACTAGGCCACTAACATTTTCAAAATGCATACTGCACTGCCTTATATTCAACCGTCATTTGAACGACGTTCTATCCGGGCACTACAGCTTGCCGCCTGCGCAGCAGACTGCGAAACAATTACAGAAACATGGACAGAGCCAAGAAAAATCTGAAGAAATTACTGCGTGCATGAACACCGAATGAATGGGCATACAGCATTTTAAAAGAAGAGGGACACCAACGATCTACACACAGGCCTAATTTCTGCGTAACTCAACACAACAGAACAGTGTACTTGGCAATCGGCAATGTGAACGGCAACAGGCCTATGCGGCAGAAAAAGCAAAGGCAGTGCAGATGCAGAGCAGAACATAAAGAAGCCCTTGCAAAGGTGAACAGACTGTAACACGAGATGCAGCACTCAATGCTGAGCCACAGGCGCGTTCAGAAGTTCCCACACAAACGGACTATATGGCAGCTACTAGGGCCGTCGGTTAGATCGGCAGTTTCCAGCTAACTCGAGTGGTCTCCGCGGTCCCGTGGAGCGACCTCCGAGGTCTCCAGAACTCACCCCACTTGGTTTCACTCGTCGGGACATTTGAAGGCTACAGTGTACCCGGTGAAAATACAAAATCTGGACCCGAGAGGTATGTGCCCGCATAACTGCAGATGAGAGGGACAGACGCATCCGTATGCGCTATCAAAGTAATGGCACCCATTCTGAGCACGTTTTGTAAATAAAGAGACCACTTTCCCCACGTACGGAGACTTCTGAATCACCCTATATACGGCTCCGTGACGCAGAGTCCTCCTTGCGAAGCTCCGTGAAGAAACACTTCAAGCAATCCGAAGGTACCTCACCGCATTCACAAGCGCCGGCCGGCTGCTGCTCCCCGTCACACGCCACACGACTGCAGTACACACCCCTCCTATTTCTCTAATATCATCCCCTCTAGCGGCGCAGCTACATTTGCTGCTCCCCGTCACACGCCACACTACTGCAGTACACACGCCCTCCTATTTCTCTAATATCATCCCCTCTAGCGGCGCAGCTACATCTGCTGCTCCCCGTCACACGCCACACGACTGCAGTACACACCCCTCCTATTTCTCTAATATCATCCCCTCTAGCGGCGCAGCTACATTTGCTGCTCCCCGTCACACGCCACACTACTGCAGTACACACGCCCTCCTATTTCTCTAATATCATCCCCTCTAGCGGCGCAGCTACATCTGCTGCTCCCCGTCACACGCCACACGACTGCAGTACACACCCCTCCTATTTCTCTAATATCATCCCCTCTAGCGGCGCAGCTACATTTGCTGGTGCCCGGCAGGTGTAACCGCAATGGCCTCCCCTAACATAAATATGAACTTTAAAAAATCATTATTATTTATTAAATTTCCTTTCATTTTATCTCACTCACCTAGGTTAGGAAAGCGTGGAGCTATACCTCCACTCCCCTATATATCCTCATGGCGTGGACAAGGAAAACTTCAGCTTTTACCATTTATTTCATCTCGATAATTTAAACATTTTTGAGCACAAAAAATCGCATTTTTATTTAAAATATTTACTTTGCCGCCCGGGGCGAACGAACCGCTCACCCCCACTCCTCTAGCTATGCCCCCGATCCCAACTACGCTTATGTCTACCCAATGGTCTCTTCCTTTCATAAATATGTATCCTCTGTGTGTGTGTGTGTGTGTGTGTGTGTGTGTGTGTGTGTAAGCAGCGATTAACCTTTTAAAGCCTAGCGGTAACTTTACATACCACCAGGATTAACATTAAAAAATTCTACGTGGTGCTCACATTGCGTTTATGTGTTTTGTACGGATCTCAGAACAAACAGCAACTTTTGCCTTATAAAATATTAAGAGATCGGTTTTTTATAACCGAAGTGGAGAGTGTTTACAGCGCGGTACGCACTGAGTCCTTATATAAAACAGATACGCTTCGTCTTTAAAGGGTTAAAACAGCAGTACTTTTATGCACCTTGCTATGTACGCAAGCATGCAGCGTATCAAATTTACTTCACCACAAAATAACCCAGAACTAACGCACATAAAGTAGGCACACGAACTCACCAGTTTTTCAGACGACAGATAATATACCCTACCGTTCTCAGTTAACCGATAAATCAAAATGGCGGCTGTTAGACCAAGAATACGACTGCCAAAATGAGAAACTGACGAACCCTCAGGGCAGCGATGTCCACACTTAGTGTATTTTGTTAGCCCTCGCCCTGTTTATCTTAAAACAAGCGTTCACTACGATTCATCTTTATGAAACCTCGCTTTATACTCTACTAAAACAGGCGCCAGGCGCCTGATCTGAACCACGCATCACGAACAGGATCTAAACGAGCAAAGGACACGAATTCAAAAGAAACAATTCATGGTACACATTAACTATCACCTTGAGTTCTCACACTACGTTAACCCTTTGAAGTCTACCGGGTACTTGATGCACCAATAGGTTTAACATTCAAAAACAGCACATTCTGCCCACGCTGTATTTATGTGTATTGTACTTATCTCATAACAAACAGCCACTTTTATCCTATATAACAAACTGACTGCTTTTTATAACCGAAATGAGTGTTTACTGCGCGGTACGAACTGAGTCTTTAAACAGAACAGTTTACGCTACGTCTTTACACGGTTAATGAAACACGGGGGCTCACAGACGTATTCCAAACAGGCGGCCTACGTTTCTTGGGAATCCGAGTTGAATAACACCAGTTATGTCATCAAAACTGGAGCCAAAAGGTGCCAATTTGTTATACTTTTAGTGAGAAGACTGGGAAAGTCGTTGTCCCAAATATATTGAATATTCGGGCTAATAACTGATCCCATTGCGCAAATGCAACGTGTTTGTAATTCCTTCTTTCATGCCGTCCGTTGACTACAGCTACAGACCTTTAGAGAACTGTAAAATACATCGGGGGGGGGGGGGGGGGGATGACATTACAACGGTGGATTTCGTTACGTATGAAGTCGCACATACGGACAAACACACAACAAAACTGTGTTGGCTGCCAAGTTCTGTAACGCTGAGCTTTTTTGAGAAACTTTGTAAAGTTAGATTTGAGAGTGACTGAAGAAGGCACTAAAATAGACAGACACGGACCGCAATGAAAACCTCTAAACAAAGTTTACACTAGCCCACAATAAAAAAAGTTTTATCGAAATGCCCCAGGTGGAACAGACTTACATGCCTCCCCAACTGCACTGCCAGCCCCTACACTTCACAAAAAGAAAATACAGACTTTTCACTTTCAGACGTGTTCGCAGTACAGTTAACGTAGAGCAATTAGAGTGCAATTAATCCTTTAAAGACGACGCGTATCTGTTTTATATAAGGACTCAGTGCGTACCGCGCTGTAAACACTCTCCACTTCGGTTATAAAAAAGTCTCTTAACCTTTTAAAGCCTAGCGGTAACTTTACGTACGACCAGGTTTAACGTTAAAAAATTCTACGTGGTGCCCACATCGCGTTTATGTGTTTTGTACGGATCTCAGAACAAACAGCAACTTTTGCCTTATAAAACATTAAGAGATTGGTTTTTATAACCGAAGTGGAGAGTGTTTACAGCGCGGTACGCACTGAGTTCTTATATAAAACAGATAAGCTTCGTCTTTAAAGGGTTAATGTTTTATAAGGCAAAACTTGCTGTTTGTTCTGAGATCCGTACAAAACACATAAACGCAATGTGGGCACCACGCAGAATTTTTTAATGTTAAACCTGGTGGTACGTAAAGTTACCGCTTGGCTTTAAAAGGTTAAGATGACATGGCACCCGGGGCCGCGTAGGAGGGGAATGAAGGGGAAAGAGAAGGAATCGAGTGGGTAGCCAGCATGCCTCGCAAGACCGCGGAGCATAGCCTTTCCAGCACAGTACAAATGCTACCAGCCGACCCGCACACCTCGGCTGCCAGCAGTCGACTGTACTGTCGCCCCAGCCGAGTCAACTGGACTCGTCCCTTTCGCCGAAAGACGAGATCTGGTTTCTGCGCGTGTGCCACCTAGTCTTGACCGCAGCACACCAGCGTCGTCATGTTCGTCTGCCTGTTTGTCCGCACAGAACAGCCCGGCTGCCACCGGACGCAGCTTCCTGAAATTTCGTTACAATCTACACAAATAGCAGGCGCTCCATACGAAGACCAACGCTTCTGATATCTCGCTACTGTTTGTCTCCATTATTGAGGCTGACTGCACTGTCTATGATATACGAAATGAGGCCGAAGAAACAGTTGACGATCCGACAGTAATAATAAAAATAATTCGATCACGATCGATACCTCGACGTTTCACAGATATAAATTACACACGACTAGCAAGTCTGTTGCCACGATACGCACAAAATGTATAATGTTGTGTATGTTGTGTCAAACTCAAAAAGGCGCATTTCAAATGCATCGCCGTCTTTTTTAGTCACCAATTTAGAGTCTGCGGACGGTAACAGCCAAGGCGCTTGAAGTGTTACGCGCGGCGAACAGTTCCTACATTGTTTATCTTCTCTGGGAAATAGCCAATACGCCTACAGCTCTGCTGACACTGACATGACTGCGCCGTAAGACCTATGTTTCTCTTAGAAACAGTGCCTTCATTTTTCCATACTCGCCCCCTGCGTCTACCACATGATGCACATTTGCAAGAAATCGAGCAAAAGACGTAATAACTCGCTGATGTACCGGCACCATCTGGCGAAGTTCAGCGCTTTCTTTTTCCTGCGCGCCCATGCCTCCCAAGAGAGAGATATGAGATGTGAAGGATTCATAATGAACTGTAAAGGTTGCGAAGAGGCAAATGAGTAACAAACAATTCTCTGAAACGAAACGTACACTATCAAAGAGCCCTTGACCTCATCGGCATTCATCTCAGTACCGGAGGCATAAACTTCGTGAATATGGAGAGGCCATGTTGACGCTTATGCTGTGTATAAACTAAACTACCAAATCAATGGTAAGTTATATTTACTGTCGAAGACAACAATTTATTGTATTCAACAATGCTCAACAATGCTACATTTTTCGGTCTTTACGACCATCTTCAGGTACTGTTGAGCATTGTTGAATACAATAAATTGTTCACTATATTCCTCAGACAATGGTGTAACACGCGACATATAACTGATGTATACTTGGACTTTTTCCATCGTCACAGATTATACAAACACGACGTTTCAAAAGCACACTGCTTTCGTCTTCAGGTCAACTACAGTCTTGAGAATAAGCGAAAATCTAAAAAAACCAAAAACGTACAAATTCATACGCGACGGGCAAAATAATCCAACAAATAAAAGCAACAAATTGTTATCTTTGCCGGTAAACACAAATTACCATTGATATGACAAGCACAACGGGATGCATTACACCAAAATAAATTACCAAATGTGTAACACTCTCACTTTTATAAATCCGTCTCTAAATGGATTTACTCTTTCCGATACGAATAAATAAACAAAACGGGTCACAATGGAAATGCTATGGAACGGTCTGAGTGTCGGCTAAAGGAATTTCACTTCACACAAATTTCACTCCGTTGTTCTCAGTTCATACATTGCTGAACCCGAAATTCGACACGAACGATTTTCGAAAAACTTCAGACAATGTCCTGAGCAAGTTACGAGACATAATCTAACCACAATAAAAGGAATTCGCACGTTTGAAACCAGGCATGATAGCAGTAACCTTCCAGACTTCCATTAGGGAGGTATCTGGTTCGAATTTCTGCTGGGTTACCAGCCTCATGCTTCTCAAGACGAAAGCTGGCGCCAGCACCCGGAAGAAGGCCGCAAACCTTCCATTCAAACCCTCACCCACCCACCCACCCACCCACCCACGACCAGCTTCCCATCACATTCGAAGCAATAACAGATCTAGAACAGAACTACATCACTATCGATAAATCAAGAGCGGAAAAAACAGTATTTTCGTTCAGTAATTTGTCTTGGCGGGTAAAGCAAGCAACACCTGTACAGGCCTGTGCAGGCCCTCAGGGTTCCAGGAGGTTCAGGCTCCCAGGTTTCTAGGCAGTCGGCACATGAAGGTGGTAAGGTTCTCAGCCCTACGCACCGGCCGCCTTTACCCCCCAGGAAATATTCCTGGTGCTCGTTTCTGTTAGAGGCTGAGTCGACCCTAGGGCCATAGTGCGGCCGGAAGGATTATGTCAATGAAAAATTCCAGTAACACCATCGAGAATCAAACCCGCGACCTTCCGGCTTGTAGTGGAGAGCCTCAACCAACTGCGCCAGGGCGTGCCCCCGTCTTCGTGTGATACATAAAATACGTACAACAGGCATGCAAGGTCACACTGTCGTTCCTAACCCAAACCCAAAACAGCAGGAACGCTCCACGTACACTGGACCACATTCTTGCTTCTTCCTCAGAAAACCCTGGGTTTAACTCTCGGGTCGGCGGCGGACAATCAAGTTTCCGTGGTTTTCCCGAGTTCTTAAAGCCCAAATGTTTGTATATTACGAATCCCTGAAATTAGGCCACGAACGTTTCCTTCCACATCCCTTGCACTTCATTAGCGTACTTATCCTACCATTCGACATGACATACAGGCCCAGGCCTACTCTGAGCTGCATACAGTGTCCGTAAATAAACCATAAATAAATAAATAAATAAACAAATAAACAAATAAATAAATGGTACCAATCTTATCTCAAGAATGACGCGTTTGTGTCCTCATTTGTTATCTCTTGTCCGAACAAAACACACTTAAACCAAACTAGGAAAGTGGGCCTCCAGTGTTAAAAACATGGGCTGGTCATGTTGTCACGTTATCGGGCTCAAAATTAAACCACATGCGATTGGTAAAGCTGTCTACAGTCTTGTACAAAACTTACCGCTCCTGCCTGGGACTGCATAAAGTTACGACAAACCGCGAACGGCACAGCCCGTCCCCGAACCGAGATACCAATACGGCACACTCAGCATACGAAGCCTTCCAACGCCACACCCTGCGTGCCTCATTATGAACGTTAATGGCGAAGAATAACACTACCGACTACACTCGGGTAGTGAAGCCACTTTGCCCACTTCAGCATTTGCGGTGGTCCAAAGTAGTCTCAAAAGAGCCACTTTTCGAAGTCGAACATTTAACAACACGCTCTTCCCACAAAACGCAATATTACAACTGAGAAAGGCGTCATATTGTTTCTTTCAATTTCATTTTCACTTATCAGTTATTGGGTGTTCTTTAAAGAGTCAAAAAGAACACCTTATGTGGAGGTCAGGTGTGTCCGCGACCTAGCATGAGCGCCTACACAGCTGCACACAAGTGCACATTTTTTAAAAAAATCTGACAATGTAGACTTTCGCTGTAAGTTGCACGACACTTCCGATTGTCAGCCCCAACGAGCACAACAAAGACCACTTTATATAAAGATAACAATGAAAATTTTCACGGGTATCATAAACCGTCAAACAGAGAGTTTTTAAATTCAGTATAAGCTGACCGTTCTGATTTTTTGCCACATCAACAGACCAGAAAACAAAGCGTACTTCACACATGGCCATTCGGTAATTCTGCGCAGTCACACTGATCCATAACAAAGCCTACTTCACACAGGGCCATTGGGTAATTCTGCGCAGTCACACTGATCCATAACAAAGCCTACTTCACACAGGGCCATTGGGTAATTATGCGCAGTCACACTGATCCATAACAAAGCCTACTTCACACAGGGTCATTGGGTAATTCTGCGCAGTCACATTGATCCATAACAAAGCCTGCGCAGTCACACTGATCCATAACAAAGCCTGCTTCACATAGAATCATAACCGCTCAAGTTCACGGGAAAGTCCTTCAGAAGTCAACACGTCCGCAGGTAGTTAAGAAACGGCACGTATTCGGTGAAACCAAAAGGTTGACTGCCGTGCTCACAATGGCTCACCCATCACTCAAGAGCGTACAGTTTGCACGTATGATGCGAAGCTACAAGTTAGTAAAAATAAAGTCCTAATTTTTTTACCCATCCAAGTGCATGGATCCCCTGAAATCAACCGGAATAAGAGTTTTCCAAGCCCCCCTACATCCTGCACACTAGCTGATTTCCGCTCGATTTACACCACACTGCATTCGGCGTACCTAGACAGCAGACAGATGCCATGCGTAAAGAAACGCACTTCCTTACTGTCATCAGAAGGCTGCAGCTGCTGCTCTGTTTATATATGTGTAGGTGGAAATGCTTCCAACAGGCAGACCTTCCCTACCAGACGTCTACAGGAATCTTTGTTTCCCAATCCATTCCGGGACGGAACAACCCAGAGCGCGTCCAAGACTGTTTTTAACAGTGAGGTAAATAATCAGATTTGCGCACGTCTGCGGTCCGCATTAAGGTGGTACAGGTAACAAGGCTGAAACAGAGCCAGCTCGCCATTCAAAAATTTACAGTCTTTTCTCATTAATACGAATTTTAATTCAGTGACATCTGGCGGCAATCAGCTACATAACGGTAGTGGCGGACAGGTGCTTAGGCCCTCCTGACATACTGGATTACACGGGGTTTTCAAATTACTATCCTGCGAACACGCTTGTAACAGCAGCCAGGCCTTAATCAGTTCAGCACCTACTCGGGATTTACGCATCGTCACCTAACAAATACCTTCTATTTATAACGTCATGAAAGGGAGTGAATATTTTGTGTCGTTATAAACGAATGTTGTTACAACCGAGCAGTGTAATGTTATGGTTAACAGTGACGAATTAATCGGTACCACAGAATATCTGACGCTATAGACGAGGAGTCACATAAACCGATGTCGTTATAAGCGGGTTCGACTCTACTAGCTATTTTGCTGAAAGTCTCATACAGGCCGCACGGAGGGGGGGGGGGGGGGGCTGGAAGGCCGCATCCTGGAGACCGCGAACCCCACCTGTGACACAAACCAGTGACACTGGTGACAAACTAGTCAATGCTTCCACAAGCAACCTCATAAGCAACGAAAAATTAGACAAGAAGGGTTACTGAAAATTGTAGCACCTGTGAGGACCCACGACTGTCCACACAGACCACGACCCGCACATGTGACAACTGCCCACTACTGCAGCATTGCTCGTCCGATACAATGACGACGCTATGAAGCTCACAGCTTGCTACAACAATGGCAGCACTTCAATTTCAAGGATGTAACACTCAAATCTGTTTCCCAGATTAAAACACGTGACTTGGGCTTCGTTTGGAGTTTACCTACGCCTTTACCCCCCCCCCCCTTCCCGGATTCCACAACGGCACCGTGTCTATGCGAAATTTCCATGATTCATTATTACTTGGCGAGTCCGACTGAAGAGTGAAACGTGCAGCCCGTAAGCCACCAATACGCCTCACCTAGTCAATAAATTCCCGGTCTTTTGTATCACCCAAAAACCCACTGCTAAATCCCACCAACCTGAACCTTCACAACTTACAAGAATAAAGACACAATTCGCCAGACCTTCCACTACGCATGCAAATCACACGCTGCACCGTTAAGTTCTCCACGTCCCTCCACCTAATATGAAAACGTCATGACTTTACTCCACAAGCCACATTCTACATTTGGAAAATTTTAAGACATCACGCATGTGTCATAATATTGGTTCAACTTTTACGAAACCAACAGCAAGAACAGTCGCATTTGTTTTCTTGCGTAGCCCTTCTCAAATGACAGGGGAACCCACTGGTTAGCGAGTTTATTGATATTCACAGACATTATCACGTATTTCCGGTTCCGGCGACATGGCCAGCGCGGAACTGCGATAAGCAAGACCAGTCAAAACAGAGTTTAGTATTCAAGCCTAAACTCCCTACACCCTGAAGCGTGATCTCTTCCACGTGCTCGGCATTCACAATGGCACTTCTGAACGCATCGCTATTAGTAACTTTCTCCTTGAAAGTGAAATTCAGCCCGATGACATTTCTTGTGCTGCCTTCCTCACTGCAGCAGTATCTCCTACAGAACGACAGGACAGTACAACTCCAATTATCCGCACGCTGGTTATCCGGACCGCCAATTATCCGGCTCGGCTTGGCCCTTCAGGTAACTTTGTCGAGAATTCTACAAAACTAATTTGCCCTGAAATTACCGGTTATGGGGTCCAGTACAGTATGGTAAAGTGTTATGGCTGTCCAGAACTTCAATCAGGCGTGGTCGAAAGGTTTATCAGACGCAGGAACATGCTGTAAATTGCAACAGCCGAAGGGGTGCCCAAATTAGACAAGGAATTCCCAATTGTCAAATACATATAAGGAACTACGTATTAATGTTTCACTTGTAAGTAAATAAATGTGGCCTAAAACAGCCGTTTATATACTTCTTCCCCCCCCCCCCCCTGAACTGCCAATCCAGCCTGCTTCCACTCTGAACAGCCAATGTTGTCTGTTTTCAAAGCAAATCCAATCATCCGGATTTTCTGCATATTCGGGTAGCCCGCGGTCCCACTACTCCGGACAGCCGGAGTCACACCGTACTGACCGTACTTAATGCTGTCGAAGAGCCATGTTGTGAACACTGAGACACGTTACGAAGGGCTACTTAATGTCGCACATTGTGCCCTCGGCGGAAAAGAGGGGGGTACAGGTGAACCTAAGGTGGGAAAGGTGTCCCTGTGCACGCCATGATGGCAAATAAATGCAAAGTCCACCCTAGAACTGGCCATGAACGCGCAAATAGGAGAGGCATAGCTATATTCTTTCTTTGACCTCGGCGCTAGATTGGGAGGGACGGTCAACGCCACACCCCGTCCGCTTTACCCCCGGAAAAGAGACCGGTACCCATTGTACAGGAGGCTGGGTGGGCCCCAGGGTCGGTCTGGACGGCTGCGGAAAATCTCGCCCCAACCGGGACTCGATCCCCGGACCGTCCAGCCCGTAGCGAGTCGCTATACCGACTGAGCTATCCCGGTAGCCACGAAGGCAGACGCAGGAGTGAAAATATACTCCACTTTAAGAGCTGCATATTCGGCGTGTTTCGGCACCTGCAGATCAGTTCTTTTAACCAACAACAAACACACTTCGCAGGTTAAATGCAGATACCTACTGTGTTACATCACACATATACACAGCTCCACTTATTCTTAATCTCGGCACTAGATGGAGGTGAGTGGTCGGTTTCACACTTCGGCCGCTTTAAACCCGGCGAAACAGCCCTGGGTAAACACTGAAAAGGAGACTACGTGGGGCCCACAGCCGGTCTGGACGCTTCTTAGGAGAGCAAAATCCCTCGCCCCTGCCCAGAATCAAACTACGCCCCCTCGTTGTCCAGCCTGTAACCCAGTCACAGTGTTGACTAAGCGGATTTGGGAATTCTTGCGTTACTAGCGACTGTACTAGTCGCATAAGCAGTCAGTGGGCGACACTGCCGACTGCTAACATTATACAGCGTCGATGACAGATGAATGAAAAAAGGTGGAAGCACTAGTGGAAGGAAAATGACCGAGGAAAATGGAAGTACTCGGAGAAAAACCTATGCAAGTGCCACTTCACACACCACAAATCCCACCCGCATTCGAAGTATGCGGGATCAGCTGATTCATTGATTCGTTCGTTCGTTCACTCCGTAGTCTGTCCCATGACGGGTCTATGGCCTCTTCCAAAACCAGTTCTCCACAAAGTGAGCTAGCGCTTCCTCTTTCAATTTCCAGTATTCTCTCCTTTCCGTAAGGCCCTCCAGTAGCTGCTTACGTCTTCTTCCTCGTCTACCTATCACTTCTATCCTTCCCTCTCTTTCCTTCAATAACGTGTTTCAGAAGGCAGTTCCCAAGCAAGCTGTGACCAACCCAGCTAGCCTTCTTTCTTTTTATTGAATGTAGAATGTTCCTGTCCTCCTTGACTCTTTCTAATGTTTCTTTTCCACATGATCCACCTGATCTTCTCCATCCTTCTCCAGCACCACATTTCTGAACTTTCCAGGTATTTCCGGTCTACCTTTCGAAGTGTCCACTTGTCAGCACCACACACAGCAATGCTCCAAATGTAGCATTTTACTAGTTTCTTCCTTAAAATTAAGTCCAGTTTGCTGGCGGGGAGAGCCTTGTTCTTGTTGAATGCTAATTTTGCCACAGAAATCCTGGATTTAATTTCACGTGTGCATCTTGCATCATTCGTTATCGTGCTGCCCATGCAAGGTGATTCATTACACGTCTTGACGTATCATGTGGGGAGAAGTCCGGCTGTCCAGAGAGAACACGTTTGGTACAGACCTGCGCCACGTCTCGGAAGCTGACTCTCAGTAAATCCGTGTCCAGGTGAAGGGCTGTCACTACACTGACATTCGGCTACTCTTATTTTACGATTAGGGTAGACTGCTGCGATCGAGACCAGGCTGATTGGCCGGGTACTTTAACTGTTTAAAAGTGATACTAAAACTCAATAAATTACACTGAGACACGTACCGTTCGACCTGAAACACATTAAAAGTGTACAAATTTCAGTTCAGTTTTTTGCAAAGAAATTACATGAACTGTGACTTTCCCGCCATGTCGACATTCGCCATAACAGATCTGCGGCATATCCGCGAACCATCCGCTGAACGGAATCACTGCCCTGCGGACAACAGGTACACTGCTATTAGCATTTATTATTAAAAATGAACGACGACACATGTGTACCTTACGCTGCATCACTCCCAGACCTTACACGTTCAGTTCAGGGAAACCACAACACTAGAGGGAGGGTCAAGAGAAAACCGCTCCTCGGCTATTACTGTCAACTGACGTTCAATGTGAGATCCAACCGCGGCGCACCAGTCGCACGTATCGCGTCGCTCAATTCTAAATCCGGTCCCGTGTCTTACACGCACCACTGCGTAACCATCTCGTAAATCCAACTCCTCGGTAACAGCAAAGTGCAGCCGCTTGTCACGGCTCAGCTTAGGGGTGAAGAGAACCGCACATGGCCCTAGCGAATACAGTATTCGGGTTAGATATGCGTTAATGTATTGCCGTGAAATTAAACAAAGCTGGAGAAAGGAAAATCATGCAGTTTGGTGTAACAGAAACGAGAGGTGTGCGACAGACTGGTGTCTGACTGGCATTTGGAAATAGAGGAGGTTAAGTGGGGGGCGGGGATGTGTCCACTGTGGGCACTGTGCCGAGGTGAGACACATGGCATTCACTGAAGTTAACTAACTAACTAACTACACGGAGCACAATGCTTCCAGAGAAGCTAACACGTCCTCAGATAATCCAAAAATTCCCCGCATCTTGTGGAACCCGACAGTTCATTACCGCATTCACATAAGCCCGCCACGTGTCCCTATCCTGAGCCATATCAATTCAGCCCGGGTCTCCCCACTACACTTCTTGAAAATCCGTTTTAATACTGTCCTCCCATCTACGTCTGTATCTCCAAGTGGTCTCTTTCCATCTGGTCCCTCGCCCAAACCCTGTATGCACCTCTCCTGTCCCCACACGTGCCCCATGCCCGCCCAACTCATTCTCCTTGATCTGACCACCCGAATAATATTCGGTAAGGAATAGAGACCATGAAGCTCCTCACTGTGTAGTCTTCTCAACTCCCTTGTTACATCGCCCTCTTAGGCCCAAACGCCCTCCTCAGCACCCTGTTCACGAACACCCTCAGGCTGGGTTCCTCCCTCAACGTGACAGACTAAGTTCCACACACACAAAACAACAGGTAAAACTACAGCTCCGCACACCTGAACTTTATATTTTGTGCAGCAAACTGGCACACAACAGATTCTGCACAGAATGATAGCAAGCATTCCCCGATTGCAGTCTGCTCTTAATTTCTTCATGAGTGGAGCTGTGATTCGTTAGGGTTGTTCCCAAATATTTGAACTGTTCCACCCTTTAAAAGGGTTTGTTATCTATCATTATGTCGTGACTTTGTTCTGCATGCTGGTCTCTAGACATAACCATGAACTAAGTTTTCTCAGCATTTACTTCTAAACCAGTCTCCTCACTAGCGACAATTAAGCTTCTGTGTTTCAATTTACAGTACGTACGCTTCCAGCCAACATATTAACATCATCAGCACAAACAATCAGCCCACGTGTGCCACTGACACAGTTCTAAACCGCTGCCACACGTAACGCTCAGACAATTTTTGGAAAGGAAGTGGTTCCGTTCAAAAGGGCAGCAACTGACACAACTGTTCGGGGCACCAAAATTACAGAATTCATAAATCAGGAAAAGACTTCACAGTCAGTGAGAAAGAAGTGGGAGGTTCATACGAACAGAACTGGAGGAGAGGTGGAGCAAACATTACGAATGTAAACACAGCGTCCTCTCGGATTACCCGGGGTAATGGCGGAGAACGGGTGCACGGATGATTGAGAAACACGGATAATCGAAAACAAGTATGGTACTGAGCCACTAGCGGATAACAGAAACCTAATTTATTTTATATACATTAAAATAAACAGTTTACGAGCACACGCTTCCTTTGACGTGCACAGCTCGTTATTTTTGTTTACCTTCTGGATTTCCTGATACAAATAAAATAAATGAAGACTATTTATTTATTATCTATACATAATACACGCATAGCTTACGCACGAAAGATCCCAACTGCTGTCCTGAGGATTCTGTTCGAGCACTCGGCGCTACGTCACATTACTTCCTACCTTCGTCATTAGTCATTAGCAGCAACTTAAGATAGTACACGGATAATCTGCAAATCGGATAATCCACCCACGGATAATCAAGAGTACAAAGTATGTATTACCACATGTGACAGCCAGAGTAAGACTATTAGAAAATGAATATTAGTTAATAACGTTAGATAGGTTGCACACTGCAAACACAACTGGTGTCAGAGGGCGCAGCACCACATGTTTTGTATTTTATAAGCCTCCAGTACGCCTCAACAAACCAAATTATTCGCTGCATCCGTCGGTAACCGCCCACTTAAGTGTCTGCTGCTAAACTATTGATCTGGTATGGGGGGCACACAGCGCCGGAAGTAGGGTAAAGACGAGTCTGCCTACAACTCCCTCCAAAATGCCGTGCATCTGTCGGCCGCCATCCATCACTGTTGACGCTTGGGCCATTTACACTTTTCCAGAGAACACAACACGCGCCATGTTACCACACGACTACAGGGGACTCACCAACACGGACAGCAAGTCAGGGCGTGAAGCACGGCTAGGCACGTCTCGGGCCGGAAATCGAGGCCAACAGCAGCGGAGATGATGGCTATTAATTTAGACCAATGGAACCGCGGGCACTTCTTCCGAATCTTCGCGGAACCCACTTACATTTAAAAGTGCTTTTTGGACGCAAAAATGAAACAGCACTTTTAAACCATTCATTTTTATTAAAAATAAAACAAAATATTTACGCACATCTATGAAAAATAAAATTTGTTTTTGGTGATTTACAGTGAAAATAAAACCAAAGCCGATTATATACAAAGATGGGACTGAAAATAGAAAATGCAATTAAAACTGTTAAACATCATGTTTACCACTTTAATTAAAGGAAGGGTGCTTGCGAAATCCCTGAAAGCCCGGGTCCTGCTGACCACAGTTTAAATACCCGATTCAGATAAAATCGTAGATGAACAAAAACTTACATATCAGTTACTTACAAATGGCTGGTCTCTACTTTAGTTCAAAGGTACTGTAAACCTACCAAAAATACGACACAGATCATTCGCGCTGCGACCCAATTGAAATACAAACTAATTACCACGATGCCACCATCACTTTCCTGCGATGCACCTCGTCTGAAATACGAGCGGTAGGGCGACCGCGTGATGGCGTCATGACCACTACACCTGCTGTGGCAGCAACACCACTGCCAACACGTACGTGCACACAGTGTTGCTGCTACATAACAATCCCGCATAACCGGAGAACAGGGGTGCACAATTCCCGAGCGCCTGGTCCCTTTGCGACTAAATTTTGTACGGCAGCACCTAATAATTTCAGCATAATTACTGCAGTTTGTTTCCCCACATACAAAAAGGTGTATCAGTTCACATGCACCGAGCAGAAAGCACCACATAACACTAAAGGTCACAGGTCGCTCAGGTTCACAGTTCACCCCAGAACTGTGAACCTGAGGTATGGAACTTGCTTCATGTGACACCTCCGGCGCCTAAAATTTGGAGGTGGCTACTACAGTTGTGGGAAATCTGTGCTTACTGCTTGCACGAACAGCTACTATTTTTTCTATAGCTAATGCCGCAGGTGTTTCGTGATCTTAATTATATTTACACACGTACTGTTAATTACAATAACAATGTAATGATTGTTATACCTACACATTCAAAACTCGGAAAAATAAATCTCATTGTTGTTTTATTTCAACAATAACACATGACACTGCGATAGTCACAGCTAATGTTTCATTATTTTAATAAGAAAACACAAGGAATGTTGAAATCTACCCACTGTCAAGCCGTAAGTAACGGACCTAACCACATTAGTTATATCGGTTCCCGTTACACCACCGCAGTTAAGCAACCTTGGGCGTGGTTACTGCTCAGATAGGTGACCGCCTGAGAGCACCGCGTGCTGCTGTGATATAAAGCAGAGGGCTGCACAAAAGATCGGACACGGTCGAGGTGCGACGGTCGGCGAGGTGCCAGCGCAAACACAAAACGGCCGACCATTTTTTCCTACAAAAGCACTGGGTATATGTGGTACGGCGTGCCTGTATGTATGTATATTATGTGGGCCTATGTACGTACGTACGTACGTACGTAAGTATGCATGCATGTATGTATGTATGTATGTATGTATGTATGTATGTATGTATGTATGTATGTATGTATGTATGTATGTATGTGTGTGTGTGTGTGTGTGTGTGTGCGTGTGTGTGTGTGTGTGTGTGTGTGTGTGTGTGTGTGTGTGTGTGTGTGTGTGTGTGTATGTATGTATGTATGTATGTATGTATGTATGTATGTATGTATATGTACAGTTCCATCTGTGCTTCTCATAAAGTACGAGACGGAACAATATCATTACTCCCAACTTCTACGGCACAGTCGCCAGTACCAAATTTCTTCACAACATGCTAAGCAGTGCGGGAGATACAGGGTTTCCACTGGGGTCACTCCGGACACTGCTGCTGTCTTCTGGCTAGTGACTGCCTCGACAAGGGCTGCACCAATCTGCTGGCTCCAAACGGGACTAATTAACCAACCAACTAACTAAACCAACTCCATGGCGCAGTCCATCCTGAGAAGCTAACACGTCCTCAGCTAGTCAAGAAATTCGCCGCATTTTATGGAACCCGAAAGTTCATTATCGCATTCACAAGAGCCCGCCACCTGTCCCTATCCTCAGCCAGATCAATCCAGTCCGTTCCTCCTTATCCCACTTCTTGAAGACCCATTTTTAAAATTAGCCTCCCATCTACGCCTATGTGTTTTAAGCGGTCTCTTTCCCTCACCCTTCCACACGCCCCGCCCATCTCGTTCTTCATGATTTGATCACCCGAATAATATTTGGTGACGAGTATAGATCATAGAGCTCCTCGTTATGTAGTCTTCTCTATTTCCCAGTTACCCCAACCTTCTTAGGCCCGAATATCCTCCTCAGCACCGTCTCCAAACGGAGCACACACACAAAAGCCAAACGCCATCTTAAAGAGTTTACAGGCAGAAGGTCTGAAACTCTCACCGGTTTCAAGACGAAGCATGCTCCCACTTTTCCCCATTTAAATGCGGTTGGGTTTTCCCATTCTATATTCCTCGTCGCCTAGCAACCTTCAGTCTGACAAATGCCAATCGATTGTCACCAACCGAAGAAGCTTCTTTCCACCTGTACAAAAATATAAAACTAATAATATTCGCCACTTACGCTATCACCACTGACAAAAATAAAATTCAAATCCCATTGTATGGTGGCAAAGGTTTTAAAAGCAATGATGAAAACAATCGTGTACGTAGGCCGACTCTACGAGATTCGAGGTATTCACAGTAGTGAAACCCCAACATTCGTGCTCCGGGTAGCGACACGTCACAGCCTCGTAGGTACTCGCCAGCCTACCGGTAGGTACTCGCCAGCCTACCGGAGGAGAATAATGCCTCCGATTTCAGGGCAGGATGACACTTAGTGCAGCCTGCATTGACGGTGGAAGCAAAGGGTTCCTCTGAAGCTTCGCTATGTATGTAGCTATGTATGTAGCTATGCGGTGACACGACCAAAAACACGCCAATACTTGTACTGGCTAAGTTCCTTACTTTACAAAAGTTAGAATCTCCACAAAACCTTACAGTCGCTCAGCGCACCTTAAGGAACGGACAATGGACAAGTAACCTGGTAACAGGATATGAGAAACGAATGACGGCAAACGTTCTGCTAGTCGGAGAAACTCAATCAGCAGCAATCACTTGCATTTACATCGTTGTAAGAAGGTTACGTGTACTGCTGAGCGCAGGAAGATCAGCGAATATTTACAAACAGGTTGCAAGTTCAGCATGTTGGATGATATCAACTTCCTGACGGATAATATAAAGCGAAAGTACTTTTCTGCCAAATTCTCCAGGATCTCCCCAAGAGCAGTGCTTTTTGAAGGTTCCCAGATTTTTCCCCTTTGTCCGTCTAGTAAGATCAGTATGTAGATGAAGATCAGTATGTAGATGAAGATCAGTATGCATCACTGAAGGAATAATACTGACAGGGCAACCCAAGTGCGCGGAGAACTTGTCACAGTGTCACTTTGTCCACAGCGCTCACATGGACTGGCCCAGAATCGGACCACGGCCTCCGAGGTAAGAGGACGGCGACTAACCGCCCTACAGCCCTACCACGGCCCGTTTGAAGGCTGTTCTTCACTTAATTCATGTATTAAACCTGTTCCTAGCTCACAGAGGACACACACTGTGTTCACTATAAAGACCAATCGGTTACCGCTGCTAGGGAAACCCCTCTATTGTCAGAATCATACCATCAGGTGCGCGCAGAGAATGTTCTATTGTGGGGCAGGGGGCTGACCCTGACGCTATATACACGTGTAACTTACGTCTGATTTTAAAAATTATGTTATAAAAATCACGTCGTAAATACAACTGTAGCATAATACCGTCTGCAACTGCATTTATATACATACAATTGTCCAACAACTGCATTTATATACATACAAATGTCCAACTCACTCAATTTAAGTCACAACGTCTACAGTTCTTGTTCTTTTACTTTCACCTAAGGTATCTTAAAGCCTTTATTTTATTTTACAAGCTTCTATTGTACTGGCCATCAGCCTATTTCAGTGGCCAATTTCGGCTGAAGGGTATTCACGTAAAACTTTTAATGTCGTGTCTATAAAACCTGCGTATTTTAAATTTCGATTTGGGGGGGGGGGGCTGCAGCCCGGCAGCCCCCCGCCTTGGGTGCGCCCGTGAACACTATGCACATAAATACACTCTGTAGGCAAAATTCAGTTTCTTAACGTTACGGCAGGCGGCACATACAGTAACCAGTAAACTTTAAACGGTTAATTCTCACCACCAGTCAAATGATCCGAGTTACTGGTGCCGCTACACACATGCTAATACCAAGGGTCTCGCTCCCTTGCTAAACGGGCAACATGCAACGCGTGGAGAGAGAGCGCGCGCGCGCGCGCGCGCACGCACGCACACACACTCCGCACAGTTACCAACCGAAGTCTGTAGCAGCAGTCACTTCACTGGCTTCATTCTTACACTGTAAGTACCTGACAACTTGCCACTCTCAAGCGCACGTGTCTCTCCCTGAAGGCAGTACGTCTGTCATCGATATAAGAAAGAACATCTGCTGCCAGAAGTGTGTATATATGAACAGTTACAACGATTTATGCTTAGCAGAGCAGGTGTCTAAGATCGGTCAACTGGAACCCTTCTCAAGAAACATAAACATGAGCTGAATAAACTCCTCAAGTGTCTAAATAACATGAACACCCGGTGCTTGTTGGTAAGAAGTAAAAATAGTTCTGGTTCACCCCTCTATCCCTGACCTCCCTCACTACCCTCGTGCGGTGTGTACTCCCGACACCGGCTGGTCCCCCTGCTATATCGATCTCCCACTCATCCTCACCAACTACGGAGGGCAGGGCATGCAACAGACGACGTCCACACGCAATGAGGCCGCCGTAAGAAAAATGGTTGTTCAGAATAACACATTACACTCAGAACTCCAATTCGGAGGTGTTGTTTTCCTAAGATAGAGGGAGGCGTCATGAAAACGTCTGCTTTGCAGGCCATCACTGCCCACAAACACGTTAAGATGACGCGACGAGATGAATGGGGGACACAATGCGGTTGAGTGACAGCACGTTTCATCACGTCATTGATACGACGTCCTAGTGTCCCTTGCATCATGCAAGAAACAAAATACTCGTCTGCCAGCTGACCTCTTCCGTTCCTGTCCTCCTTCGAAATCGTATTAGCCACATGCGTTCCCTGATTCAACTGCAGAGTCTCACAGAAAACACGCGTAAGAATGTTGCTACAGCACGGTTCGAACATCGGGCCACTGAAGGCCCATCTCTATGTTCGTCCTTCTGTTGATCAACAGAACACCCGACAGGCAGGGAGTGGCAGGGGGTTGGAGGAACACGCACACGGAGCAGCTTCACACTTTGCACTCTTCGCCACGTATTATTCTGACGATCAAATCAAGGA
Organism: Coptotermes formosanus; assembly: GCA_013340265.1. NCBI lineage: Eukaryota > Metazoa > Arthropoda > Insecta > Blattodea > Rhinotermitidae > Coptotermes > Coptotermes formosanus. The sequence continues at coordinate 546,270 of BLKM01011105.1, read as the reverse complement.
AGATGAAATGTATTAAACGTGTAGCACGCACTGATGGATAAGAACTGCAAAATTATTTTTGTCGAAAAATCTAAAGGGACGATACCACATAGCAGGGAGAGAAACGGAAGGATAACGCAATTACCGAATTTCCCACTTCATAAGATGCAATTTTCCCTGAAAATTTTCACAAAAAATCACCCTGCGTCTTAACACCGGACGGTGAATTTTTACACCAGTAGGCTACCAAATCCGCAAAAATACCCTGCTAAATAAAGGGTGCATGTTATCGTCTCTAGCGTCTTGTGGGGGCGCGAAAACGTGTGTATACCGGCACCATAACTTCACAGCATTTCTATATTTAGTACACGAGACTTCCAGTCACCAGTCTGCGGCATGTTTCACACAACATGCAGGCATCTTCAGAACGGCACCATCGGTATGTCTTGAATACCAGTTGGTCATAAAGTTTAGTCTTAAACATTAGGAGCAACGGAGTCATTAAGGGTGGAACACAGGCTGCTAGTGTTCAAGAACAGCCACACGGAGCTGAGAAAGCTATATCGGCCTAAGGCACACGAAGTAACAGCAGCTGAGAAAGCTATATCGGCCTAAGGCACAGGAAGTAACAGCAGCTGAGAAAGCTATATCGGCCTAAAGCAGAGGAAGTAACAGCAGCTGAGAATGCTATATGGGCCTAAGGCAGAGGAAGTAACAGCAGCTGAGAATGCTATATCGGCCTAAGGCAGAGGGAGTAACAGCAGCTGAGAATGCTATATCGGCCTAAGGCAGAGGAAGTAACAGCAGGTTCGACACATCTGCACAACGAGCTTATCGACCTGTACTCCACACCACATGTTGTTGTTGTTGTTGTTGTTGTTGTTGTTGTTGTTGTTGTTGTTGTTGTTGTTGTTGTTGTTGTTGTTACGGTGATCACATAGAGGATGGGATCGGCAGGACATGTGGCACGTATAGGAACGAAGATACATACAGGGTTATGGTGAGATAACCTGAAGAAGCCACTTGCAAGAGCTAGGTGTCGAGGAGAGAATCACAAAACAGATCTTACAGAAACAGGACTGGATGGCGTGAATTGGACTCATCTGGCTTGGCAGACAGATGGCGGGCTTCTGTGAACGCGGTAAAGAACCTTCTAGCTAACCAATCAACCACTCCATGAAGCACAGTCCTTCTTGAAAAGCTAGTAGTACCCCAGCTGGTCAAGAAATTATCAGAATTCTACGAAGCCCGCAGGTTCGTTACCGAGTTCACAAAAGCCCGCCACTTGTCCCTACTCTGAACCAGGCAAATCCAGTTCACTCCCCCCCCCCCCAAATATGATTACCCTTTTCAACCGCTTACGTCTCGCCAAAGGGTATGTCCAACTCTGAGGGTTTTTTGAACAATTCGTAACATGTTAAGTTGCAACGGTGACAGGCTGTTACGCCCTCGCCCAACCCCCAAGTTGGACGGTCCACCCCTTGTTGGCTGTCCGCGCTTGCTTATTGCTTATAGCTGCAGCTACTCTCCACATCTGGCCGCCGTGGTGACTGGGAATCCACTTACCATGAGGTCATAAACCTTAAGCTCCTATAAACGTGGAGAACTTCTTGATTAGCTGAGGAACTGTCAGCTTCTAAAAGACTCCCCTCTATGAAGTCAATTCTTTGTGTTGAATATTAGTAACGGCAATACGCTGACGACTTTTCACTGTCCCAATTCGCTCAATGTGTCAATGTGTGGCATGTTCTCGTAATTACAGTCGAACTCGGTTATAACGTCATGAAAGGGACTGAATATTTTGTGCCGTTATAGGTGGACAGTGAGGAATTAACCGGTACCACAGAATATCTGACGTTATATACGAGGTGTCGCATGTCGTTACAACCGTGTTCGACTATATTACAACTTTAACTCACTCATGCTGTCATTACTGGCTTCTCCGTTCGCAGTTTGCACCGTACTCTCCACAACTGTTGGCTGCACATGCTGGGAACTGACACCTCAGCGTCTCTCATTCTACACTGTGACATACGAGATTCGCACAGCGATGCTGATGAAGATCGAACCAAGTCTTCTGGGAAGTTACGGCCTGTCGACCGGTAAACAGTTGCCGGCAAGTCGGAGGAGTGCAGTGCCAGATTTTGCAGTCGATATTGAAGGCTTTCACCAGTTCCGGGTTCACTGTATTTCATTATGCCCATTTTTAAAGCCGTAACTCTTTAAATTCCACTCAGTTTCAGGCTCCAGCCAACTTCATGTCTGCACACATCCGAAGTAGGCAAGACTACAGAGTTACATGCAGCTTAATTACCTCATCCTACGTCACTCCCATCCGCTACCTATGCATCCTTCATTACCTGATGAATGGACGATTACTTCGTGCTTATTCATTTACTTTACACGTCACACAGGTCCTTTTCAGACGTCAGTAATATTCTCCATCTGTTTCTTTCAGTTTGTGTTCTGGGATCTGTTTCCTTGTTTTGGTTTTCTATGCAGTACGGCACAACACGAACTATTTTTGTTTTTGTGGTGAAATGCACAGCATGCTTTCCTCTTCACGCACCCCCCCCCCCCTCTGACGTTCTGTCTGTATTCCCACGACAAAGCAACCATATGAACAGAATAATGCAGGCCAGAGAGCTGTAAAACAACACAGTGCACTGCCTAGTTCTAAATCGGCTGAGAACATCTTCCGATAATAATCTAAACATGTTTTTCCCATAACAAATTGCTGGGAACAGCAGAACCTGATGAACTACAAACGGTCGTAACGCTGCCACTGGTATGTGACTCTTCACGACCACTGTCAGCGTTCTCGTATCACACAGTTACTTGGCACTGCGAAATCTTCGTTACGTCTCTATATCACCTCCTTCTTCATCCTCCAGGTACCTCAACAGCGATCCGCAGTCCTGACACCAGCTGATGTCACGCTACGAGAGATGGCCGCACACCGCACGTACCGTTCCCACCACAGACCGCTCTCTCACACCCTCGCGCGAACCAAGAATGTGCACTGCAGACCCTCGCACTAACGGACCTCTTATGTACGGATTTCGGAAATAACGGACGAAATGTGTTCGTTCCGAGATTTTCTTCCGCAATGGGAATACGTGAAATTAGCGGTCCTCACTGTTAATTAGCGAAGCGGCCGCCACGTGGCGAACACGGACGTGCGGTCAGTCTTTGCTGACACTGACGTGGCGGTAGCAGGTGTGTTGCTCTTTTCATGACCTGGATCGTAGATTTATTATATTTATCTAAAATGTATTAAATTCCAATTAACTTTCACTACCAGGTTAATTATATTTAAGTGCAGTATTATGTGCATACGTTAGTGTTTATATACAGTACTGTATTACTGCTGTGGCCACACACACACACACACACACAGAGTACCGGGCAATCGGCAACATCGGACCACCTAATCGTCCTACCGGGCCGTTCATTCGACGGTCTACAGTAATTAACGCCTTAAACGCAAAACTGAGCACTGCAGAGCGAGGACAGTCATCGTTCGCTATGCAACCGACGCCGTCCATGTTACGGCCAGCAGTCCCGTAGCCCAGAGAGGGCGTCGTCGTCGGGCGCTACCCAGCAGTGCAGCTGTAGCAGATTCCCCGTTTGGCTCGACACTGTGCAACGAGAGGCGCCGGGTGAGAGTGTGACCACGGAGTGCACTGCCACGGAACCAACTCGCGCGTGTATCGTATCACCTGAGAAAGAAATACAAACACTTCGACCGACCGTTGCGGTCGCACAGCTTGGGCCCGGGCCTTAAAAAGTTTAAAAATGGATTTTGGGTAAACGCGAGTGAATTAGAATTTCAGAACACGGTTCAGTCGCTCTGTTAGCCAAGAACTCCCGCTGCTGTATGGAACCCCTAAGGTTCATCACAGCAGGGGTGCACAAATGCCGGGAACCAAGTCGCCCCGGAGACTAAATCTTGTTCGGTGGCGCCTAGTATTTTCTGCATAATTATTGCATTTTCCCCCCACATATGAAATGTGGCTCAATGCAAGTGCACGGAGCAGAAAGCACCAAATAACAGCGAAGTTCACAACTCACTCCAGAACTATGTGTCCTGAACACGGGAACTGCTTTGTCCCACCCCACTAAGTGCCTACAGCTTAGAGGTTGCCCCTACATTTGTGGTAAATTCGTGGACCCCTCCATCAGCGTTCACAGAACTCGCCACTGGCCCCTCGATGAATCCGGTACGCACAATCATATCCCAGTTCCAATTTTAGTATTATCCTCCCACACGGTCTAATAACGCGGCACAGTAAAATGCAACACAGGCGAGTTCAATCACATTTTCCTCCAAGACATAGCAAAGGGTGGAGCATTCACAAATTGGGCTATAAACGCGTGCATTTTTGTCACTGCCTGCTGCCCAAATCGCACCCACGAGTGGCAACTGTCCCACACTTACAAACAAAAGTTGCTCCCCGTAATGGAAAACACAACCTCACAGCGACGTTCGTATGATGCTTTCAAAATTACCACCAGGAACATCCGCCCGTGTTTTGGTTGTGTTCATAACCTGCAGTCTCGCAGTACCCTGCCTACGAACATGAGGACTACAACAGTCCATTCACACTAGTCCACAGCTCTACTGTTGCTCTGCAGGTGCGAAACTTTGCCTCTCACTTCACGGAGATGCAGTCTACACAACAAGGTGCAGGGGCGCCACACGGGACCTCAGACAGAGTGACAATGGACTGAAGGAACTTACACAATGACTCCACACTTCTTCCCCTACTGCAGTTTGCGTTACTAATATACATCCGACGTTTAGGCAAATGCCTATTTTGTTCCTTTAAAATACACAAACAATTTCGCGATATGTGCAATTTCCACTAACAAACATAAACACTGATGGATTTTACAGAGACTGAAATGCCCATCTTTGAGGTTAGTGTCCATTTTAGCATTTATATGCCTATAAATGCTTACTTTTGAATGTTCTGTTCACACTTCATACAGAAGTTACAGCTTATTCCTGAAAAATGAGAAGTATCAACTCTACGCACGAAATTGCATGGAGGAATTCAACAGTAACGTGGAATTTAAGGTACCGCGGCAGTGCTTCATGTGACATGCAGTGACACAAGGAGCACGCATTTTTACGGACTAACAATTCACGAAGTCAACAAAATGACGAGTGTTTTAATTGCAATAAAATAATAGTAACAAATACGGGCTATACAGACCCAAATGGTTACGTATCACAAAAATGCGTACAACTTGGAAGGAGTACGGAAAGGCGAGGGTGATGTTTGGTTTATTCAAATACAACAATTATATACATATAATAAAAGTGCCAAGCGCGTGATGCCGGACCTGGCTACGCTCACATAGTTCACATGTACAAGCACCTTCCTTTAACGGAGGTCGAAAACTGTCGTATCAGATGAAATGTCCATTCGTTCGCTCAACACGGGGCGGGGGGGCATGATTACAGCTACAGAATACTACTGCAGGAGCTCTAAAACTAGGGGGAAATCGTGAATGGTCTTCCAGCAAGTGAGGGTCACGCGATTAAACAGTGCATGCAGTTCGTGAAGGAGAGGGACCCAAGATCTGGCACATACGCGCGCCAACTACTTCTTCTTGGCAGCTGATATTAAAGAACTGGACGTTTCAGGACATACGCTCTGAGAACGCAATATCCCTTGTTTCAGGCGCCAAAAATAAAGGGAACAGTGCGATGGGAAGGATCCCGAAACAAGTCTATGTACAGCCGGACGCAGTTCTGGCAAGAAATCTGGGTCACAGCTAACAGCAATACAATATTCCATACCACCGACTGATTTGGTGTCGAAATGCCTCAAGAGGTTCACGCTAGCCAGGTTTCCCATGTAAGTTTCCATCCACGATTACGGTTAATTAAAAAACACATTCCGCATATAAGCCGGTTCTTTCTGAGAAGAGACACGAATTTGAAGCAGAAAATCTACAAACAATTTCTGCGAATTTCTAAGCAGCAAATTCTGGGAATGATCCATAAAGTTAAAAAACAGACACACGAAAATCGACGGCAACCTGATAATGACAACTTTACTGACTGTTTATTTACTCGTACTTAGCAGCAGCAGCAGCAACAACAACAACATCAGCTCTGTATTTCGAGCAATGTCAGCAATACTTCCTAGTGCCTACTTCGTAACACTAAGTCATATTTAATGCGTTTAAGGAACATCTACTGGCACCTAAAACTTGCCTTTAGCGCCTAAATTATCTGACGTGTAGCTACTAGATACATACGAATGAGACGGGCAGCGTCTGCTGTAATATTAATGGGGAAATGAAAAATGCATAAAGAATTCTGATCAGGAAACTTCACAGGAATTACGAAACCGCCAACTAAATGTGGAATATACAAAATTACAACCCAAATCACCTTAAAATCAAATGCATATGGCCTGCCGGCATCGTGACTACTGCCTTCAGCAACTATCAAATACGTAAGCATTCGGCACTGCAAGCCGAGTGAGTATTCAGGGCACCACTGTACCGCGTTCCCTAACACTAATAGCACACGATCTGCACCTAAATGGGAAAGATAATAAAAACCACGCAGCGCTCCAGTGAGCCTGACCACGTCAAACCACAGCCGCAACAGGAAGTCCGAACTTTTTATACGCATTTCCTCACGCTATACTCCGGAAACCCCTTGTCAGGCGATGTTTCCTTCCACGAACACGACGGGTTTCATTTCAAAACCTCTTCGTCTCAACGTGACACCTCTGCGAAACTGTGCACACTGGATCGAGAAAAGCAAACGAGACGGTTTCATATGCGTTTGCTGCGTGAAAGGTGAAAAGTCTCACAAGGTCAAAACCGAAGGCAGCTATATCCCTGGGCCTGCACAGTTGCCTTACATACGGCTGTTTCGCTTCTACGTCGCTCAAAAATTAACACACAACGTTACGGCGCCTCGAATTTACGTTGTTGAACTAACAAAATACCGATTATTTAAAAAATACGGGACTTTTCAACGTTAACACAATAATTTGTTATTAGACAGTCGAGGGCGGCATGTTTCGGCCTCCTTTGTTGGCCATCCATCAGGTCCTTCACGTTTTAAGGAACATATACTGGAAGTTCACAGCAAATATCGGGCATAATGGTTCTTTAAAATTATAAAATGTAACAATTATTTACACTAAATCTCAAGCATAAAGGTTCCTTAAAATTATAAAATATAAAAATTATTTACGTTAAATATCAAGCATAAAAGTTCTTTAAAATTATAAAATGTAACAATTATTTACATTAAATCTCAAGCACAAAGGTTCCTTAAAATTATAAAATATAAAAATTACTTACGTTAAATATCAAGCATAGAAGTTCTTTAAAATTATAAAATGTAACAATTATTTACATTAACCCTTTAAAGACAAAGCGTATCTGTTTTATACAAGGACTCAGTGCGTACCGCGCTGTAAACACTCTCCACTTCGGTTATAAAAACCAGTCTCTTAATGTTTTATAAGGCAAAAGTTGCTGTTTGTTCTGAGATCCACACAAAACACATAAACGCAATGTGGGCACCACGTAGAATTTTTTAGTGTTAAATCTGATCGTACGTAAAGTTACCGCTAGGCTTTAAAAGGTTAAATGTCACGCATAAAGGTTCTTTAAAATTACAAAATACAAAAATTATTTACAGCAAATATCAAGCACAAACATTCTTTAAAATTATAAAATGTGAAAATTATATAGACAAAATTAACTTCGTTAAGGGAATTAAACCTCATGCTGGTACAGTATACAGTTAAACACGCACCTGCTTTCATATCTTAACTGTTGCTGTAATTTAGATAGGCCTATGTTGTGTGTCACTTATCAGATTATGGTTGTTCTTAAGTCCTTTATCTCGTTTCACTCGCAGTCCTCACCTCTTCTACCTATTCAGGGTAGGTTTTTATTTTCACTTGATCACACTCAGACACACACCACAGTCGGTAGGACTCCTCTGGACGAGGGATCGGCCCGTCGCAGAGACCTCTACCTGACAACACAAACACTGTACAAGACAAACATCCATGAAGCCGGTGGGATTCGAACCCACGATCCCAGCAAGCGCTCGGCCGCAGACCTACGCCTTAGACCGCGCGGCCACTGGGATCGGCCCCATAAATCGTTTATCTCACTCACGTCAAATCAGCTTAAGACCAATAACGCGATCCCGCCCGCGCAAGCACGCTTCCGAGACGAGCTTCGTCTTTTGTTAACTCCATCCATCATCGAATAACTGAAACACGACGTTTCGGAAGCCCAGTGACTGAGAACAGCCCGATCTAAGGGGCCCGCCTTATAGGACCGTTCCAACACCTGCATACGGAAGCAGGGTCGGCTTCCGAAACTTTTCATTTATAATTCGACGATAAAAGTCAAAAACAGATACTGACACGGAATTAAACACAGCATCGTCAGAGCGGTGCGTAATTTTTACACTTGATTTTTAACACACGCTTCCCCTGCACGTTCCTAGATACGTGAAGGACCTGATGATCGCCAACAAGCAAGGCCAAAACATGCCGCCCTCCACAACATTACACATACACATTTAATGTGTTCCACGTCCGTGCACTATATTATACAAAAACACCGATCACCAACAAATGCACAAAGAGAGTTTTATCATCAATCGTAACCCACTCCTACATGTTTCGACCCAGCAGGGTCGAAACATGTAGGAGTGGGTTGGGTCGAAACATGTAGGAGTGGGTTACGACTGATGATAAAACTCTCTTTGTGCATTCAGGGTCGAAACATGTAGGAGTGGGTTACGACTGATGATAAAACTCTCTTTGTGCATTTGTTGGTGATCGGTGTTTTTGTATTACACATACAGTAACGAACTGTTGCGTTAACGTTACAAAAATATTTTCCTGTTGAAGTCAGCGATGTAAAAACGTAACGCCATGTCTTAATTCCAACTTCAATACCGCAGGTCTACATAAGACGCTACGTTACGTTACGTTACGTTACACTTTCCCTCGGAACGTTCAATAGCAAAGCCCACAAAACTTCTTTCACTTACGCTTAAACACCTGAAACGTCTGAATTCGTACTGAGATGTGTGATACACATTTTAACCTTACAAATTACCTCGGTTCATTCGCTGGCCACATAAAACCTATCCCTACCTAACGTATTATATTAAAACCTCTGAGGAAAACACATCCCCGCCTGTTATATACTAGCATAAGAAAGGTGCTTCGCTATACGTTCTGTTGTATGAAGCGTAATCCTACGTTTTCCTCGACGTTACATGGGGCGTCGTTGTATTTGGCTGTCGTATCATAAGCCTGTTGAGTTGGCAAAGTGTTTCATCTGTAAATATCTGATCCACTACTGCACGATTATATCCACGCAGAAACTTGCCGAAGTTGGGGCGCACCACTACGTGAAGTTTGGAAACCACTGCATTTGGGCCCACCAAAACTTCTGACACTGCTACACGTACCAACACTTGAGCACCTTCCCGCTGTACGACAATTTAATGTTTCTATGCAACCGGACTAAAATGTTCCCTACACACACCACGAAGACACATACGAGAAACAGAGGTGCAGTTCCACTCATTCCTAAACTCGTCACTAAATGGACGTGAGTGGTCTCACGTCCCGGCCGCTTTATCCCTGTCGAGAAAGTCCTCAGTACCATTGAATGTGCTGAGGGTGGGCCCCAGAGTCGCAATGGAGCTTTGGGTAAGGAGCAAAATCCCTCGTCCCTGGCAGCACCTAAACCCCGGACCATCCAACATGCAGCCTAGTCACTACACCGACTGCACTCCCCCGGCTCCCGCTTTGACACAACAAACGACATGGTTTTAAAATGGGCATGTTCTTATACGTGCAAGTTCTCCACCTTATAGCAGGGAGGGGGAGGAAAACAGACGTCCGAAATGTGCCACGAACATCACAAAGTTGAGAACAGCTGTTCCAGACAGCCAAATATGTCCAAATTTGAAATGGCCATTCATATATAAGGACAAATTCCTGCCAGTTGCGTGGAAGACTGGATTACTGCGTAACAAGCAGAACAATCACACGACAAAATGCTACGAAATGTGTCAGTCAGAAAGATTTACGCCGTCGCACACAACCAACGGACAGCCAAGTTTTCTGGGCGAGACAAGTTCGACAAGGAGGCACTGGAGCATGAACAGCACGGTCGTGTTCATTCCCCGTAATTGTCTCAGTGTTTCATGTCAATGCACCGCTGGATAGCAGATGTTTTTTTAACCCTTTAACCGACATAGCGTTAATTTACAACTTTCAAAACGCAAGGCCGGCTGTAATGGAAATCAGAAGAACCATTAAAACTTCAGAAGAAAGGACGTAAAGAGACAGTCCGGAAGTACAATTGCAAAATTTAAAAATACAGCCACAATAACACAACAGCAACACTACATGGTGTCACGACGCTCTGTTCAAATTGTTGGTTAGTGTCCAGTTAGTAGCATACTGACCATATGCATCTCCTTACACAGCCTCAGCCCCCAGTGGGTTTGTCCCCTACAGTGTCCAGAACAATGCGCTCTCCAGTCTCCACGTTTCACGGTGCGCTTCATAATGTTTACGCATTTTCCACCTACACAGGCCGACATCTCTCTCTTCTTCCTTGCGGTAAGCGGTGTGATACGTACAATACATGCAAACAATCTTTCAGTTCGCCCAACTATTTTGTTTGTACAGAACGCGTTCCGCCTGTACACTGACTGCATTCGGTCAAGAGGGAAAAATGTTCAGCATCTGCTGTAGCACTGGTGAGTTTTTAATAGACTTTCTAAAGATCATCGTCACAGCAAACAATCTTTTCGCTTCCTTCACCGACTGTTAAATCTCCCGGGACTCGGTGTATCACGTAACACTATCCGAGCGTCGGGCGACAGCTTACCGTTCAAGCAGGGAAAAAAATTACCCTTTAAGATCGCAACAGAAAACTACACAGCCGGGAACAAGCCCAGCACACAAACAAACAGGATACAACGCATCACACCGACTCACACCGCTGCATGTTGCCGTGCATTTCTCACTACGGCACAAAAACTACAGCCAACAGAACACACTTTGTTTTAGGGAAAGCCCCCCAGTTGCCTACAGTTTGTGTGCTACGTGTTTCGGCCCTCTTGGGCCATTACCAAGAAGCTTCAGGTAAGTAAACTTTTTAACTTAACGACTGTGCTATGCATGCCGTTTACATCGTGTACAAATAGAACGTGTACAACCGCGTACCATCTTAGACAACGCAGCCATTTAACGAAAATTTGTTGAACTAATAAGTGAATTTAAAAACCAAATCTGGCAGACATACACAGGCCTACCATAATAAAGTATTAGCCACTTCTTATATCATTAACTTATCACATTTTTAGATCCGCACCGGTATTGGCGTTGTTTTGTTGATATACGCAGTGCCGTACCTTTATACACTTCTCTTTACTATTACAAGCCGAAGCATATACAAGGCAACTTGTAGACAACTATGGTATTTTCCCCCTAAAATAACGTGTGTTTTGTTGGCTTTAATTTCTGTAACATTACACCGGCCAGGCAAGGCAGTACGCAGTAACTAAACTAATATATTAACATACAGCAATTAATAACAAAAGTCGATGCAACATCAACACCCCCCATGCTGCACTGCAGGACGTGCTGCACCCCGCATAACACCCACATAAATACACGACCAAGTGCTTCAGTGCCGACATATCGGAAGAACGAAAAGTTGTTCGGTGTCAGAAAAGCAACATTTTGCTAAAATCAGTGAAATCTAGACAGGTGTGTTCAGCTTGATACACACGATAAAAACCTGGGATCCCAAAGGACGTCTGGCACTGCACGTCTGTCTACTTTGTAATTCTGATAACTGAACTTGCCTGAAGATGGCCGGAAACGGTCGAAGCATGTAGCCAGTTCACACATTTTAATGTAAACACAGTTGTGCCGACTGAAGAAGTGACTACATTTATTGCATACATTTGTTACCACAGCACAAGGGGATGTCACCCCTGAAGGCACTGTCACATTTTCTGGTCTCCTCTTTCATTCATTGCATGCGGCCGCTCGGTAAGTTTCTTGTCACTGACGAAGCAACACACATTTCTTCCCACAACGTTGTATTTCCTACTACATTTTCCCTTCTTACCAGAACTCTTCTTCATAACCCAATTCGACAGTCCTGCCTTTCCTCAGCGCATGTTCAGACGCTAACATTTCACCTCCGGATTAAACAATCCACGTTAATTTTTGTGAAGCAGTTTTTCCCGTGAAGATCCTGTTCTGAACGTCTCCGTAATATTTTTAAAAATAAGTTATTACTGATCCTAAGTACGTAACAGAACCACATTTCAATTAGGCCGATCCCAGTGGCCGCGCGGTCTAAGGCGTTGGTCTGCGGCCGAGCGCTTGCTGGGATCGTGGGTTCGAATCCCACCGGGCGCATGTCTGTCTCTTGTACAGTGTTTGTGTGTTGTCACGCAGAGGTCTCTGAGACGGACCGATCCCTCATCCAGAGGAGTCCTACCGACTGTGGTGTGTCTGAGTGTGATCCAGTGAAAATAAACAACCTCGACACCTGCTGTGAGTAGGTAGAAGAAGGAAGGACTACGGAACGAAACATTTCAATTAATCCGGTACTGCATATTCACACACGAAACAACCAAATTACTGTCACGACATGCAATCAGAAGAACGGGCAGTATTGTTTCTCCTTAGGTACACATTTGTTTCTTTTCTACTTGTGTATAGTGTGGGCACCACTGCCAGCGGGTGAAAACCCAACTGCAGCAAATAAATATATCATATCATATAACAATCAGCTCGAAGATTCATGCCTTCTGCGATGTCGTGCCGTATCGATAGATAACAGCCCCGACGTTTCAAAGAATCGTTCATCCATAATCTTCACGGCCAGGCAGTCTTTATGGGCTGCACTGCCATGAAGATTAAAGCGACCGGCTAGTTATTTCAGTAGTTCGTAACTTTACTTCACCTTTTATAGCCTAGCGGTAACTTCAAGCACCCTCAAGTGTAACATTCACAAAATTACACATTCTGCCCAGAGTTTGTTAATGTGTTTACTTCCCAACACAGCACGAACTGGCTTGTTTCCACAACCGAGACGAAAAGTTTTTACTGCGCAGTGCGAGCTGAATGTTCACTAACCTTTCAAAGCCTACCGGTTATTTGATGCACCAACAGGTTTAACATTCAAAAATTTTACATTCTGCCCACACTGTATTCATGTGTACTGTACTTATCTCAGAAGAAACTAAATTTCCCCTATATAACATAAAATGATTGGTTTTTATAACCGAGATGGAAAATGCTTACTGCGCGGTACAAATTTTGTCTAACAGTTTACCCTCCGTCTTTAAAGGGTTAAATGTAGTTCACGGAACTGACAGTCGTTAAACGGTTAATTCACATCTTGTGCTCTGCCTGCACCTTCAACTCAAGATTACGCGCCAGTAGGTGCCCCAATTTATTGTTGCATTTGGTCTACAAATGTCTGAAGCAGTCCTAAGCACAGGTCTCCGAAAATGACTCTTCCGGGACATCGACTGACGTTCTGGCGAGAAATCTGGAAGGAAGAGACCGCTTGTGGCATTCAGAAGTAAACGGGATATCAGAACTATCTTCTGAAAAGCGATAATTACCCCACAGAACTCGTTATGACTGGACGCTGCGGGCCCGCATGTTTCGTCCCACCTCAGTTTATAAGAATACGTTTGTAGCTACGCGAGACCTGGGGTTCTCAGATCTCTGTTGCTGACGATTCAAGTCTTGTGGGATATGAAGCCATGCAGACCGGCACGTATACAGTTACCGACATTTCAGACAAGCTTGCTGCCTTCATACACGATGCAGCCCTTGGGTCGTCAAACCCGCGCCAGTCTGCCGTTATATGCCCACGGCGTTGTAAGAAGTCATTACCTATATTTTCTAATTAAGACATTTTATGTCCAGTATTTTAAAGTAATATTAAGCATTTAAGAGCATCGTTTCTACAACAGACATGCAATTAAATTAGTCGCCTTCACTTACTACTTACCGAGCTCCGGCTATGACTGGCAGGAAAAATGGATTTACTGCACTGTACAATAACAACAGAAACACAGGCTAACACACCGCTGTATGTATTTGTAATGGCACACTGTACCATTTATTCTAATATGCGTGCCAAGTTACTACATGTTTCGGCCCGGCCGAGCCATCATCAGGTGCATGTACATTAAAAACAAAGGCCTCTGGTAATACAGTATAAAACATCACTGAAGAGTCCCTAATCTATTGCTTAAAACTGTAAAAACACTCAAATGACGCTAAGATTAACATAACTTCTGCCTAATACAGTAGTCTTTCAAGGTCCATTCTTGTTACGGGATTTTCTACGGATTATTCGAAAATGCTGCTAAATAGATCATTCCCTTTTTTTAAAAAAAATTTAATGGTGAACACAAATTTTGCTGCAATTGATGAAGTAGAATCCACTTTTTTCTATAAAGATAGTCCAAACTTGTAGAGTAACTCAGCACTTGCTTTAATATTCAGCTTTCTGCAGTGCAGATGTCCAGTTCTTTACACACGCTGTGCGCCTTCACGGAGGTAGTTACACTACTGCCTCTAACAACAGTTCCCCACAAACTATAAGCTAACAAATTTTTTAAGATAAATATGTGAAACACGTAGTAACTTGGCACGCATATTCGAATAAATGGTACAGTGTGCCAACACAAATACATACGGCGGTGTGTCAGACTGAGTTTCTGTTATTATTATTATATAGTTGAATTAACACACCGGGGTGACCCACGCAAAGATTATTGCACTGTGTAAGAAAGATGCCAGCGGAAAACTTAATATTTTGGACCTGGAGCTTCAAGGCAGGGATAAACATGTGGCGGACACGACGAGTGCAACAATTCGTTTGAAAATAAATTATTACTTGGGAAGATGCATTTAAACAACGCTCACGCACTTCCCAACTATCGCAGAAATTACGAACGAAAGTAATACCGATTCCAAGGTTTACAGTGGATATGCAGAACATGTGAGCCATGTATTCCAAGGTTTACAGTGGATATTCAGAACATGGGAGCCATGTATTCCAAGAACGATCTGCACAGCTGCGTGCAATCAAGCCCGTTACGGCGCTGTAAGTAAATGCAGTCATTACTCTGCACATCAGCTTCGTTCCCACAGCTAACAATGCTCTTTAAGAAGCACATTTTGTAGGGCTAAAACCAGACGTTTTTTAACCACAGAAGAAATTAACCCTGAAAGCTTACAATTTAGCTAAAAATGTCTATAAATTGGTAGACCTCGCACAGTTTCCATTGCCGAAAAACGCTGCGCGCAAGGTTAAATCGTATTTGGATCAGCCCACCTGTGTGAATCGGTGTTACCGATAACGAACATTGTAAAAACAAAGCCTGGCGCTCGCTTTTCTGATTGAGACCTTAGTGACTACTTAGTAGCTGCAGTGTCAAATTGATTCTGCCTTTCAAAAGCTTATAAATGAAACGCAGTGCAGTCCCTCGCATTAACAGTATCTTGCTGGAAATCGTACTACTTCAAATGTTTATATGCTGTTACACAGCTGTTCACTGCTGCCACTAAACTGCTGTTTGCGTGTCACACTTTCATTGAATAAAAAGTTTGCTATATTAAGGGATTTTATTATTTAATTTCCACTAAACACGTACAAACTAAACTCTGCCTGCTACATGCGCCTGCGAAGACGTTCTGAAGCTGCAGATGCGCACTTACTAACGTCAAGTTTGGCAACCCGTACCGTAGCCCATTATAAACTACACGGCGTACTTGAATGTTAACTACTGTGTCCAATAAATGTTTCCTGGAACGTCTCTACAGGCCTGTCGAAGTGGCGACTATGTTCGTCCGGTTACGACGGGGAATGGCGGCTCTCTATTGCGAGGTGGTAACAAACAAACTTACTGTTGTACATCTTCCGTGCAACTGGCACACATAAAACAAGTCTGTAACCAACAAACTGCCCTTATTAAAAACAGCAAACACGTATCCATGTTTCAACTATTACCTTTAGCCATCCTCAGGGAATGTTAATACTAAAAGACGTATACAGCGTTGTTATACAGCTTTGTCATGTGTAGATGGCAAAATAGGTAGGTTGCTCAGAAAGTAATGTCCCACATTTTTTTTCTCATTCCAGAATAAAGATAGCAATGTGAAAATTGAGAGGTAGCAACACTGATGTTTACTGCGCACATGTGTGTGACACGTGGTACAAACAACGAGCTGTAACTGAATTCTTAGTGGCGGAGAAAGAAAGTGTGGGGGACATTCACAAACAGTTGTCCTGATCTGCGCCGTCAGATTTTCATCTTTTTGGGCCACTGAAGGATGCACTGCGTGGGACAAGGTTTGAACATGACGAGAGCGTGATTCGTGCAGTGAGGACGTGGCTACGTGAACAGGAAACCAGCTGGTACAGGGAAGGAATGCATGCCCTTGTTTCGCGCTGGCGTAAGGCCGTAGACTTAGATGGAGATTATGTGGAAAAATAAAATGTGTAAAGGAAACATCCAGTTAATACTGTGCGTGAATTTCATACATTCTGAATAAACAGTTTCCGAGAAAAAATGTGGGGCATTACTTTCTGAGCAACCCTCGTATGTAAAGTGGCAGCGGACTATTACAACTATCAAAACTGCTATTGTGCACCAGTTGGTGGTGGTAGTAGTAGTAGCAGCAGTAGTTGTAGTAGTAGCAGTAATAATAATAATAATAATAATAATAATAATCGAACTGTAAACAACTGCACAGAATATGCATAACATCCAGCATCTATGTGCACTGTTATGAAAGGATCGTTTTAAAATTATTACACAGCACGACAGTTACTGAAACCTTCTGCATCCAAACATCTTTCGACAGTAAAATCTATTCGAACGAAAACGGGCGGTAGATCCCACGCAGTACATTGGTCCTTCATGGTGTAGACAAAGAGTGGAAATATACAGGATTTACCACCCTTTTCATTCGAAGAGATTTTTACTATAGCAAGATGTTTGGATGCAGCAGATTCCAGTAGCTGTCTTGCAATATAATTACTCTAACGTAATTTTATACACATTTATTAATCCCCGACTACTGTAAAAAATTCTCCAGCAGTTGGCGATTAATAAATCTGTATAAAAATAACGAAGAGCTGCACGCAAGACGAACAATATTAAATATATTCTGCCAGAAACTTTATATAACACTGTACACAGAACTTCTAACGGTCCGCTGCCACTAACATACCTTACCATCTACACAAGACAAAGCTGTATAATAGCGCTGTATACGTCTTTCAGCATTGACAGTACCTGAGAATGGCTAAGACAGTCGTCGAAACATGTAAGCGTGTTTTCTACGTTTAATAAGTGCAATTTGTTGGTTACAGATTCGCCTTGCGGTAACAAACATTCTGCACCATAAAAGACTGGAATTTCTAAACAAGCTGCATGACAGCTAGCGTCTCAGGAAGGGCCCATGCCCTGAGGAGTGTCGTGTAGCCTACGGATGCTGCAAGCAAGTTTTTTCTCTCCCTTCAGAATAACAGCAATACATACAAAATGCTGTACTAACGTAACAGCTCTACAGGACTGTGGCCATCAAACAGAAAACAAGCGTACGACACGTCTACAGGCGCCGGTGCAGGAATCAGAATACAGGGCTACTCAGAATAACGCGTATTCCTGTTGTGTGTGTGTGTTTGCGTGCGCGCACGCACACACATTAGCGCCCGACGTTAAGTCGGTAATCACCAACGTGCCCTAATTTTTTTTACAGCTGCGCGGACCTGCCACTGCTCTGAGCAGAAAATGTTTACACGACCTGACGACTGCGCGGCACTTTAAAAGTTTTTTTTGCAATATGCATAATAAGAATATTTATAGTGCACAGCAATAATTCTGCATGCGCGTGGGCATTTCAGTTACTGCGCGGCCGCCCATCCGTGCAGCTTAGAGGGAACACTGGTAATCACTGAACAGTTTCTTACATTAACGACAGTAGGCTGAACGCCAAGCCGGTGGCGCATCATCGTCTATTGAATTTCTTTTCATTTGGTTCAATAACTGAAAATCTGTCGAATGCACAAAACCAAAACTGCTCATTTAAATTTATTCATTTTGTTGCCCTGGCAGGCAACATCATTCGCGCCCCCCCCCCCCCGACACCTCCGCCACTGCACGCAACAATCCTATTCTGTTACAATTACACAAACCCAAAAATGGTCAGGTACAATTTTAGGGACACAGCGGGCTGCCACACTTAGAAAATCCGAACATATCACAAACACATTCCAAAGTGTCTACTGCAGGCGGAAAGTTCCGCAAAACAAAAAAAAAACTACTCGTAAAATCTTCTCTAAAAGACTTCATTACTTCAGACGAAACGATTCTGACTGGGAATAGCAGAGAAACTTGAGTCTCATAATGGTCCTGCGTCAATTCATATTTAGATTTCGCAAAGTTCTCCCCACGTGTCTTCATGTTTCATGACTAAAATTCGGCATGCCTGTCTCAGCTTCCCAACGTAAGCTGCAAATAGTGAGCACAACAAAAAATCAACATTCATAATGCGAGTGAACGTCGTTTCTGCCAGCCGTCACGCTGTCGTAAAGGTTAGTGGTGAAGACGCTCCTGCGCGTGTAAGGAAGGCAAATGGTGGGGCCGATACATTCATTGCTAACGTCAGCACTCGGAGGTGTCAACTTCACAACGCAGCCGCTCTACCCCGGGGAAACAGCCCTCGGTAGCTACCGAACAAGAAGCCCAGTGGGCCCCAACGCCGGTCTGAACGATTCAGAGAAGAGAAAAATCTGTAGCCCCTATCGAGAATCAAACCATGATTCCTCCGTCGTTCAACGAGAAGCTTGGTGACAGTGACTCTGGTACAAACACAAGAGGACAAACTGATGTGGACACACGTGAACAAACAGGAAATGCGGCGGGTTTTGCTAAATAAAATGATCACGCAAGGAAATGACACAACACGCTGAATAAGTATGTCAACCGCCACAAGCACAAACCTTCACAGCCAACCACCATAATTCATACTGATACCTGCCATGAACAGTAATTTTTTTATTAAAGGAAATGATTTCTATCCATGCTGACATACCAAACTTACCAAGGAATCTGCTTTCGTCTGACACGTTCGAACGTTCATAAGACCAAAAAGGGCATTCTATCCGTGCTGACATACCAAACTTACCAGGAAATCTCACTGTTTTCGTCTGACAAGTCCGAACGTTAATAAATGGAGAAAGGGACAAACGCAAAGGACATGACGATCAAACAGCTGGAAAATATCATTTACTGAATCCTTTGGGCTGTAAACCAAACAAATGCAACCCCTAAGCAGTCGCATGTTAGTGTAGGGCAATTTTATGCAGCAACAGTAAGTTACAGCAAGGCATGCTGATGGTATTTAATTCTTTATAATACAGCATAACAAAACGAGATGTTTAACGCAAAGTGTTGACAAACCAAGCTTTCCTTTTGCAGTCTGCAGCCCCAGAAATCCTGTACAACACAGTTATTCTGTATCTCAGTTATATAAATACATAATCCAAAAATAAAATAGTCATGGGTCAGCATCCTGGACTCGACAGGACTTTTCATTGCCTGCATTTATAAATAAGAGTACGTTAATTATTACGAAATTTAGTGTGCTGCCGCTGCTGCTACCATCCTCGTTGTCTCTTTTTAAAGAACGTTTGACTGAAGGAAACATTCTGAGTTAAATTTGTCAGATATAATCTCAACCTTTTTCACTGTTGTAATGTGTGTATTTACCTTATAATCAACATAACCACAAATAATTTGTAGGTAACTTGGCAAGATATACACATCCACATGACACTTCATATTCCTACCTCCGACAGTCCACTGGTTATCGCTATCGCAGTCAAAACGGAAGCTAAATGAACATTTCCCCTCACCCGGGACGTTGTTGTTTCTCTGCCTCCCCCCCCCCCTCGCCCCGAAAAACTGAACAAAATCTACACCATTTCGGAATCCCTTCCTCGCAACTGATGTCGCTGTTGTGCGTCCCATGACACTACTACCGATTACAGGCTTAGAAAGTTATAAAGTGTGAGTTTGGGGCGACTTCAAGTGCTGTAACATTGCAAAAACTGGTCCATCGGCCCAGAAGTTGCGACATAGCGTTATCTCGTATGGCTACGCCTTTCTGCCTTGGAACGCGTGGCATGCTAAAACCTGTGATGACGTTTTAAATTACACACCATGCGTGGAACTTGCAGAGGCCCGTCGTCTTACATGTCCTAAACACGTGACCTCAACAACTGCAGTGCCCTAACTGAAGTCAATCAATCCGTACACACGCAGTACCTGAAACGTCGGTACTGTCCACTCGCGCATCGGCAGTCCATTGGCGATCGCCTGACCAATTAATACGGGACCATTCAAGAGCATAAATCAGAAATCCGCCACAAAAACTGATCATTCCTACATTCAGCATTCGTCAGCGCCACAAATATCCAGCTCTCCCACGAACGAACTACACTCAGATGGACTCGGCCAGGCACAATGTATAGTGTTTTTTTCCTACTTGACCGACAAGCGCAGGCCCGACGCTCTAGTGGGATTTTATTAGACTTTCTAAAGGTTATTACCACTGCGATCGTTTGTCTAAGTCCCGTCATCGACTGTTAAAACCAGGGCTGTGCAGTCGGTACACAAAAACTTCCGACTCCCGACTCCTCAATTTTTAAAACTCAGACTCCTTCGTAAAATCTCAACATGCATTTAATAACGGTACGCCTATAAGACAGTTCATCTCCACCACGTGAATCATCAGACTAGTTTTTAGACTTATAATCTATTTTTAAGTAGCAGTCTAATGGTTATTGTAGCTATAAAGGCCCTGAATTTTGAATATCTACTTAAGATTTTAAATTCAGGTCGGAGTCGGAGTCCGTACATTTTTATCGACTCCGACTCCACCTAAAATTCCTTCCGACTCCGACTCCACAGCCCTGGTTAACACTAGCCCGATACGCGGCGTACAAGGCAACGATGGCACAGTGTCGGGCGGAGGGTTGGGCCAGGGCTTATCGGTCAAGCAGGTAAAAAAAACACCTTCAAGAAAGGTCAGAGCCTATGCCAACTGTCCGCAAGTCTTACGCTGTGAACAGATTCTTGCTTGCTATACTTAACGATGCGTTTTCATGTGCCACGTCGAGTCGCACGAAAAGACGATCAAGCATGGCAGGATGCAACGACGTGGAGGGAAACGACCGGCATGCATTTCAACGCTCTATTCTCACATCAGACTGAGTAAAATCGCTGAAACCCTTGGGCTACGATCCAAAGTGGCTCCATCCTGAATACATTGCCAAGGGAATGGATGTCGTTCCTCTTGGAAGACCACTGAATTTAATCCAGTCGAATCGGCTGTCGAGTCCCCAATTAGCAAATGTTAATAAAGACTGCCGGATTTAAACAAATACTCGTGAGTCAACACTGTATTCACATAGCCAGGGAGGCGCGAGGGGGGGGAGAAACACCGAACCCCAACAGGTAGGTATTTACAGGTAGGTACTTAAACTGACGATAAAAATATCCCAAATGGGCGTGGTACTTTCTTCCTTACATCCGAAGATGTAGCCTAGCAACACCCTCTCGACGCATTCACACAATAAAACCAGGCGACTGGCTGAATACAGTAAACAGCAGCTGCATGCAAACCCCACCCTGAAGTAAACCCTTCCATCTGTCGAATACGTATATGCCACATCTAGGAATGTTTCAAGAACTCTCTGAACCCCCGGAACACTTAGAAAAAGTGGCCCTTGTTTCTGTTATTTTCATGTTATAATTAGGTTTTTATAATAATCACGCTGAATGACTATCGAGGACTCCGGCGGCGGGCGATTGCGCCGTTAAAATTCCAATGACCACAACAAAAAATACTTCCACGTACATCTCAAGCAGACGCTAATAAAATATGCACAGTATTTCATGTAACAATTTGTACAATGGACCGTTTAAAAATCCATTTCAGCTTTACTACCAGCCAAAAGTTACATTCGCCCGACAACTTCTGGTGTGGCTCGCCTATGCCAAGTCTTATCGAAACACGCTCTGCTTGTTTCCGAGATACAATGCATTTACTGACGGACGGACGGACGGACGGACGCAGACATGTCCTCAACTGCGTTCATTTTTACACTTCATGCAAAGAAAGCATCCAAGCAGTCTGGTGCGCACCCAGATCCTTGGGGGGGGGGGGGCCCTGACCCTGAGGCTGTATATAATTTACGTCTCATTTTAAGAATTATGTTATAAAAATCATGTCGTTAAGCACAACACAACAGTCTGCAGCTGCATCTATACACATGCGAATATAACTGCATGCTCCACGACCCAATCGGTGTCCTGTCTTCGTGTTTTTTCTAATTTTAATAATTTGTTTTTTCAAAATTCCAATGTACTAGTTATCAGCCGACTTCAGGGGCTGATTTCGACTGAAGGGCAAATCACGTAAAACTTTGGTATCACAATACAAATCTGTGTTTTTTAAATTTCGATTTTGGGGGTGTTTGGGGCGTGCAGCCTAGCAGCCCCCCTTGGGTGGGCCATGCAAGTAGTAGTAGTAGTAGTAGTAGTAGTAGTAGTAGTAGTAGCAGCAGTGGTGGTGGTGGTGGTGGTGGTGGTAGTAGTAGTAGTAGTAGTAGTAGTAGTAGTAGTAGTAGTAGTAGTAGCAGCAGTGGTGGTGGTGGTGGTGGTGGTGGTGGTAGTAGTAGTAGTAGTAGTAGTAGTAGTAGTAGTAGTAGTAGTAGTAGCAGCAGCAGTAGTAGTTGGGCGGCAAGTTACCAGGATTCCTTATACCTTTCCATTATTAAATGCGACACTGCCAGCTGTCGGGGCCTTTACGAGCAGTACGTACTCAATCAGCCCGAAGAAAAAAACTAGTGTTAAGCAAACTGCCGTTCCGCCGCCACAGCGCACAATGCTTTGCTGAGTAACACATGCTCTCAACAACAAAACTCCAGCCCCACATTTTTTCCCTCATACATCAATTCTATTTACGGGTACAATCGTATTCTCGTGCAACGATGATGTAAGCATGCATGGGGTGGGGTAATCACACTCCTTTCCGACGTACACCACCCGGTTCGGCCATTTGGCAGCCTACATAGCCTCGCCTAATATGAGGTCAAGATCAAAACAATCGAGTGGACGAGACTGCTGAGTTCATCATCGCGCCCGCAAGGAAAATGCAATCTGATGCACTGGGCAACTTCTGCACATATGCCGCCTGGAGGTTATCTGGCAAAGTGCGGAGCTACGATGCATATTTACTTCAATGGGCTTAAAAAAGTCCTACACTTGTTAACTTTGGTCCGCTTTCTTTTATTTAGCAAAAAAAAAAAAACTAACACCTTCAGAATGGGAGTCAAAAATAGATCACCCCGCGTTTGACGAGAGCACGGAGGGCAAGCTGCGGATGCCAATTCAACAGCACTCTGAGGGGAAAGCCCAAAACATTCATTCCTACCTTAGTCTCGCAGACGGGCCGTCTCAATCAAACACACACACACCTCCAACATCAGATTGCAGAGTACCGAACGTGATAATACTGCACGTCAAAGTACCTTGCAAAGCACCATGCAGAATGATGAGTACTAGTATTACTACTACGCTACCACTACTGCTGCTACTGCTACTACTACCACTACTACCACTACTACCACCACCACCACCACCACCACCACCACCACCAGGAAGCATATGCAGATGGTTAAATCGACGGTCGCAATAAAAAAGAGTCAATTCGTCCAGCGGCAATTTTGAGATGCATTTAATGAACATAACGAACACGCCTTTTCCACTTTCACTCAAAACTGACTTAGTTACAAACAGTCCCGGTCGCTGTGCCAGCTGGTGGTCCACGTTCTCGAAACACGTTCTGCCCGACCCCAGACCGAGACACATCTGCAGTGTTATCAGCTTAGTTCCGCACTGTGTTTCAACCACCCAATGGAAGGTAGGTCAGTGTATTCCTGATACGGTCACAAAAGACAGAAGTCTCCTGGCTATGCCTGCCTACCTTCTGCGTGCATGAAACTACTGTATTTATTTGCACGATTCCATGACCGTGCAATTCTCCTCGTACATTATAAGGACGGATTGGCGTGGAGTAGTTTTCTAGTTGCATAACGGAACTCGTTGCTTTTAGCACATTCTGTAATCACAACCAGAAAGCTCCGTGTCTAGAGCCATACTTCCCACCATAACAAGGAATTCCTTTGGCAGAATCTGCATGAGAAGTCAAATAATTGCCCAAACACACAAAACACGTCCACTTCTGCACATCAACACTAGTTTTGTTATGAGAATGCTTTTCCACTTGCGAAAATCCCTCACATTTTACAAACCACAAAATTAAAAACCATCTGCATACACGCTGATCATGAACCAGTTCAAGACCGTCACATTCTATTTTGGGAAATACACGGCAAACCTTTCAACTACCAGTTTTATCAAGTACTTGCGGTATCCTATTAAATATCCAGTACTTATTACGGGTGTGTGGTTAATATTCAGCAGCACTTCAAATGCCTCAGAAAATAAACAACCGGGCCGATGTTCCCTCTAGGTTGCGCGGGTGCGCGGCCGTGCTGTTAACTGAAATGCTCCCACCCACACTGAACTGTTGCCGCGCAGCTGGAATTTTGTAATTTTCATTGTAATTATTCTTATTATCCATATTAAAAAAACACTTTTAAAGTGCCGCGCAGTCGTCAGGTCGTGTAAAAATTTTCTGCTCAGAGCAGCAGCAGGTCCGCACAGCTGTAAAAAAATTTGAGGAAACGATGAGCCAGACGCCGCGCAATTAAAGTAACAATGACATATTTTTAACGGTGAACAGAATAAATAAAACGCTGAACACTGTACCAATCAAATGCTGCAGCCGTGCTTTTTCCGTGCCTAATTTTCCGTGTTATAATGCTGTCAACCATTCCTACAATGTCGTGCTTCTAGGACTGGCGTAACATCTTGTGTCATGTTTCAGGCACCAGCCCAGAACTGCAGCCAAATGAAAGCTCACAATTAGACCTGATTATGGGGCATGAGCAAATCACTTCTGGAGAGGAAATACTTGATCCGCTGATAGACAACCAAATAACCAATGAATATTATGCACACACTGTACTGGTGGGATTACGCCTGTGTCGCTGTACCAGTACTTCAGTGAACATGTATTCGCACAATGTTTCCTTGCTGCAAATTCAGACGTGTAAGCATGAGTTTTCATATGCCATAATTCTAACTACAGTTTATCAACATTTCCGAAAAACAAACAGAAGTTACCGAAACACTGTGTGAGACGCAATGACATTAATCATACGAGCTCTAACGTAACAAAGCAAACTGCAAACACAACCACACCCCGCCGCTATCTTGGTTCCTTATCAGATCAGTCAACATGGGTACAATATACGCAGAAAGAAATGGATACGGAACTGCCGGGTTTTCATTACATGACGCTGCGCTAAGTCCAGCGTAAACGCTGAACTACTTTCGGACGACAAGCATGTCTGCGGCGTTATAATTTGAAAAACCACAACCCTTAAGCACTTTTCCGACAAACTACGAAACAAATCGATTTAACATGCTCACTTGCCTGGGCGTCTGGCGAAAGTGGCCCAGCAGTTCACACTGGTACATTTTTTTACTATTATTTCAGAAGTGGGTGAGAATGAGTCTCTTGGCGCAGGTGAACGTCTAATTATCCCTGCGCTTAAGTACCCAACACACTATGGAGGCATATAGGGACAGTGGATGTATAACTCCACACACTAACCTCAGCACTACATGAACCTACCTCCCCCCCCCCCCCCACACACACACACAGGATATCCATTGAATAGGAGACTGGGTGGTCACCACACGTTTCCTGATGCTGACATCTCATATGGGTCTGTAGCAGCCACGGATGTCAATGAATATGTATTACTGCGGAAATGACAAGTGTCTGGAAAAACGAACATGGACCTGACCCAACGCCACTCTGCCCACTACCAACCCGGCACGTAGTACTCCAGGATTGAACCCCGCCGTTCGCAATCAATTTGCATACGATGTTTCATGACCTCCAATAAAAACAGGACAATTGCAACGTATTTTAAGTACAACTGATCTTTGATGTACACACATCCAAGACTCCACCTGATACAGTAGTTGGTCATTTAAATCTAGGACTGAAGAATGGCCTGTTCACATCTTCACAAACACAGGCCTATTTTCTTCCATTTACATTATTCTGCAACGGCAATCTTTGAACGTCCTTCAACTAACGAAATCAAACTTTTTGTACGCTACACTGCACTCAACATTCTACCTGCGGGAGCTCAATTTGTACACTTAACCTTATACATTGCTACCTTCGGGACCCTGAGGTATTTCAATTAACTACACACATAAAGAAGGAATTATTTAAATTATAATATGTTCCGAATAAATACACATGCCTAACTAATAGGGTATTAAATCGAACACTTAATAAGCCGAACGATACTTGACATCGCTTCCCATAGACCCGGCCCTGCCCTGCCTACTAACAAAGCAGCCTGGCAGGCTATACGCTTTGACAAAACTTGTGTACGTACCTGCAAAAACCGTATCGCTGAGGTTATACTTGTCTCCCACGTTGGGGAAATCCTTCAGTTTTCTTCCCGTTAATTTTAACTCACCACTTAAATACGCTTCCTCTAATAATCTTTCTAAAGACCGTGTAAGTTGAGTTTGTATGTGACCGCTCATCTTCGCCACAACCATCGCCATGTTACAGTTCTCATCCTTCTACCGCAAAGATTTGTGGGTACTATTTACGTCACTACGAAGTGGGCACACCTCACGCTGTCGTCTGCTAGTCCACGTAAACAGTTGCACGTGGTTTCTCTACGAAAACTGAATGTTGTCCCAGTACAGGAATAAACTCACGTTCGCGATAAACGAGATCGGAAAGGGTGTACTCCTTAATATAGTACACTAAATTATCAAAATGTCTGCAGTGTGTTACGCTAACTTAAACACGTGAATATTGAAAAGCCAATTAAGTACCCCTTATGTCAATAATATCAGAGAGAGATTTATGGACTACATAAGCGAGTGAAACTATTTTACTTTGTCAATTGCTAACTTCGTATACCGTCAATGGTAAATGAATAAAACGTGGGTACGGTGCATTGCTAGAAAGATTTGGCTAGGGAATACCAAAGTACTCAGAGTGAAACCTATATTAACCCTTTAAAGACGAAGCATATCTGTTTTATATAAGGACTCAGTGCGTACCGCGCTGTAAACACTCTCCACTTCGGTTATAAAAACCAATCTCTTAATGTTTTATAAGGCAAAAGTTGCTGTTTGTTCTGAGATCCGTACAAAACACATAAACGCAATGTGGGCATCACGTAGAATTTTTTAATGTTAAACCTGCTGGTATGTAAAGTTACTGCTAGGCTTTAAAAGGTTAATGCCAGTTTATCCATTACAAAGCTCATACAGACTGGTCTGGGATCGAACCAGGACCTCTGCATTGAGATGGAAATTAGACTATATTATGAATAAATATGGTAAAAATGGCAAATAGGTGACCAATTTTGTAATGTCTCCTACACAGAATTTCAACATAAACTGTGAAATGCAAGGAATAAAAGGGAAAGTAAGCTTATATCATTATGTAGACTGGGCTTTATTGGGGATCAATACACATGAGAATCAAAACTCTCTGACAACTTCTGGTGAGAGTTTGCAACACAAATTTTGAAAAATCTGTTCAGTTGTTACGGCAATGATACTATGTCAGAGACAGACAAATATTGCCTCCATACCAACCTCTTTCCTGAACAATTATACGTGCGTGAAAAATTATACATTCAGTAGCAAGGAGAAATCCTTGCTACTGAATGTATATTTGTTCATGCACATACGAAGATGTGCCAGTTCACACAACCTGCAATTGCTTATGCACTATAGATGACCAAAGGGCAAAAATGAGCAAAAATTACATTTGATTCTGGCTATTCTGGTGAACTGTGTATTGTGAAGGTCCTTGGTTAGAATTTCAGCCTGAAGCCTTTGCACGGCTTTCCTCAAATCCTTAAGGCAAATACTGCAACTATGTCATGACCACAGCCACATCCTTTTCAACACATGCACAACCATTCTACCATTCGACACGATACAAGCATGCAGTTGACGAAGCATTACAAACAACCCACATACAACACTGATCTTGTTTTTCAGTTCCTGAGCTGTATTCACATTTTGGAGATCATTCCTGTCTCCATTTTCAAGGTAAAATGATTACTCCATCCAATGTCATATACCAGTAGCTACAGTACTAGTCCTCCTGCCAGTGAAAAATGCCCCATAATCTAAAAACAACCATTCTTAGTTTTGGTGCAAACTCTTTTAATAAGAGTCTTGAAACAAATAAAAACCAGGAAGACAGTATGTTCCAATGATTATTTATGAAAATTCCTTTCACAGAAATAGAATGCTGCTTGTCTTGTGGCATGCTGCTGCACTGGTTGGACTTGTGGATGTGAATGGAAAAACACACAGGGTTGATACTTAACAACACACCCAGGACAGCTGGGAAATTGTTTCACTTTCTGAAATTGATTTTAAGGCGAGATGAATATAGACATTAAATAGTTCACTAACATACATGAATATGTGTAAAAACTTCACATTGTAACAGAGTAGTACAACTATGAGCTAACAAGTGAATGCATGTTACAGGGAGGTCATTACATTTTGATTTAAATTCTGAAACCTTGACTGTGTGAGGGACACAATTAATGGAATAAATCCTTTGAAAGGGTGGAACAGTTCAAATATTTGGGAACAACCCTAATGTATGAAAAGTCCATTCATTCCATTCATGAAGAAATTAAGAGCAGATTGAAGTCAGGGAATGCTTGCTACATTTCAGTGCAGAATCTTTTGTATTCCAGTTTACTACCCCAAAATATAAAGAATAAGGTAAACAGAACTGTAAGTTTGCTTGTTGTTTTGTATGTGTGTGAAATCTGGTCTCTCATATTGAGGGATGAACAAAGGCCGATGGTGTTTGAGAATAGGGTATTGAGGAAGATATTTGGGACCAAGAGGGACAGGGTAACAGGGGAGTGAAGAATACTACATAATGAGGAGCTTTGTGATGTGTACTCGTCACCAAATATTACTCGGGTGATAGAATTAAGAAAAATGAGATGTGGGGGGGAGGGGGGCCTGTGACACATATGAGAGGCAGGAAAAGTGCACACAGGGTTTGGGTGGGGAGATCTGAGGTTATGAGACCACTTGGAAGATATAGGCATAGATGGGAGGCTAATATTAAAAATGGATCTTCAAGAAATGGGATGGGGAGGCCTGGACTGGATTGATATGGCTTAAGATAGTGGCAGGTGGCAGGCACTTGTGAATGTGATAACGAACCTTTGGATTCCATAAAAAGTGGGAATTTCTTGACTAGCTGTGGACCTGTTGGCTTCTCAGGAAGGACTCTCTTCCAAGTAGTTAGTTAGTTAGTTAGTTAGTTAGTTGGTTAGTTCTCTTTCCCATATTCCATTTTCCAACTTATTTTCATAACCACAGATTTGTCTACAATAGCATTTCATCCCAAATCTTAACATTAACTACATATCCTTAATTCTCCTGCCGTTCCCCACACGAAAGGGAACAGGAAATGAACACTGGGGGCTCCACTGTTATTAGGTATTGTTCAAAGACGTGACAACTGTCACCTTCAAGGAATAATACACCCATGCACACTGCACATTTCCTGATAGATGGATAAATATTCCACATGTATTTAAAACACCAAACACACACACACACCATGACAACAACTAATACTCCAGTTCTACACGCATTATCATATATGCATGTTTTAATACCAGAATTCAATTATTACAGTATGTTTTATTTTATTTCTGATTGTATGTAATTACAGCAAGCCTGCCCTGTTCACAGGTTTGTGCATCGCTGTTTCGATTATTCTCAAAATATTGTGGTAACCCTTGTGCACTGCAGTGTAGTTCCCTTCCTTGTTTGCAGTCACATTTACATCGTAACACACAAAAGGCCACTTGGGCCTGCATGTCTTATTCAGTAGCTACCCAGATATCAAAGGATACAGAATATTATCAAGACTATACTTTTCATGGTTTTTAGGACTAGCTGTACTGATGAATTGCCTGAGGACAAGAAGAAGAGGAAAGTGGAGTCTCTGTTAGAGAAACTGGGGATGTTGGATAAGTTGGAAACGGAATAAGAATTGTTGCGATCTCAGATGCCATTACACTGTGACTGAAACAACAATTCATCTCATCAAGAAAAATTAAGACAAGATCAGGGGAAACATTAAGGTCAGCATTGTGGCACCATGAAAGGAAGTGTATAAGGACATGTAGAAAAAGGCCAAGCAGTCGAAGTTCACCTCTTTCTTCACTATGTCTTCAGTCTCCTTCTCTGCCATGCACTCTACATCGTTCAATCACCCGGATCAGCCAGAAACACCAGCATAATTGCAATAAACACCAACACAAAATTTCAAGTTTGTCAATCATTAGTTTACATATTATCATGTTTCATGTGTCTCTTATGCCCCTAACCCAATTTTTCCCATAAGGTTTTACCTTCACACGCTGCAGTTCTACCATTCATGGGATTCTTAAAGAAAGTAACCACCGAGAATCGCAAGGGTTTGATGTATAATGTGTCCAGTATCATGTAAGGAACTTGAGGGAAAGTGGTCATTAAACATTTCTTTCACTGTGACCTTCCACGTTTATTTATGACCTTGTTTCACTCAAATGCAGAATGAATTTCAGATTATTTGGTCTGTGCATGTCATAAAACTCTTCCTAGCAGAAACTGTCTAGCTTCTTTTCTTACCACAATAATTTTTAATGAAGTTTTCAACACAAATGGCACTCTATGACATAGCCGCTGCCTGCAGCTGAGCTGAATTACTGATGCACAATCCAGAGAAGAAGAAAAGATGCAATAATTCTTAGCATGTTATGACAGCAGTGCACAAATCCCGGGTGTCAAGTCACCATGGTGACTAAACTTTGTCTAGTGGCACCTAGTATTTTTGGGTCCTTAGTTTGGTCCAGGCTTCGTAACACCATGCTGGCACCTAGAATTTTGACGTGGCCCATAGATTTTTTAAAAATCTGTGCATCCCTGTGTTGTGACATGTTAACAGAAGAGTTGCCTATCTTCATTTAAAGTGACCTCTTATGAGTCATTTTATGATAGGAATCAGCCTAACAGACATAAATTGGATCCTTATATTTGTCACCATATACTTTTGTTGCTTTCCTAATCAGATCAATTTCAGCTAATAGGGAATTCCTAGAACTGAAAAATATCAAATAAGCATATGAGATTTGAGGTTATCAGTATACTGAATATTCAGATTTACTGTCTTCTTGGATGTGATGTAGTATAGCCTGGTAGACAAGCACCCTGAAGATTGATGCAGCAGGTTCCTCCAAAATGCTGGTATGTATCTACACAGCATCCCGTCACAGACAACCATGACCTTCATATAATCAACCAATAGAATCTGTAAATTCCTGTAATACTGGACTTTCGATAGCCAGAGAAAGCACCTGTAAATATTTCAAGTAGACTTCTGGACCAAGTGACATACAATGAACCTGTAATGCTCCTCACAATTTAGACCATAATCATTTCATCACTGTATATACTTTTGTACTTCAATAGGAATCACTCGCTATATAACAAAAAGCTTTGCAAACTCATGAAAATAATGTGTGCTACACTATCTAACTAACTGCCTCCATGGAGCAGAGTCCTTCACGAGAAGCTAACAGGTCCTCAGCTAGTCAAGAAATTCCCCACATTTTATGGAACCTGAAGGTTCATTACTGCATTTACAAGAGCCAGCCACCTGTTCCTATCCTGAGCCAGCTCAATCCAGTCCATGCCCCCCATCCCACTTTATGAAGATCCATTTTAAAATAACGGGTGCTACAATACATCTAAAAACCAAAATGAAGGAGTTTAACATGATGGTGATGGTGATGGTGATGGTGATGATGATGATGATGATGATGATGATATGACAATGGTGGTGGTGGTGGTGGTGGTGGTGGTGGTGGTGGTGGTGGTGGTGGTGGTGGTGGTGGTGGTGGTGGTGGTGGTGGTGATGATGATGATAAAATCATAGTACAGTAAAATCTTCATCACTACCTCCACCACCAAAACTGGCACCACAGGTTACTACATAATAATAACGACAGTAGCCAGGACAACCTGTCCATCCAAGCTACTACGATCTTCTTATTCAACTGTAACATAAACACAAAACTGACACAAACTGCTTAGTCTTTGGCTTCCATTTACAGAAAATATAATGTACATAATTTACATATTACATACATTACATTAATTCTTCTTCTTCTTTTGCTCCTGTGTGATGCCCTGACTTTCCTGATATTGCCGAATTAACACTTCTTGGACATCTGGCAAAACTGGTGAGTACCTGCTGTATTCCATACTGAATTCACCTTTCCCTTGTGTAGAGGACCTCAACTCTGAGGCAAAACCAAACATATCATTCAGTGGCACCTGAAATACAACAAAATGTTACAAGAAAGCAAACAATGATCTCATGCCTTAAAATTTAAGACAGTTATGTAAACGCAGTTAGAGATCACTATAATACAATTTATTAAAAAGTTGATTTGTGTATATCATGCATCATGTTCCCTGAAACAAAAGATTCATTTCATACAAAATGAAGTCACAGTTTTAATGCACCCATGATAATGAACATTCATTGCTCACATATGGCTGTACACCTGCAGGCATTAGGAATAGGAGATTTTGTCCTCCATGATCTTACATAATAATCTGCTGCTTGTCAGAAAATTACATTCCAAGTACATCAGAATCAAATCAGGATAAATTTCACTTCGCACATAAATTCTGCCCAGTCTCTTACAATTCTCTGAGATGGCAGGGGTGGACATGTAACACACAGCCTTGAGTACCTTCACTGCAACCTGACCTTCATGCAGCAGTAGATGCAATTATCAAAACTGAGGCCCCAGTAACCAACTGACAATGACACAACCATTACATCCAGTAAACAGGAAATAAGATATGGTATTCACAAAGATGTGGAAAAATGAATAAGAAATGCATGAATGGCAAGGTCATTCATACAATGACAATATGGCTATTCTGCAGGGAACAAACATGGATGGACACTAAAAAGACATGTGCCATTTGGCATATGTCTTTAATGAAAATGTAACAGTGTAGTGTCATAATTTTCAAGCACAAATGTCTGAAATTAATCAGTTGATACAGTGCACAATTGCAGAAACAAACCTGGCATGCAAAGCTACACAACTTTCAAATGTTAACATGGTTACCACCAGTTGTGACTGCATATTAAGTTCCCTCCTCTCCCTACGGGCTGTGAATGTATTACCAAATTTTCTCTACTACATGCATTTCAGACAGGTGAATGCTGACATTCTGGTTTTCAACTGCACACAATTCTGATATGTATACTGAGAAACAGCAGAACCATAGGTGTCATCCATTTTCAAGAATTTCACTTCTCATTTTGTGCACAAATATCTCTCTTGTAAATGTTTTAATTTCTGTACACCTGTATCACAGGGCCTAGAAATAAAGGCTTAAGCAAGGTGCATTTTTGAAAGTTTACTGTGAAGGAAGGATACTTCGTATGTTCCAGCTGACAATGCAGCTTTAAAATTCTTTGATATGGTTGGATGATCTGAGTTGCCGCTATTGCAGTAAAGCACCAAATATCTTCAAAACTTAATTTTTAATACTGACCCTGAAATTCCACAAATCTAAATGCTATAAGTTTTTTCTGTTAACTTGCCTCAGCAAACACTGTGACCCATCCTTCAAGACCATCAGTGCCAGTGATGATGCCATGACGCCTGTTCAAATGACCCATTACAATTCCCTGGAATTCTTCTGGTGTTGTCACCTCCACACACATAATTGGTTCAATAATCTGCCAGTTACCTGCTGCAAATACTGGAACAATATGCAATAATTTGAATTTATCTAGTGAAGTTCTTTTCATCACACACTATGTCTGGTCCAATTTGCATATTTGTAGCAAAAAAAAGCATCACATGTATGAGTATAGGTCAAACACATCTTCTACACACTGGATGCTGATAGCACTTGACAACACTTTGACACATCTGTAACAAAAAGTTGCAGAAGTGTGCTAATAAATTTCAGGTCTGCATACTACCTCATATGTGCCAATTTGAAAACCACTGAACATAATTTCATAAAATTTGGTGTTAGAAAGTTTTGCTAAAATTTGTCAAGACATCCCAGTTTTGGTTAAAATGGGACAACAATAACAGATATGTTACACAAAGCATTACATTTACTGTATTATATTCTATATAACAATTAGAAAGTTCTGTGATGCTAGTTGGGCCAATGCAGTATATTTTAATTATTCTTTACTACTACTACTACTACTACTACTACTACTACTACTACTTCAGGAACACACTAAACAAGCAAATCAAGAACTACCTGTAAAATGAAACACATTCTTTCAATTGTGGATGATATGAATATAATATACTATGTACCTCGTGTTTGAAGTTGTATATGTAGTGTCTAACAGTGATGCCAGGTGCTGTGCATCTCGGGGGGGGCGCCCCCCCAGCAAGATTCTTATCCCCTGTAAAACCATGGGTTCCCTTTTCCAACCATCATTCTCAGGGTCACCCTATTGCTGACAAAAGATTCTCTGCACTATGCCCCTACCTCAGAAACAGATTCTTGGTCATAGCCCTCATAGCAAGAGACAACAAAAGTCGCACAGCCCATATTGGGAAACACTAAATCCAACAAACTGCTGTGAGCTTGGTAAACTGTCACATTCAATAAAAGCAGGGAGTTTCTTGACCAGCCGAGTCAATATCAACTGCCACACAGGACACTACATCATGGAGGTAATAAGCTACAGTTCAGGTCTCAGCTCTGAAGACCAGGAAAAAATTTCAAAACATGACTTGCTACTCATTAAACCTCCAAGGGGCAAAATTAGTTTTGTTTGCTGATGACACTAACATATTTGTTGCTGACAAAGATGAGGATGCTCTTCAACATAAAATTTTATCTATTATGAAACAATTACAGATATGGTTTCAAAAAAATGAACTTATTATAAATACTGAAAAAAAAATTTGCAATGTAATTTCATTCTAATCAATCTAGACTTCCTTTCAAACCACAAATTATGTCCAGAAACACTGTAATTGCTTATATTTCAGAATGGAGGTTCGTAGGCCTTTATATTACAAAAAACTTATTGCAACTGAGATATGGAATTATAGTTGTGTGTGTGTGTGTGTGTGTGTGTGTGAAAGGTGAAAGTAAAAAAAGTATTTTGAATACAAAAAGGGGTCATTTGAATAAGTAGCAGCATAAATACGTGCACATCCTGTAGACAAATTTTCAAGAATTACAGAATCCTTACAGTGGCTTTTTTATATATTTTAAAGGTGTTATGTTACATCAAAAGGTATAAAGGGAATTTGAAACAAAATCTAGTAATCCATGGTCAAAACAAGAGAAGAAAATTGGATTTACACACATACTTCTGTAACACAGTCTTATTTGAGAAAGTGTGGTAAATATGTGGATTAAACTGTATAACAATTTGCCAGAAAGAATAAAAAAATTGGATGACTTTAAACTTTTTAAAAAATAATTAAAATCCTTTCTTTTAAGTAATTCTTTTTACGCAGTTGATGAGTTCTTGTAGTTCGAATGAAGCAGTACTGTAAAATATGAGATTTATTCAATTGTCATTTGCATCAGAGTTAACAAAGCATTATAACTGTACTGTACAATTGCATAGTAGTGGATTTGATTTTTACTCTATTACTGTTTCCTTATTGTATAATGATAATTACATAATAATTTCTAACAGTATTTAGACTTCTGGTATGTATTGTAATAATGTGTCAGACAAGTCCAACGTTACCAAATGTAACAATACACATGTATAATAAATACAGTACAATACAATACTAATTGGAAAGACATTTACTCACCAGCCAAGAGTGCCAAACAACATTGTGTTATCACCCCAGCTCTTGGAACAGATGTTTTCTAACAGTACAGTGCACCATGTGAACTTGTTCTTGTAGCAGTGGTAACACATGTTCCCTCCACGTAGCCTCCCATACATTTACCCACTGTCTAGGGCCAAACAGCTGAGTCCCAAACTGTACTTAGCCTTTACATTTTTGTTCAGTACATACTGTCACAATGATTAGTAATCTAACTTCAGATGTTTCGGAGACCTGGATTCAAATCTGAGACTGACATTTCAGTGGTTTTCCATCCCTCCAGACAAACGCTGTACAGTACCACTGAATAAAAACAACAGTAACTGTTCCTTTCCATCTTCTTCAAAATTCACAAGTCAGTATCGTTCAACACCTGCAACCTACATGCCTAACACAGCGTGAACACATAACACCAAAGAACAAAAGAGGCCAGGCCAGCCCTGCGGACATGACCATCACAACATGGTGCCTGCAGTCTTGGCAACTGAATCCTATCCAAGTACTCCTACATGTTTCACTGCTGTCACTTCTCTACTGCGGTGGTTCTGGTATATTCATACTGTGTTCAGGTCAAAGAAACTACGGGTGAAATAACTGTCACTGGGGCTCTGTGGATCATGAGAGTAACACACAGTAAAAAAATGTTTGTAGAAGTCTGCGGTATAAAATGTCATCAAAAATGCACTCGGCAGCTCCCAAGCTGTTACATACATACAGACGGACAGACAAAGTAATTCCAGTAGACACCCCCCAAGGCTGTGAACACACCTTCAAATAATCTTCTCTCGCCCAAATTGCAACCAAACATTCACACAACTTACCCTCCCTCACAGCACCTTGGGCTGCAAGCATGAAAGCTAGTTCACTGGAATCTACAATATGGTGAGCACCATCCTGTAGCCGAAATCTGATGCCTGACAATTTATGGCCACACAAAGCACCTGTAACAAACATACATCAAGTTGTCACAATAAAAAGACTAACTGTGGTGTAATATACCTACAGTAACATACGCTTAGGTTCTGATTGTGGTCTGCTGGGTTGTGACATTGTGTTACGTTGTAGATGGATGCAAACGTTTCAGAGGAACATGAGGACTCCATCTTCAGGCTCAAAGTGAGGAGCGTGAGGATACAGTCAGATTAGATGGACAGGTTGCAAGGAAGGTGGCCAAATCCATAAGGGAAAGGAGGTAAAATCTTGAACAGGCCAACAGGGGTTGTGAGCAGAAAATGTAAAGAATCAGAAACCAAAAATGGTCCTTTTAAGGACCACAACATATAGTCCTGGGAGAGATATAAAAAAGTGATATAAGACAGCCCTTTTTGCACTACAGTAAATGCAAAATAGAAACAAGAATGGCCCGTTTAAGAACCACAGTGTAATCATCACACCAGGAACATACAAAAAGGACCAGAAAGCAATTTCAGGGCCAAAGTCGGGGGAAGAGGGAAATGAAAAACTCCTATGGAAGAGCACAGGTAGAAGTGACATCTCAAGACTAGAACAAAGTGCTATTTTTACATTCAAAAAGGTGACTACAGACAGCGGGAACCCAAAAATGGTGTGAAATCCAGGAAAGAATAAAATGATTAAGTAACCTAAAAAATGTGAGTTGTCATACAGCAAATGGCTTCTGCGAGCCATCTGCAATACAAACTTTTGAAAATTTTTACAATGTAAATACAACATTGTACATATATGTAAATTGGTAATAAATTCCTCACAGTATTAACACAACGTAATCTCATACATGATAACATAATAGCTGCATACTCACACTGGGCAACCTCATACATTTTAAAAAACAACAAAGATGATGGGGTGAGAGGGAGTTGCTAGTTACAAGGTAAATATCATGACACAGTGATGTGTTTTGATGAGAACCATGCAGCAAAAGCAGTGAGTATTTCCATTTCCACTGCTTGCAGTAAGTCCCACAATGGACATTACTACTTCCAGTTTTTTAATGATCTGTCACAATCGTATTTAATGTGGACACCAGAAATCCTAATTCTGATGCTGGGCCAACACGTGTTACAGTACATGCATCAATTTACAGGAATATATTTGATCACTCGCTATAAATGGTTTACGCTTTCTTTTATACATTTTCCACCCTTTTCTGTGAAATTACGCCCAGTCCACAATATAATCTTGTCTGCAGAACTCATATACAATTCAAGACTAAAGACACATAGCAGTACTTCCGCGTACAATCTATCACTATTGACTAAGGTAGATGAAGTCAAATTTGACATCTGTTCCCATCAAACCTAATGCCATAAATATGAGACCTACTTCAACATTTAGTTCAGCAAGATTTCATTTAGAAGTTGCCAGCTACGCCTTTCCAGACGCACATAAAAATTCTGAGAAGAAAATTATGAAACATAAACCCAGGTAAATTGTGTCATTGTGACTAGGAAAATGAAGCATAAATTCTGGGACAATGTAAAGGGAAGGAACGTCAAATCCTGGAAAATATACAATTATTCTCATGAACAGTTAGCCGGGACCATACAAAAAATGCATCAAATCCAGGAAAATGCAAAATGCAGGAATGTAAAATCAGGTGTTCACTGCAGTACGTCACAACAACCAAAGAGTCTTTTGTCTGTATAAACACCCCTGTACCAGTACGATGAAATTTCTAACGTAAGTCTTTGACTGCATAAGAACTTGGCTGAAGCTATTAACACAGAATGAAAGAGAAAAAATATGTAAATACTACAGGCATTAGCACAAATTGACACAATGAACCCAAATCCATTTTGCCATTTGTTGAAGATTTATTTTTAATTCATGAAGTGTAGTTAGCAAAATGAAATGTACTGGGTAAGAGACAATGCTCAAAGTAGAGACTGAGGCGGTATTACCATCCGGCCTCAGGAAAGTCTCAGGAATGGAGAAGATATATGAAAATAAAGCATCAGAGGAACAATAAAACCAATGCATTCAGAGACAAATCTGCCCTAGTTTCATTTTGTATACAAGGTGTGATCAATAAGTTCTGAGACAGGTTCAGTAAAAACTTATCTTTATTGCTTACAGATACACTTAATCCCCTTCAAAATAGGCTCCATCTGAAGCTATACACTTATGCTAGTGCTTCTGCCATTGTTGGATACATTTTTTATATTTGTCTTTCAGAAAACTAGTTACTGCTTCATCATATTCTCTTTAATGGTGTCAATGTTGTCAAATCTCTTCCTTTCAGTGGCACTTTAAGTTTGGGAAACATCCAGAAGTCACAGGGAGCCATGTCATGGGTGTAGGGTGGTTGCTGAACCACGGGAATGCCATAATTTGCTATATTACCTGAACTGAGTATGCCATGCTCACGGGTGCGTTGTCGTGATACAGAGTTCAGGCATGAGATTCCTGTTTCTTTCGCCTCTTGTGACAAACAGCAAGTCTCAGTCACTTTAGAACCTCAACAACGCAAAGTTGATCCACTGTTTTACCTTCGGAGACATATTCATAGTGAACAATCCCTTCCATATTAAAAAAAATCAGTGTGACTTTTACTTTCAAACATGCCTAACGTGCCTTCTTCAGTCTTGGAGACTTGGGCGACTTCAACTGCGAAGACTGATGTTTCATTTCCAGATCATATCTGTAAACCCATGTCTTGTCATCTGTGATGATGCCTTTCATGAAGTTCTGATCCATTCTGCCTTTTGAATGAGACAGTGGCGAGAGATAAACAGTGTTCCTTGGAATGGATTTTGCACAAACGTGTTGCATGTTCAAATGCTCTGTCAAAATGGCTCTGGATATATTGTAAGATATGCCAACTTCTGCAGAAATTTTATGCAGTGTTCATCGCCCATTTGCACGAATTGCTTCTCACAAACATGTGTCACAGAATTGTTATTTCTGCTTGTTGATGGTCACCAGGATTGCAGATCATCATCGACTGAAGTCTGACCCCCTTTGAACCTCTCAAACTATTCACACATGTGAGCATGACCAAGCACTCATCACTAAAAGCAGTTTTTAACATTTCAAAAGCCTCTGGACCATTATTCCCAACTTTAATGCAAAACTTGATGCACACATGCTGTTTCTTCTCTTTCGACATCTTGAGCATGGCCGAAAATCCAACAAGGCACCAGTACACATTCTCATTCAACCAAAGCTGGAGAGGCAATGCCTGCAGGTTTCAGGCCATCCTTTGTGCCATACAGAGAGGAAACTCAAGGCCACATTCTAGCAAAGAGGCACATCCCAAATCCTCCCCCTAGCAGAGTTACCGAACCAGACTCGGAACTTATTGATCACACTTTGTACACAAATTTCCATAATAATCGCCTCGCGATTGAACCTCAGTCTCCAACATGACAAGCTGGGCCCCTGAGAGTAACTAGAACAAAACATATATTGAAATATACACATACAAACCTTTTTGTGCCACTAATCGGAATCCTCTCTCTACTCCTGGTACAAATTGTTTTGGTACATTTGTTCCTATAGTTTCGTCAACAAATTCTAGTATTGTATTCTGATGTGGTGGTAAAGGCTGAAAAAAATTTGAAATTTATATAAATGACACAAAGAATTCTGACCTCAGTGCATCTAGGTACACATATTCCAAAAGCAAAAGCTGTTAATGGTTCACTAAATTCTAACAAACAAACTCACTTCGTTTTTCATATTTTTCCTAACAAACAAAAAGTACAAGTGAAGTTGAAATGCGGGTTCTTGTTCTTTGAAACAGAAGGTCAGAACAATCCTAAATAAGGGAACCTGAACACAATACTTTTACTGCTCAGAGCACACAACTTCATATGTCCTTATTTTTACTTTCAAGCGTAAACCACACACTGTTTTGTCAAGATAATTACACTTCCTGTCGAGGCAAGAGGATGGTGTTCACAGGGAGATACTGTGCACTATTTGTGGAGCAAGTTGAACAGGTTGAGACACATCGGTGTGCTGCAATCTGCCATGGAATGGGAGTGTGTCACCAGTGCTCATCACAATGTCTTACTCTGAAGTCAGGAAGTATCAACTTCATTTGCAAACTACGGAAATCAGGACTGCAAAACTCTTATACTCCCCAACAGAATTCAAGGAGATGAAGCTCTGCTGTGCGCAGCTGATAAAACTGGTGTAGAAAATGCCAGAAGTCACTAGAAGAGGTGTGCAGTGGCAGGCCAGCAATGTCAAGGAATGACAAAAATGTAGCCAAAATTTTAACAAACATAATACCAGATCAGTGTGCAATAACTCATGAGATAGAAAACAAACCTGAGATGTATGGATCAGGTGAGAACATTCTCAAAGAAGGTTTGTCAATGCCAACCCCCCCCCCCACCCCCCGCCGTGCATGCGCGCGCACGTGCACGTGTGTGTATTTTTAGAATTTGTGCCATACATTTTGAGAGACAGCCAGGTGGAGATCAGGAAGGCGACAGCAACTGAACTCTTCAAACAAGCAATGCAAGACAAGCTTACGTATGATCCTGAGGCAAAATTTCACTCTTCCAACTGGCACACCAACACACTGCACAAATGAAAATGTTGTGGGTCACAAAATCTCAGCAGGTTATGCTGAGCACTCTTTTAGACAACATGAGTGTGTGCCTGTGAGAAAGAACAGTGCATTCTTCTTTTTATATCAAAGTCCTGAAGCATTTGAGGGATGCCACTTGTCAAAAAAGGCCGGAAAAGTGGAGAAACAATTAGATCCTGCACCACAACAACACGCCTTGACACACCTCCCCCGCAGTACAGCAGCTTCTGGTGAAGAAGCAAATTCCAACCATCCCCCAGCCACCATATTCTCCAGACCTCATTTTGTGCAACTTCCACCTCTTCTCCAGAGCCAAGACTGGTGTCACTATCTTGCGTCCATAGAAGAAATTCAACAGAATGCTACAGCAGGGCACACAGCCATACCACAAGAGGCTCTCCAGAAGTGCTTCCAGCAATAGTGGGCTCACTGGAGCAAGTGTCAACGTGCAGAAGGGGAGTACTTTGAGGGGTGACCAGGTTTGGTTTCATAGCCTGAGTTCCAGTAACATTTTGATCCTTCCATGTACTGTATCTATGGAGTGTGCCTGCCCTTCACTTGTCAATCTTATACAACACTAAACTCCTGACATAATGATGCATCCGCTTTTGTGTCTGACATTTTTGACACCACTCAATTCTCACAACAGATCCAGTGCACCCTACTGAGGTTCACAACAGATAAAGATCCATCACCTCCCCAGATAAAAACGTCTTTAACCAAAAGATTTATGATGTTTATATAAATTAAACAATGGTAATTAGATTCACTTCAAAATATGATTAAACAAACACTATTAAAAATAACACATTATTTCTCAGATTAGAAATAGAGTTCAAGGCACAGTAATTAGATTTTACAGCAGGAAAATCCTAAAATGATATTGTTCATCAGTTTCAGTAGACACAAGAAAACATAACAGTAGGATCTGCATTAACTACAATATACATGAGACAGCAACAAATGCATACTGCACACATCCACATAAAAATATGATGGCAGTACATCAAATACTGTCTGGAGCTGAATA
Source organism: Coptotermes formosanus (assembly GCA_013340265.1). Lineage (NCBI taxonomy): Eukaryota > Metazoa > Arthropoda > Insecta > Blattodea > Rhinotermitidae > Coptotermes > Coptotermes formosanus. The sequence continues at coordinate 503,500 of BLKM01011105.1, read as the reverse complement.
TAAGAGGAACACTTTTATACTTGATCACCTGAAAAATAGAATGGCATCTTCTGATTGCTCACAAAGATAAACGTTTTCTTTATAGATACAATACCTAAAGATTGGTGGGGGTGACGTTATATTTTGGTAAACATACTACGTCACAAAATATCTTTTTTCTCATTATTCCACCTCAAGCACATACATGGACCCTTGATTCAGTGAGCAGCCTTGCAGTCTCACTTGTTTAATGTGAAAAGCAGCAGCATATGAAATTTTTTTTAACAGGAATGACTGTTCACCAATTTATGTTCTGAGGGAAAAATGACAAATCCTGCAAGTGCCAACAGACGACACTTTGAGAGCTAGAGCTGGTGTGAAAGTGCCAATCTTGATTTTTTCTATTCTGGACATCCACAGTTATATTTTCTGAGCAAGCAGTTCGCCTTACATCATTTCAGGAATCTGCACTCCTACTCTATAATTTGTGTAGTTTCTCCCTTTTAAGGCTATTAAAGTAAAAACCAAGGTACTGGTCAATCACCTCCATAATACCAGTAACTCGAGCATACTGTCCAGCGCCTCCAGTCTGCTTCTTATGGAGATAATCAAATTCACATGGACTCAACAGTGTTTCACGAAATGCTACTTTTGGTTTTCCCAGATGAACAGGACAGCCATATTCCCTCTCCATGCGCTGAAACCAGTGAGGAAAGCAACAAGAAATTAAACCCTGAAAATGCCTGTTCATTTAAGCTTTCCTTCATATCATACATAATTTATATTTTTAAACCACAAATGGACAAGCCTGAAGAACCTGGCACATACAGGAACATTTACATCATGAACATATTCAATGAAAATGAGTTTAAAACATATTTGTGGTCCAGTGGTTAGCATAAAAGATACCCGTAAGTATCAAATGTGTTCTGTTTGATCCCGATCAGTGCCGCTAATCTGTGTGTGTCTCTCTCTCTCTGCATGTGTGCATGTTCATGTGTGCACACATACTTACATGCAAATACTGTTCTTTCCCCTCCCGTTCCAGAGGGTCTTTTCACCATCATTTCAGTCTATTCTTCTTTATTCTTTCAATGTATCAAATTGTCTATTTCTTGTACCTTAACATTTTGTTCACGCTGATTGAAACTTTAGTTCAGACAAAATGGTTTATAGTATTTTATACCAATATTGCTCTCACTGTGACTCTAAACTATACACTACACAAATACCACAAATGTTCCAGCACAGAACTGAAAGTTTTTCTTTACAGATGTTCCGTAACATGGGAACACATTCTGCATTTACTTGTTTAGTATGACAATAAAATTTTGCCCATACTTAACAACCAACCAAAAACCAGAGGCCAAAAGTCCAAGAAAGTAAACAGCACATCAGGCACTGCACACACAACAAGACCGTGGAAGCAAGTTCCGGTTACAATATTGATGTGAGCTGCTAGCACTGGAATTACGTACTATTACTCACGTCTTCATCTTATGGTTGACTGTTGATATACTTTCCATCTTTTATAACTACATATGTCTCACATACATTTTGTTTCATTTTCGTTATCATTTTCATTTTTATTTTTATTTTATACACACACACACACACACACACACACACACACACACAAATTGTTTTAAATATTTTAACCCAGTGACTGACTGCAGTCTCTGCATCATGGAAGAAATATGACACCCCCGCGTCAGCCATGAGCTTGCGTCATTCTGCCGTGTGAAACTTGGCAGAAATGACCTTGGAGGTTAACCTATATGACCTGACCACACCATTTGAATGCTGTGTTTTGGAAAGAGAATGTATGGAACCTCAGGGAAATTCTTTAAGATTCTGAAACAGAAAATGTATTAAATGATCAAAAAAATTGTTTTGTCGTCAAATTTGTTACTTCTTAGGTGGGAAATTTCCTTATGTGGGGATGTATTAGAAGGGTAATGTGTCATGTTAATCAAATGGGAGAATCCTGATGCTTTTTCATTCTGACTTCTTAGGCAGGATGACATCTTAACCGGGGACGTCTTAAAGAAGTTTTACTGTGTATTTCTTCCACGACACGTATTTTAAAGAAGCATTGCACATGAACACTCTGTGTCCAACTGCAAACATTTCACAAGCACAATGAGACCAGCTAGGGTCCATTTGTGATAATGGATGACTAACAAGTAAGTGCCCATTCCAGCCACCCAGTTAGAACACACAGTGTCAGCAAACAAGCCCAGACACTAATTTCATATTTTCCTGTGTTCAAGGGCATGATAACTCGACATCTCTACATTCTGTTACCAATGGTGTTATATACAGAATAATGTGATGAAGCAAAGTCTCACCTGAGCATATATTTCCAGATGAAGTTCCCCCATTCCCGACACAAGAGTTTCTTTATTGTCAGTATCATAAGTGAACTGAAATGTGGGATCCTCTTTTGTGAATCGAGCTATGGCCTTGCTGAAGTTATCACGATCCTTTGAATTAACAGGCACGATTGACATCGACACAACAGGATCAGGAATGTAGATTGATTCCTGTGAAAGAAAGAAGAGTTACATTAAGAAAATTCTAACACCATGCAGAAACTGACAGTTGCTACATTACAGTCCAATCACAATACAGTACCCACTGATATGGCACCACCCTCACTCACTCAGTGCCCACAAAAGTCTGTGAACGGAAATTCCGTTATACAGTACGCCTATTTCAATTACCACCATCCTCAATATAGCACCAAAAATTGCAGCGCAAAAACAATGGCACTGTATGGGGGGTGACTGTAATCCAGAAACATGCCTGTGTGGAACACAAAGTTTCATCACGTCCACAAGAGCCCAACACTGGTCCAGAAACTGAGGTACAAGAATCCAGTCTGTCACCTATCCATTTCTTTAACCTTTAACATACAGCCTTCTAAATTCAGCTTGCTCAGAAACATCCAGAGTGCCTTGTTACTTCAATGATCAGTTTCGCACCAGTCATATTTATAAACTGTATTTAATGTATTTTTGAACTAAAACATTCAAATAAAAAGCATACTGTTAAGAATGAATCCTCTTCACAGACAGCAACCCATTTTGTTATCAAGACTCATTTATTCCAAAGACAATCCAAACACAACTACCTTCATTGTAAAAACAAAAAACAACTCTGTTTTTACATTTGCTACATGCTTCACCTGATGATTGGCTGCTTGGCTGAAGCACACAGCAAATTGTTGTAAAAACAGAATTGTTTTTATAATGAAGGTAGCTGTGTTTGACTCAATTGTTTTTGGAACAAGTGAACTAAGAATTAATCCATTTATCCACATACAAACTTTTTAAATAATCCTCATGCTTATAAGCACCTTAGTTTAGAAATCTTAATTTTTAAGTTCTTTGTCTTCACATTGATATGACATTTTTTGAAATTATTAATTAAAGACATGTGTTCCAGTATTTATAATACAGCACATATAGTATGTCTTTACTAACGCATCATAAAATTGTTTTCACTGTGCTGCCACATAGGTTTCTGTTGCATGAACAGAACAGCTCGTTGGTGGGTCAGAGACCACCACAAGTACGTGTAAGAGGTAAAAGTAGAGCCACTCTTGTACATAACATGAAAGCATATATGCATATATCAGCACCAGATGGACATGTGTGGTTACCCTCAAGCCACAGCTGATTTAACCCTGAGGAAACACCCCTGTTACCCATTGCATAGGAGACAAAGACATTTTTAGGGGACAGCAAAATCTCCTTCCCATGCCAGTATATGTTTATGGTCACTTTGTTCAGTAGCTGCTATCAGGATTGAAGGCATAATAAATAATGTGTGGGCTACCCTTGCCTGCAAACAATTCTTGTATTACTTTGTAGAGGAAGGGATTATAATCAGATTCCACAGTTCTGAGAAACTGCACAACATGTTGTAACACGTGCATTACCAGCTCGTACACTATACCGAAGTGCAATGTAACAACTCTCTAAAACATCCAACATGTTTTGGTGTAACATCACACTATCACGAGGCAGGACACAAAGAACACTTAAAAATACAGAAGTGTTCTGTGTGTCTCCCCTGAGGATGGTGTGATGTTACACCAAAACACGTCTGCACTTTTAGAGAGTTGTTACATTGTACTTCAACATAGTGTACCAGTTGGTGGTAACGCATGTGCTACAGTTAAGTACATACGTGGTAGAGTTAATTTTAAATTTGCACAAAATGTTATTTATTGCTAACTGCTGTTGTTGTGCCTTCAATATTCAGGACCAGAAATCTGCAGAAAATGAGTGCAATAAATATTTTCATTCCATTACTTTTTAATTATACAAATTTATAAGTCAGTGTTGTGTATTATAATTTCAAGGTTACATCCACCTGCCACTCAACCATTCAATTCTTTTTTCTGACAGCATGAGACTATAAACGAACCAGAGTTACTAAGTTTCAGAGTGGCAGACATACAACATGGTTCCTTTTGTTCCTTCTAAGTGCAAGGCACAAAGATGACTTAAAACAGGAAACTTCAACAACAAAGCACAGAACAAGAATCGATATTAGACACTGATTTTGATACACACTCATCTGAAGATCAAATACTTTCTCCTTCTCAGAAAAATGACAATGACGAAGAAGACATCACTGACACAGACAACCCACAACACAGACTGAACAGACAGTGTACTATCAGCTTTCTGTACCTGTAGTTCACATATCATATGGGGTCCATGGTGCTATGGCAAAACAAGGCACCCCACATTACTGTAGGCTCTACATCACTTAACATTCTCACGTACGTTTTCCTTAAAATTATACATCTGTTGGTGGCAGAAACAAAGATATCATCACCAGCACTGCAACACACTGACATTATCATACATGAAATAGAGGCTACTTTACTTATCTAAGATTGTGAAGGTAAGAAATTATGACAGGGACACACTGAACGACTACTGGTCCATACTACAGTAATTTTCATGGCCTTTTATAGACACAGAATGAAACGTGACAGAATGTTCAATATAACTGAGATTTCTGCAGTTTAGTGACATAACTTGATGAGACGAAAATTACTACCAGTTATGGAAAATAAGAACTACAGTAAAATTCCTTGAATTCAGCTGCTGATAATTCGGAAATCCTTACAGTCCCAAGACCAGATATCTATTAACGGTGATGAGAAATTCACTACCGATAACTCATTCTGTGACTTTATCTTGTGTTATCTGGACTTCACCAAACACATCTGAACTATAATAATAGCTTAAACAGATCCCAAAATGAGTGAACAAGGTATTATGGCAAAAGGACATCAAATTAATGATTCATCAGACACTTGAGATAATTACAAGGCTTGAAAGTGTAGAAAGCTGAAGTGTGGTTATGGCTTCATACAACATCGGATCAGCAACTACCTATGATGCAATAACAGAAAATGACCAGTTATGGTAGGTTATGGCATCAAGTAGAAGCGTGAAGGAACTGTTCAAGTGACAAGACATTGAAACAATCTAAAGTAAAGCAAATACACAACATATCGTCTAATGTTTTACAGCAATACACTGAAGAAAAACCTGTGACTCAGCCTGTGACAAGTGAAAAAGCTACGACTCATGAAATGAAAGTAACCGATAAGGGCACAGACTCTAAGGGCTGAATGCAAAATATAGGTACTGTCTGATAACCCTGAATATTCAATAATCCAGCATCTGTTCGGTCCTGTGGGTGCCAGTTTAAAGCAATTAATTTAACAGACCAGTAATACGTGTGCTAAATGTTATAAACTCAATATTTTAGCAGCTGAAAAAATTATTGTGCTCTTTACCTTCAACCAGTATGGGCACATGCCCATTCCCCCCCCACACACACGATTGTGTATTTAGGCAAGCACAGGAAATGTGTAGCTGCTTCAATTACAGTCACTCATGCAACTGTGACAAGACTTCCTACAAGAAGGACAAGTTTTCTCATCTCCTGACTTGGTCAGGGGTGGTCAAAAAAAAAATGCCACAGAATTTTGTAGATAATGAAACTGAACCAAGGTGACATACGACTAAGTGCGGGGTGACTTCACAACCACAGAATGGAAAGCCAAAAAAGATGTTAACATGTTAACCAATATGCATTATCATCCAACAATGGGCAACTTCTGTGATGTGCACAGAAATACTCTGAAAGTGGTGTACAAGACTATAACAGATGTACAGTATATGCAGACAGATGTGAGCACATGACAAGCACTTCTTACATGAGCAGACAAACTGGGAAACAGACAACACAGCTATTCTTCCAACTCCTTGATTACATATTCCATACAACTTTATCCTGGTTCAAAATGATCCAATCCATGATGTGAGACACAACACACTGACCCTTGGATGGAAAAGAATTCAGTGTTATGTTCAATGGAAAATGAAGAAATGAGAACAAATTTCAAACATGCATAGTGTGATTTAGAGTTGTGTCAATCCCGGGAAAAACCAAAATAACAAAATAACTCCTCAGGAGCAGAAGATTCAATTACTATATTTACATGCCACAGAAGTAGTTTAGATCAATAATGTCTCTAACATTATGTTCATAGAAACACATAAACGATTCGTAAGTTTATGATGTGACAGCACAGCACAGTGTGTTCCTGGTTGGCAGTTAAGAAACAAGTCGGAAGAAACAGTATTCCCTTCTGGTCAATACAGTTCAGATCCACTGTAATGCAGTGCTCCAGTCCTCACATAATGCATCGTGCTATCAAAGCGGTTAAAAATCATCAATTTATAATAGATTTGTTCACTAATTACCATTGACAGGTTCAATGATGTGTCAGTGACAAAAGTATCACCACTTGCACAATCGACACCAAACAGTGCAAAGATATCTCCTGCATATATTTCATTTACATCTTCCATTTCAGTGGCATGCAAACGCACTAAACGAGGAATGCGAACCTGCAAGTAAATGCTATTATCAGTAGAATACAACACAAGTTCAACTGTAAATACTTTGTGATTACTTCACTCAACATCATTAGCAAATCCATACAGTAAAACCTTTTTCTTAGTTCTGACATTATACAGATATTCTCCTTTCCCCAGCATTCCTTGATAACATCTAAGATAAGTAAGCTGACCAAATCTTCCTGCTTCGAGCTTGAAGGCAAGGCCAACAAAGGGATGACTGTTGCTTCGTTCTGGTCTCAAGATCACCTTCTCCGTTTCTTGCCTGCAACATCATTGATAAGTGCAATTTGTCTATGCATATTTACTGTGTCACATCAAACTAACAAGTTGTCTATGCATATTTACTGTGTCACATCAAACTAGCAAGTTGAATTCTTAAACAGCCAAGGATGGCAGATGACGACAATCGAGCACTGCAATGTACAAATGATATATAACTAATTTTTCTTTTACCACTACTGCTTTCAAAAAGCAGCTACAGGAAAATGCTGACTTTACATTTTTGTGGGGACCACCTAAAATGGCATAAATCCAGGAAACATCTTCTTACGGGGTCTTGGCTGAGACCATACAAACAGTGTGTCAAATGGCACAAAATACCAATCTCAGGAATGTAAAATTGGGGTTTTACTGAGGTAACTTGTGAAAAATGGTTAAGAAAGGATCAACTACACTATCAAGATCAGTTTGAACACAAAAGACACATCACGGACGTATGAAATACATCAGGGTTGCACAAATCCCTTGCTCCAGTTTGCCCAGATCTAATATGTGTGGGTCCTAAGTATGGAACTTGCATCATCTTAGGGCACCCAGAGTTTTAAGGTGGCTCCTAGACATACGGGAAATTTTTATATGCCTGTGATACATAACAGTAGGATCAGCAGCTGACCACTTTGCCATTTCATGGAAGATTCGAATACGGGACACCAGAGAGCAGTCACATATAAGGTGTACAACATACACAAATCCATGGACTGTTTAACATTCAAAGGTGTAACAGAATGAAGAAAGACATACAGTATCTTACCGTATTTACTCGAAACTAAGACAACCCCCCCCCCCCCGGAATAAAACACCTCTGCGAAGGGAAAATGTACCCTCCAAATCTAAGACAACCCCCAAAAATAAAACATTTGCTAAGAAAAAATATTTTGCCATTAATTTCACACACTGAATACACAAAGCATGTCAGACTCTATCTACCTTTACCAACCAAGTGTCACTGTCTCCACCTTCACAGTCAGTGTGTTAATCTTCCTCGCACTCACTCCTAACATTCCCATCCTCTTCACTGCCATTTCACAACATATCATCTTCAGTCCCATCCACTGCACTGGATACACAGCACGTGTTAAAACCCTCCAGAATAACTTCTGGTGAGATGCACTGCTATGCCATTACAATCCACACTGACTAGAAATACATTCATATTTCTTGGTTTATAAACTTACTTGAACCCATGAAGATTCATAATTTTCTCCACAGATTATGTTAGTGGTGTTAAGAGTGTTAGACACATGTGTTCTGGATTGTTGTGTTGTGTCTGTGGTCTGATCCATGGCCCTTTTTATGGTTTTTAATTTGTAGGTTCGTCCAGGTTTTATTTTTGAGTATCGCAGTTCATTTTTATCCTCCAATTGCCACTTTCCTGTTATTACCCTCGGATAAGATCTGTTCTCAGGTGCATATCTCAACAAGTTACTGTTCATGTGGCACCTGGTGACTGAGAATAGCTTGATATAAGGGGTCCACCAGGTTCGGTGCTTCTTTGGTTGAAAACAGAAATGGAGCTGGCTTCTGAAACGTTCATGCTTCTTTAAAAATAGATGTTTATTTACACATAATAATTTGGTGATGCTGGGCATGGTTTGACTCTGCAGGGCCCAATTCGCAACAATCCGGTTTGGTGCGATCTGGTGCTTCATACACAAATTTAAGACAGCCTCACATATTTAAGCACCAAATTTAAAAAAAACTTCATCTTGTATTCGCGTAAATACGGTATACGAAGCTCAAACGACAATAGTCACTGCATTTTAATAATTTTAATATTTAGATTTTTAACTTAATAAACACCTATTCTACACAGTGCTCCTAATCCATAAAGGCTCCATACGTACCTATGTTAGATACAGGGATATAAAAAAGAGAAAATTAAATAATGGACTAATACTGTATGTAGCTGTATGTATTCAATACTTCCTGCACACCAGCTGGGTGATCTCCCCGAGGATGGCTATGATAATAACTTAACATACAAGATAACAAAACAGGTACTGTTACATACATTTCAGTGTTACTGCAACGGTGTTTAAGCATATGTCAGGAATAAAATAAAACACCGTCACACACAACACAATTCTGTATGGCATAACATGTACATTACACGTGCAACATGTTTCGGTTCACATTTGCAGCACCATCAGGCACAGCACAGTATACAGGATAACAAAACGCACCACCACCATGTGCAGTGTATAAAGCTACAGTGCGGTATCGCTGTTCCCATTCCACAAGGCTATAGGATAAAACCAGATGTAACGCTAAACAATTAAAATGGCTTGTGTAGTCGCCTTCAGGTCTATTGTTGTGTCTCAAAGTAGGCTTTCCGTTAAAATCCAAAACTTAAAATCTTTAGCGTGACTCAGTTCTCAATTTTCATACGAGCTGTATTAGGTGACTTGGCAGAGAAACTCCTTTATATCATACAACCCAGTATGAAATACACACGTAAGCAGAATCTGAAGCTCCATTGACAGAACAAATATATATAAGGATTTCACTTAACTTATTATGTTAGAGTAACCATATTAATATGGAAATTCCAGTTAAAGAGTCGTGGTAATGGGAGTGAAAATGATTAAGAACAGTTTTGGAGCAAGACTAGTGTAACGGTATCATGAACAAAACCATGTGCAAACTCACGGCAGCATCTAGCCTTCAATACTGAAACACGATAAAGTACTTCTTTTTATATAGGTGAATACACTATTCAAAAAATGGTATCTACAAATGCTGGAAACTCAATGCGACTAAAATTTATAACAGTACAAAACTAATTTTATCTGCACTTTCATCAATTTCTAAACAACACATGAAGTTTTGAACTGAAATCAAGACGTTCCAACCCAATAAATCTGGAGTTTCTCAGGCTGACAAAAGCTAACAAGAAAAGTTACAAACTCTTTTGCCATGACGGTGTCTGGCAGGAAGGACAGACAACAACGAACATAGAAAGCACTAACCCTTCTTTCTCATGCAGTGCAATGTTCTCCACTTCTCCTGGATTGGGTAAATAATTAAGTACTGCATCTAGTAGAGGCTGAATGCCTTTGTTTTTCAGTGCACTACCCACCAATACTGGAGTGAATGCTCGGCGCAGACAGGCACGACGAACGGCAGCCATAATATCTCCTCCAGTTGGGGTCTTTTCTTCTGCACAGATTGAATGTTCTATTAAAATTCCAATTCACAAAAGCAAAGCCAAAATTACAGTTATTAAAATTAAACTGATGAGACAAAAAGTAAATACTCTCAGAAGCACCATAAGAGAAATGAGGGCGTATCACAACATTCTGAAAGAGAATCCCCACTGGACAAAGATTTTTAAATACAAAACTGGCTGGATTCAATATGTCAACAAAATGCTAAGAAAAAGGCTTCCAAAACCAATACAAAATTACAGATTACATGGACCAAAGAAGTTAAAAGACCTCTGAAAAAATTACTGGACAAATAAGGCAGAAAGGGGTCAAGAAGCAGTCCAAGTGCCTGACTGCTAGATGAAGATGAAGATGAAGATGAAGATGGTGGTGGTGGTGGTGGTGAAAACAATGGTGATGATGATGAAGACAATGACAGTGGTGGCACTGGCAGTGGGTGGTGGTGGTGGTGGTGGTGGTTGTGGTGGCAGTGGTGGTGGCGGCGGCGGCAAACGCAGCGATGGTAGTGGTGGCAGCGGTGGTGATAGTGATCATGATGATGGTAGTAGGGGTGATAACAGTCAGTTAAAATAACCACTCTCTAGGATAAGATTTGAACCTGGAACCTACCAGATACAAAGCAGAATTGCTGTCCACTCACCTGTGATGTTTGGTGCCTGCAGTATTATGGCAACACCAGTTTGCTTGGTCACAAAGGTACAGTTTACACATTTCACTCACCATTACAATAAAGTTTACATATAAGAAACAAATTTTCAAGATGTGCAGAACTAAATTTCATGGAACACCAATGGAAAGTTATGAGGGAACACACTTCACATCAAGCTGATGCTGTACTTCATTCCAATACAGAAAACTATTCTCACAAAGTAAAAAAAGGCTCGGTACTTACCCAGAAACATATCTCCCAGTATTTCATCCACATTAGATACATGTTCTATCAGCTCTTGCCTTCTGTCTTCTGATTCCGACCTCATATCACATGGAATCTCATCTTCACGTACCACTTCCCTTCACAACAGAAAACATTAAATTTAACAATGTTGCAGGTTCACAACCATTTTGGGAACCATATAATTCAGTAGACAGTTCATACTTTTACACACTCTAATTACACCTGATTAAATTTTAATTCTATTAGGACTGGCATAATGGACATTAAGTGATGAACAAGATACCCTCCATAAATGACACTCCTGCCCAGATTATCAGCCACATCATAAGTGTGCCGAGTGTAATAACAACTGTACTCATGCCAAACTGAAACACTTTTATACAGCTTCTTGGCATTTCCTTGTCTATATATTATGCAAATGTGCTGCAACACAATAAAAAGTACGAATCATAGGCTAACTCTCACACAGAGACCATACTGAATAAAATGATGATCACAGACATGGTGAATTGGAATTTTTCACTGGCAAGTTTAATCACCAGTTGACAATGGAAAGGAAGGGTTAAGTCTCCTCTGGAACACAAATGGAGATAAAGATGCAATCACAAAATGTTGCTTTTGGTGGTCAAAAGCAACTACAGCATACATTTTGCTGCCACATTACACATACATTAATCACCAGTAAAAATGGACTGGCACGAGCTCTTTCATATGCTAACATTTTTGTTAATCTCATGGCCAGTATGAACCAAATCTTTTGGATCTCGCTAAATAGTCACCTTGTTTGTCAGGATCAAACAATATTTGACTAAAACACATCAGAACATTCCAACAACATTTTAGCAATTTTTCCATGCTTAACACAAAATTTAATGTGCACATGTTCTTACCATCAGCTGCTTCAAAGTAAGGCAGACTGCTTACACTTACCTTTGAACTAACACATATAACATATGAATGAATGTAGGTACAGCAATGAGACTGCATATGCAAGCATTCCAACAGAGAAGGGCTGACACCTCATGATGTTCACAGTGCCCAAATAATGGCATCAGTCCCAAAACATTTTGATATGCCCCTCTACTTTTCTTTCCACTTTCCTTTGAATTTGACACAGTGAACTTTGTTCAGATACTCCACAATTTAGTCCTTTATACTTTAAAAACTTGGAAAACATATTATTCATTTCTACTAACCCAAATTCACCATCAAAATAGACAGCTTTCTGCTGTATCAGATCAACCAAACCCTGCACTTTGCTCTCAAGACCAATAGGAAGTTGCAAAAATGCTGCATTATGACCAAGTTTTGACCTCATCTGTGATACCACCCTGTTAGGATTGGCTCCCATTCGATCAAGTTTGTTAATGAATGCCAGACATGGAATATTATAACGTTTCATTTGTCTGTTGACTGTCATGGTCTGGCTCTGTACTCCACCAACAGCACAAAGAACTAGAATGGCTCCATCCAACACTCTCAACGCTCGTTCCACTTCCACTGTAAAATCAACATGACCTACAACACACAATGGAACATTAACTGAAGTAATGGTCAGAAAACAGTATCTACCAGGAATATATGCTGTTGTCATGAAACATGAGTACCAGATTAACTCTAACCCACGTAACCAATTACCACCTACAAGTCCTGAAAAATATACTTAAAACAATCCATCAGATTCAATGTCACCAAGAGTACTGTGTTATGACATTAGTTATGAAAAGTACAGGTTATCAGAGAGCCACACAGCAGTTACCTTTTATGCTAGAGTGAGCTCTAAGTTTGTGTATATCAAAATAAATTAACTTGGAGCAGACAACCAAAGTTAAATATTTCAATGTTTCATGAAGAATATATCAGCAGATATCCTCTGAGTTCCTCTGCTGTTAATTATCATTTCACGTTTTCTTTACATCTATGGCTTATCCTGTGGATTGACATTACATCAGTAAGTTTCATGACTAAACGGTACCATGGATAAAAATGTTACAAAATCCGTATTGTGTAGAGTTTCATAATAAACAAACTGTGCCCTATAATGTAAAACTCTGTTAATTCAAAATGCTTGGCACTGAAAAATCAGGCTTCAAACTATGAATTTTCAAATTACCCAGCTTTTTTAGGGCATACCTACCTGTTTCGTAGTTGGCTGAAGTCCCAAAGTAACGTTGCAAGCAATGACATTTTTACGTAATTGAGTGACTAGAATATCTCCTCGTATTTCTTTTTTAAATGCTTACTATATAATTCAGTACCATTTACATCACAAAGCAAGCCAGCAAAAATAACTCATGTTTGTCAAACTTTGATCTTAGTGCACTACTGTAAAATGGTGCAGTCATTATTCTTGCAACATGGTGGTAAGCATTGGACCAATGTCAGTAGCTTTGCCAGGTTACGCCACTGTGCACAACATATGACCCAGAAAAACGTTCACTGCATGCACAGAATACACAATGGTTCCTTCAGATCACAGAAAGATTAGAGGTTGGTGTCAGCTGTAGTTAAGTTTGCACAGTACATACTTTGTTGTTGTTAACATAATCTATGAATGATGCAGAAAAATGCCCACTAGACATATAGATCAGAAAATAATTTCTTCACATCACAGAAAAATTATTGGTGGTTGGGATCAATTGGTCAACTTTGAGAAACTTGTCAAAGCTACTCCTTATTTAACTTAACACTCTTTGTCAATTTGCTGGTTAATAGATATCTCTGGATAATATAATACTGGATATCGCAGATTTTACTCTATATGGTATTTCAAATTTCTGAGATTTTACTGTACTTCAACAAGTGACATAGCAGCCTGATATACACTGCCTGGCAAGCAACCTGATGAGTATTCTGGCCTTCTGGGTTGTTTTGATGACAGGGTTGTTGATTTCTAACATTTCAAGGAGACATAATGCCTTCACCTTGCAGGACTAAGCAGTCCCTGCCACTCAGTGTTACAACTCAGACAGCCAGAAACCTCAACAGCAACCCTGTTGAAACCTCAATCTCACAATGTAATTATGCTCATAATGGAATTATGAGTAAAATAAGCACCACAGAAAGTGCAGATGGAGTAACAATTTTCCTTGAAAACAAACATTTTGGCTTACAGTCAGAAAACTGTCTTCCCATCTCCAATCCCACGCTGTAAAAGTTCAAATGTACAAAACTGTAATTATAAGCCACTTTATTTGGCTGTACAACATGAAACCTTAATTTAAAGAAAAAGCAGGGATTGTGAGTGTCCAAGAAAAACATGCCAAGGAGAATACTTGATCCCCAGCGGCAGGAAGCCTTCTTAAGTGGGTTCCTTGTCACCACTGCACGGTGATTACTCAGGTTGTGGACAGACGACTTCCAGAGTGGATGGCAGCAGGTACAGACTGAACATGCAGTCACGGTCAGTCAAGAAGAGATACACCACGAACTTGGGGTTAGGGCAGGAGGCTAACAACTGTCCACCATAACAGAACAGCATGATACACACTGTTATACGGGACCTTGGACTCGGACAAAAAGAAAAGGGTAAGTACTTGTAAACTTTTAGATTTCATCAAAGCTGTGGAATTTTTTGACCAGCTAAACAACTACCAGCTTTCCAAGAAGTACTCTGCTCCTTTTAATTAGTTAAGAGGGCGGAAGTAACAGGAGGCTGGAGAAAAGTGCATAATGAACAGTTCCATAATTGGTACTTTCACCAACTGTTAGTATTCGACACACAGTGTGTGTGCAGTATACGTGGTAGAAATAAAAAGGCATACAAAATTTAAGTAAGACAACCTCAACGGAAGAGACTACTTGAAGGACCTATACATAGACAGGAAGACAATATTAAGGATGATCATACGAAACGGGATCGGATGGGATGCGATGCAATCAGATGAGACGAAATGGGCTGGAATAGAATGGCACAGTGTGGACTGGAGTCACATGAATCAGTAGCAGGCTCCTGTGACTATGATAATGAACCTCCAGCTTCCACAAAAGGCAGGTAATTTCTTGACTTGCTGACTAACTATTAGCTTCTCAAGAAAGATCCTGTTCCCTGGAGTAGGTTGGTTAGTTGCCAATTTAGGTAGGAGGTATACACGAAGCTACACAACGTGAGACTTATTCACAGCTTGAATTCCCACCATGGAACCTGAAGGTTCATTACCACATTCACAAAGGCCTGCCACAGGTCCCTCTCCTGAGCCAGATCAAGCCAGTTCCTGCCCCCACCTCTTGAAGCTCCAGTTAATATTATCCTCTTACATGCCAAATCTCATGTCCCTTTTCCAGTGCTTGTATCATTCCAATGGATCAGTTTAAGTCTGTGGCTTTGTGAAATGTTTTGTAACATCGTAAGTTGTTACAGTAATGAGTTGTTAACACTTCACCCAACATCCAATCCAGAGGATCACCCCTTGTCGGCTGTATGTAACGGCTTATTCAATAGACTTACACCTACCCACCAAATCTGGAGGCTCTTCCTCCATCCTCAACCTCAGGACACACCATGCTGTGGTGAGAGCAACCCATTCATCATGGCCCAAGTTTTAATAATTACCTTATTTATCAACATTATAGATAATTCATTAACCTGGCAAGCATAATGTTTACTAACCAGGAGTGTCTATGATATTGATGTTATGATCTTTCCAAAGTGTGTAAGTAGCAGCAGACTGAATAGTTATGCCTCGTTGCCTTTCAAGTTCCATTGAATCCATAGTAGCTCCAATATTATCTTTTCCTTTTACCTGTGGAATTTGCAAACATTAACAATTAAAGTTACATTTTTATAGTAAATCCTTAAGATCATGAACTCATGGAACTCTTGGTATCTTACCTCATGCATTTCAGCTATCCTCCCAGTATAAAATAAGATCCGTTCTGTGAGTGTTGTTTTTCCAGAATCAATATGAGCCGAGATTCCTATGTTGCGGATGTATTCTAAGGCTTTATGCTCTGCATATTTAGCATATGAAGCCATATGTGCTACATTTTCCTGAAAATACAAAATACAAACCTAAGAACATAATGTCACTTCAAAATAAATGGCTCAACTTCTTAAAACTGCAAAGTACTAAAGTCAAAAATGTGACTTGGATTTCCAGCTCACACAACTGGAAGAATTCATATCTCTGTGCCTAATTTAATGACATTACACACAAACGAGTTCATTCAAGCGTAACACTTCTGACTGGTATTAAAGATAACCAATTTGAATCTCAAGTTTTTAATGGCTTTCCTGGTTCTTCTACAGGCAAATGCCAGTACAGCACTGCACATCAGACCATGGCCATTTCTTTCCAAATCCTTTTAAAATCATTTTAGCATTCAATGCTATACACTCTGAACTACTGATAATATCATAAAAGTAACCATAATAAGTAATTAAATAAATCTATAAACTATAATTTTATGTGTTGTCTTGTTGGGGTGTGAAACTTTATCTCTCAGACTAATGGGAAAACACAGTCTAGAAGCGTTATGAGAACATGGTGCTATGAGGAATATTTGCTCCTAGGAAGGAGGAAGTGAGAGGAGGTTCCAGAAAACTGAATAAACTTTATTGTTTATACTTGTCACAAAAACTTTGGGTGATCGGATTAATGAGGAGGAAATGGGTGCAGCATGTGGCTTATATGGACGAGAAGCCAAATGCATACAGAGATTTGGTGGTGATGTCTGAAGGAAAGGAACCACCTGAAAGATCCAGGCACAAATGGGAGGATAACATTAAAATTGATCTTTAAAAAATAGGATGGGAGGGCATGGACTGCATTCATCTGCCTCAGATATGGGCCAATAATGAGCTCCTGTGAACGTAATTCCATACAGGTACATGTAAAGGTAAAGATTTCCATGTCCACGCCATGAAGACATATTGGGGGAGCAGAGGTGTGCCACACATTCTTACCTTCAGCATTTGTTAAAGGTGAGTGGTCAACTTCATGCCCTCACTGCTTTACCCCAATGAAAGAACTCCAGTACCCATTGAATAGGTGGCTGGGTAGGTCTCAGAGCCTCACAGCCAGTAAGAACATTTGGGAGGAGAGAAAAGTCTTTTACTGCTACCAGGATTCGAATTCCAGATTGTCCAGCTCATAGCCTAGTCACTATACCAACTACAACAACTTGCCTCCAACACAATCCAAGAAGATAAGGCAATTCGTTGACAAACTAAGCAATTACTGGATTCTCAAACAGCACTATGGTTCATGAAGTCAGTTAGTTCTTGGCTGATTAATTAATTGACACATTCATGGATGGTGTTACACAAATCAGTAGTAACAAAAAATAAATATACCACAAAAGCTTGTGTGTTTTTATAACTGTATGTATCAAACTTCAGCTGCATAAGCAGAAAGTGACAGTATTGTGGAACATGACTGAAAATGACAGGAGATAATATGCATCTCTTTTAAGCAAATGACCCTTGGTGGGTTGTCAATAGCTAATCAGCTTTTCAAGACATTTCCTGCTGTTATGCAACCACCAGTTCCTTATAAAACATCCAGACAAGGGATCCCAAACTCAGGCACTCCAATCCACATCTTGTCAACTTGTATCTCCCAACATACCTTTCAATGCTCTCACCCTCTCACAGTGTTGAATCTCAAAGGGTCCCATGCGTGTCAAAACTAAATAACAGTAATAACCCACGTCATTTCTATTTGAAACCAGTTGCTGCCAAAATATTTTTAAACTACTTAACGACACAAACATCAGATTTAGGAAATAAAGGTAAGAGCTCAGTGTAGTTTTATGTATACTCTCGTCATTATCACAATTCCAAACTAATGCTACAAAATGTCCTGGTTTAATACTGCGTTTTTCTTGGTTAGGATACAAAACAGTGCGCAGAAAGCCACAATATGAAAAGTCGCCGCATTAAATATCATAGTCAGGGGTTTAGCAACTCCCTCTACGTATTACAATTCGTGCGACACGGTTATATTATGGACCACCCTCACTGGCCTCTGCAAGAACATACATATCATGCATGGAGCGGAACACTCTAACCTCACTTGTAAACGGTCATTATGCAATGGTGCACTGCCGTACCTGTAACACCTCCGACTGGACAGTTGGCCTCTGCAATACCCCAGAACTTCTCGGAAGTAATTTTAAAAGTGTCATGCTCTGTACTTTCAAGTCACGTGTGTTACCAGAACCTTCCAAATGATCTAACCTGCTACAATCCACCTGCCGTACTCACTGCATTCATTGGCCACGGATATTTAATCCATACTGTTCTCTGTGATCCAGTCAGCCAACGAACTTTGCGATGAATAGGTAAGTAGTCACGGTCAACACAATTTTATTAGCGGCATATTAATCGGCCTTCTTAATTAGGCCCAATTAGGCAACGTGTTTCGACCAAACTTGACCATCTTCAGGCCAATCAGTAATATAAAATGTATTATTTTACTTACACGTGTACGTCATTATGTATCAACTAAGGTCTCATATTTCTTCCCATGGCGCATCAGCCTGTACTGGGCCAGGGCCTCCTCATTGTCGAGGTTTCACGATCACACTTAGACACTCCACAGTCGGTAGGGCTCCTTTGGACGAGTGATCAGCCCGACGCAGAGGTCTTTACCTGACAACACGCAACACTCACAAGAGACAGACATCCATGCCCCTCGGCGGGATTCGAAACCACAATCCCAGCAAGCGAGCTCCCGTACACACACACCTTAGACCGCGCGGCCACTGGGATCGGCGGTCTCATGCTTACAATTTAAAATTAAAAACATGTTACTTTCTCGCTGGTATGTAGTGACTTATTTATCACTGCAGAAGTGTTAATTAACCCCTTAAAGACGAAGCGCATCTGTTTTATATAAGGACTCAGTGCATACCGCGCTGTAAACACTCTCCACTTCGGTCATAAAAACCAGTCTCTTAATGTTTTATAAGGCACAAATTGCTGTTTGTTCTGAGATCCGTACAAAACACATAAACGCAATGTGGGCACCACGTAGAATTTTTTAATGTTAAACCTGGTGGTACGTAAAGTTACCGCTAGGCTTTAAAAGGTTAATACGTAGTCAATTATTGTAAAACGATAGAATACGAGTCTTCCTTTGAGTTTTTAGCGAAGTGTGAGTTCAATCACGAGGCCTCTGTTCTGTCTGTCGTTCTACTTACTTCCGTTGCCTGGACAAAAATCTTATAAAAAATGGTCGTGGTAAAATTTCGTTAATTTATTTTGACATTCCGTTGCTATATTGTCATGTACGCTCTTCCCAGCATACAATTATAGTCTTGCATAAGTAATACAAAATGTTACGGATTTGAACGAAACTTTTATGAAGTTCGTTAATACTTCAACAAGAACATTTGACAAATCCCGACATACGCAACACAAGACAGTGGCGTGGTGGCAAATTTTTACAAGATTACACGGCGTCACATCCCAGAAAACTGTATTTTTTATAGTCACCGCCGCGAGCACTCCAAATCTTACGTGTTCATGACAGTTCATGGGTCACGCACGATTGACCCGTAAGCCTCTGACCACAGCGTTACTGAATAGCATTCGCACTGCGAGTTTTGTGGTGGTCACAGTCGTTAGTTGTGTATTCTGGTCTGCGTCGATGTGATGCTGTGTCGTTGAGTGAGTGGTTCCCGACCCGTCGAAGGAACGCTTTGCCTTCATTTTCAAGAGTTAAAGTCAACGTGTTGCTTCGCAGCTTCAGGAACCACTCATCTAACGGCGCAGTCATATCGCAGACGACCGGAATCCTCGAATTTCAGACTCTTGTACTTGATGTACGTCGAAAGCTATGTTTTATATGTAAAATCTTAGACTGTTAATTTTATGTTATTCAACGACGCTACTGAACTGATGGTGTATCCACTGAGGAATTATAAGGCAACGGGTTGCTGATAAAGGGAAGGAACGGGAAAGACTCACCGCTATTAACCTATGTGATTTTCGTTCGTCTATCTCTCCGTGTGTTCGCTTGTATCAGTGCGACCCCTACTGCAGGGGATTTTCGTGAAATTTGATATTTGGTACTTCTATCAAAATGTGCGCAAAAATTCAAATTTGGTTAAAATCGTTCGTAGTTCATGAATCAAGATACCGTATGGCCGACGCAAATTGCCGTATGGTACATCCATGTGCCTGTTTCTGCTGTTTAGTAACTCTTGCACCCAGTTGGAGATGTTATCACGAAACCATATGTAGATAACTGAATACAGGCCACACCACTCTTGAATTAGACGCAGTTTTTACTTGCGTACAAACAGCAACAGCAATGCTTAGGATACTTTCCTGAAGCGGTTTCTAATGATTGTGGTAATGAACCTTAGGGTTTCATACAAGAGGGGGAATTTCTTGATTAGTTAAGGTACGAACATTGGGTGAATGGCTTCAATGTTTGAAGCAAAACATCGAAATCTAGATGATCTGTGCGAATTTTTGAGGTGGGAGCGACATTAGTGCATCATTATGTAAGGTTCTGACGTTTTGTGTGAACATAGTGTATTTTGAATGTGATTCAATATTACCGCCGAGACAAATGTATATCTGTGTTTCCTTTTGTTGTATTAATTCTAAGCGGATATACACAATGCTAGACCCACAAAATTACTCCGATAAAAATGGCAACATTGTCAGTACAGGAACCATGGTAAATGTCGGAAACATATGTGAGGTAATCTGCGAGTATGTGATGCTATGCGAAATGTGAACGCGAACGACGTTGTGGGTGAATAGGAAAGTCAGTTTTTATTTCAAAATGAAATTGCATTCGTGGGTACGTACATTTAATATGTATGACTCGAAATGTAGAATTCTTGAATTCCAACTGTTTTTAAGCGTACTGACTACTGCGTAAGTTTTGCTAAATTGTAGCCACATTGTGCGTGCTGGGGGAAGGCTTTTTCTTTTGTATGGAAGTAGGGTGATTGTTTCTACACATTAATACCAAAAGTAAGTGAATAATCAAAATAAATTGCATGTAACACCCCAGCCTCTTTAGGAACGTAAATGACAAATGTTAGTATCAAATTCATGAAGTTTAAGGACTGTGTGGTGTCTATACTAAGACCTCATCAGCTAGCTGCGTCCCTATGCCCCAAGTATCTTCCATCATAATTTATTACCCTAACCATATATGGTCGTGAATAAAAGTTGTGAAGCATCTCATTATACACTATTTTGTAACCTGCTGTTAATTCCTGTCATATGTCCAGAACTTTTTCTCAGCGTTCTGTGTTGAAACACTTCAAGTCTGGAAGTTGTTTAAAGAGAGCAGCCTTGGCTTAGTTTTTTATTGGTTATATATTTGAGTGACGCGGAAGCATGGAGTGCTGATGGATTCATACCGATGTTAAAGTGAAGTACTGTGAGAAGAACCCGTCCCAGCACCACTTTGTGTACCAAAAATCCTGAGGGAATGAGATCATCAGGGCTCACTGGGAATAAAATGGTTTGCATGTATAAATTGTCTATAACACCCTTCTGCAATAGGCATAATTCTTGAGTCCTCCTAATGCATTCCATAACTACAAAGTATGTTAATTTCATTTAAATGGTTGTGAGGTACACTCTTGCATTTGGCAGAAGTCATACACGTATGTACAGAGATGCAAGTATACATATTCAGACTAAGAATAAAATGACTGTTAACATTTATACTAAAAGAGCAGTCAGACAATGTTGCAGTTTCTTAATCTATGCCTGGGTGTTGCTGTTAGGCATTGGAAGTCAAGAGAGAGTACCTTTGACTGAAGATAGGATGGCAACATTGTTATTCTCCTGAGATTGAATTTTACTCATAATGTTCACTGAATAGTTTTAACCTGATTATTACGGATTATAGGCAACAGTATTTATATCAAAAGAAAGTTGTGTCATCTGTTGCAAGTGGCTTGTAATATCTGTGATAGAACTGAATGACTGGCTTATGGAACAAGTGCAATGTTTCACATTCAGGTGCTGTAAATTAACATTTCGGACAGAAGAAATACCAATTAGAATATTACAAAATTTATATGTGTAGGACCATCCAGAGAGCCATGAAAGGGAAAGCCAAGTTCAGAATTACAACTGTAATTGTACAAAGTAAGGGTAGAAAAATGAAATGTGAGAAAAAACACAGGATAACAGAAATAACATTTCTTTGAAGAGTAGCCATATAGACATATATACACACACGCATATACAGATCATCAACACAATATAAAGGCCAGAGAAAAGTTGGAGGTTTTAGCCTAAAGAGAAAAATACAACATTACAGGAATAAGTGGTTGCCATATTTATAAATAATATTATGATTACTAAATACATAAATATGCTTGGCAACGCACCCATTTGAAAATGGAAGTTCTGGAGGCCAGTAAGGAAGTGGTGAGACCAGATTTTAGAGCAAGAACAAGTTGGTTGGATCAAAACAGTGCCCATATTCTAAATCCCTTTAGAACCTATGACTTGAAACACAAAATGGTATAACAATTATGGGTATAGTGAGACTCAAAATTACACTGACATCCCTACTGAATTTTCCTAGCCCCATCTTAGTGGGTAGTTACATAATATCCTGCTGATCTCCCTTTCCAACATTAAAATGCAGCCTTGCTGTCCACCATAGGTATCATACTTGTCTTGACTAGCTGGTTCATATGTTGGAATCCTCAATATTTCCACTCCACAAGGGACTGATGGCCCCTCATCATCCGTCTTTTTAAGCTCAACAACCCTGGATGGGTTTTGGCTTCCTCGAGTAAATCTTGCCATTTTTTCTTGTCTAAAATACTCTTTTTTCAATCCAGTACACCCATAATCTTCAAATCTTCCCATACACTGTCCCTGTTTCTTGCCATTTTTTCTGTCTGAAACACACTCATTCCAATCCGGTACACCCATAATCTTCAAATCTTCCAGTACGCTATCCAATGATATATATAACTCTCTCTGTCAAAGTCTTCCCTCACTGAAAGATACTGAACTAAAATCCACCAAAATAATGAGAGCGTATAGAATTATAATTGAAAAAATTAACAGTGTGACATGATTTCATGACCATTCTGAAGACAGAATATGTCGGAATGATCTGTTCTAGGGGGCCAATACATACGGTCAGCTGGGACAAGGCTTCAGGTCGGAACAGTGTATCTTTCCAGGAGAGATAAAGAATGACAACTCTCTGGATCCCAGTTACATTACATGTATCACAGGTGGAGGAGGCCACACATTGATTGTTAATAAGCATGGACAAGTATTTGCTTGTGGATTGAATACCAAGGGACAATTAGGACTTCGAACTGACACAGAACATTTAGTTTTTGAAAAAATAAAGTCACTTGACAAGTATCACATTATACAAGTTGCTTGTGGTTGGGATTCCAGCCTAGCAGTTACAAAGGATGGAGATCTGCTTGTATGGGGGTCCAATGCATATTGTCAGTTGGGCATACCCAAGAGAAAGGTAGTAATAATTTGTTAAAAATTTTAATTAAAGTGAACTTAATGATGTTCCCTTACTGAATTTGATAGAACTGTATTAAGTGAGCCCGTAGAGCATCAGTTCTGCTACATACAAGTGCAGGTGACAGGAACATTAAATCTTTAAAGAGGTGGACATAAGGATATTTAACCCTTTGCTGTACCATCTGATGTTATCGCATACCAGTTAATGTAAATGACCTGTGTATAGTAGGTTTTATGATGTTAAGCATGGCAGAGAATATTTGTTGTTGCTGTAAGTGTTCTTTATTAACTACTGGAAAGGGTTAAAGGTGTCATTGATAGAAAATACAGTGTCCACAAATTTGTGTTCCAGTTTTAAAAGTATATTATGTGGTAACCACAACAGATAGAAATATACAGTCTTTTGCAGATTGTTCCTGAACTCAAAAAGTTGTGTGTGCTTTAGTCCACTTTAACATGGGAATTCCTAGCAGCCCTATCACATCATTACTTAAAATGGGTGTTATTCCTTGATGAAGCTGTACATGGTCCCACAGCCGGAAGAATTGCGACTATTTGTAATCTTCCAACAGGTTGTTGTGCCCCCACACTGGAGTAACATGTGTGGACATTTGTTGATGAAATATTTCCTGGCAGATGGACTGGCCTTGGTGGATGAGTCTCCTGGCCCCCATGCTCCCCTGATGTCATGCCCTTGGATTTGTTCCAGCCAGGCTGTGTGAAGGATTATGCTTACACATCATCTGTGGATGACATTGGAACCCTTTGTGCCAAAATAATTGAAGTATTTCAGAGTGTGGCGGAAGGAGTGTTGACCCATACATGGATAGAACAGGTCTAGTGGGTTGATGTGATCAGGGCCACTAGTTTTTCCCACGTGGATAGAACAGGTCTGTTGGGTTGATGTGATCAGGGCCACTAGTTGTTCCCATGTGGATTAAAGCACACACAAACGTTAGAGTTGTAGAACAGTTTGAAAAAGACTGCGTATTTTATCTGTTTTGGTTATTGAGTAATACATTTCTAAAATAGGAAGAGGACTTTGTGGACACCTGTATTTTCCTGCTGTGTGAACATTTGAAATAAGGCTGTTCGACAAAGTATGAATGAAAGTAAAGATTCTATTTAATGTATATTTGATTATAGTGGTTTAGTATAAAGTACATTCAGTTTTTCTTGGTTTTCCTTTTCATTATAACAAACCAACATGTTTTCAGGTTCCTTTCACTAGCATTCCATTAAAAGTGGCAGTACCTCATGTAAGAAGTGTGGCCTCAGGCCTACGACATTCAGCTATACTAACAAAAGATGGCAAATTATTGGTGTGTGGTAATGGGAGGAATGGGCAGTTAGGTCTAACAGACAGTAATGGAACACCAATTGCAGAAGTGGACCACCCTCAGGAAGGTACACAAAAGAAGCAGCAGTGTGTCAGAAATCAACTGTTTTGGATATGAAGGCAGTATGCATGACTATTACAGTTTCTGTTAGTTAATTCTGTACAGTGCTTATGATGGCAATAACAGTTAGAATCACACAGATTTGGACTTTACCCCATCATTCAGTTTTTCTGCTGGCCAGGCAGGTGCTACTGTACATGTGTGTGTGCAGACCACTAGAACACATGTTTTGGAAGCCAGATCTGTTTCCATCATCAGGTAGAAAGGTTGGAGACGAATTGACTTCGTTGGACCCAACAGAGACAGGTAATTGCAAACTCTTACCCAGCAGAGGTCAGGCCTTCACTCTTCTGGGATGTTATGTGGTGATAAGTTGCCCTGAAACATCAGGAACCAACTAGCAACCAATGCTGCGTAACACCACAGAAGAGCAGAGGCCTGTCTCCAGGAGACTCAACTGACTAAGCACCTCCCCAACGTTTTTACCTGCAGATAGAAGTGGATTCTGCTTCTGCAAGATTCGGTTCTATTTTTTAGGCATGTTTGCATAAAATGCATGAAGTGCTTATTAGCTTCATCATGTTCGTCCCTCTGTCCACACACTTCAACTTGGCTCCCATTGGACAGATTTCCATGGAATGTGGTATTGGGGTCTTTTATAAAAATCTGTCAAGAAAATAAAAAAAAATTATTAAAACCAGGCAAAAATATGGGTGCTTTATGTGAAGACTTGAGTGTGTTTTTTTGTTGCCATTGACATTAAAAATTGTCATAAAAGTTCTCTCTTCTAATGAAATTGTATCAGGCTGTGAGGTTAGGTTAGGTTAGGTTAGGCATAAACATTATGGAACGTTCTTGCAACAGCACTGTTGTGTCCATGCCAGCACATAATGCTCACTGACATGTGTAGGTCTACAGTACAAAGGAAACACAATGTTGAGTTTTCGTTAAAACAGTGTCTAGTTCAACAACAATAGTATGAACTAATTGTTGCTGGGAACATAAATTCAAGTGGAATGGCAGTAGGCTGTTAGGATAGCCAATGAGGTGTAAAGATTACCCGAAAATGCCACAATATTACATTACATGTGCATTGCCTACCTTGTCGTGTGTTAATGAAACAAGGACAAAGTCCAAAAACTGATTCTGAATACTATTTCAGTAGCCATAAATCTTGTGTACGTACAAATTGAAGAATATATCAGAAATAATTTTGTTGCCTTTCTTATTAGTAACTGTAAATATTAACATGGCAACTATGTGAAATGTTTCTTGTTACATAACCTGTGAATCCATGTAGCTATGCAGACAGAGTTTGGTACTGCAGGTTTCATAATTATGAAACTTTTGTTGTTGTATTATTCCAGTATGGCAGAGTATGAACTTTCAATGTCACATTTTCAAAATAACTGGGAACTAGCCTGTACTGGATTTTGTTTCACTGGAAGTAAATCTTTCTTCTTCTCTGTCAGCAGTAAGAGAATGAATTCTAGTTATACACATTTTATTCCAAAATCTTCAGTTAGAGTGACATGTAAGCAACTCCTACCCCCTCAGCCATTTTATGAATAGCCAGTCTTGACATTTTGCACCTGGGCTACCACTTAATCATTTCTATTGGCTGAATGTCAATCCAGTATGCTTATCACTTTTTATGGCCATTTATATCTCTTCAAATTGACGAAAACATAAACTAATGCTTGGCTCATTATGGCATCTCCAGATTGTGTTTTCAGCAGCTTAATTTTCAGTGATGGTGGGATAGCATAGTCAGTATAGTGAATAGGGTATGGGCTGGGTGATCTGGGGTGCAAAAAATAATTACAAAAGAGGCAAAGATTTTATCTCTTCTCCAAAGCATGCAGAGTGCCTCTGGGGCCCACCTGGCATCAGTGGGTACAGAGACCTATTTGTGCGAGGTAAAGTGGCTGGGCTGTGAGACCAACCACTGGCCTCCATCTAGTGCCAAGGTTACGAATGAATGATGCCATATGTAGACTCGCCCCGTGTGCCTTCATGGCATGTACAGGGACTTTACTTTTTTTTTTTGTTAATTTTCAGTACCCACCTTTTCCACATTCTAGCAAAATTTAATGCATACACATTCTGTATTCTTGGGCACTATTAAGTCAAAATGTCACAAAATCACCCCCTGACCACTAACACTGATCACAAGTGGGAATGAATTGTAACCATGTCATGACATGTGTATCACAGGTGCTTCCCTTCACAGTGAACAATTTATGCAAAACTGAGCCTCAGTACTCTGAGTGTACCTGGTAGTATGCTCCAAATTCATATGATTGAAACTCATCCCACACAACCTGTCTGCCTTACACGTTGCTACTATATAAGGAGAATTTGTGCATTAATGTACGTAAAATGCATATTTATACTTTTGCATGATGAAAGCAGGAAAAATATTTTGTAGGAAAACTAAAATGGAAGACTTTAGTTTTTTACACTCCTGTGGACACTTTTTTCAGTTCCTGGACTGAACGATGTCTGTAAGGTAGCTTGTGGTCAGCAGCACACATTGGTGATGACATCCAATGGCAGAATTTTTGTGTGGGGAAGTAACAAACATGGTCAGCTAGGTGTGGATCCTACTCTCCATTCAGTCATCGTCACCCCTAAAGAAATTGTTTTGCCACTGCAACCTGATGCAGGATGTATCCTGCTCTCTGGCTGGACGCATGCTGCCATTCTAACAGGTTTCTGTACTCAGTTAATGCATATTTAAAGTTCTAATAATTGAGTGGACATAAGCTATGTGACAGGTGGATGATAGGAGCCTAGAGTGTGCTTTTAATAGTGCAAACTTAACAGGCACTGTTATTGTATTGGTGTCTTTGAAATTGATGAGTTATGAGTAAATACTGTACAGGCTATATTTATGTATGCTAAGTGACATTTTTTCTGAGGCTTATTTGATAGCACTCAGTAGCTCAGATTTTACAAACATGTAAAGTGAAATGATTCATTGGTGACTATGAAACGAAACAGAAATTGAAGTTCTCATGGCCTAATGGGAACACTATCCAAGAATATGTCTGGCGAGACTGAGGAAAAGCTGCAAAAACTTTGTCAGGCTAGTTGTTGTCTGAGCCAAGATGAATTTGGGCACATTTATTGCTATAATGTGACAAGAGAAACCTTTTGTGTCTGCCATGCAGGTAAATATTAACAAATAAAACTCCAGCTTTTTTTTTTTCCTGGGTTTTAAAACAGTTCACATTAACACTTAGCCCTTGCAAGTTAACACTCTGTAAAACAGATAACGAAGAATGAATATTTTACCACAACATAAACCCAAGCACACATCAATGTGTGAGATAATCCATGTCTTGTTCACATATACCTTGCCTGCCCATTTCCTCTCTATAATGGTTTTAAATGTTCATATTTTTGCAGATGACGGCAAGATAATTAACTGGGGAAGAAACACATATGCACAGCTTGGGTGTCATGAATATCAGCGACCACTTTCCTGGAAGCCTCAAATAATGAACAATATAGGAAATGTGACACAGCTGGCAGTTGGTGCAGAACACAACATTGCAGTACTTGGTACATTTGAACTAATTTTTTATTTTATTTGTCATATGTGATTAAAATATGCTATAAATATGTGAAAAATCAAATAAAAATCAAAAGTTAATGTGCAGTATTATGTGCTTCACTGCCACTGTTTCTGATCTGTATAATTTATTCTTATTGAAGTATCCTGTTAATATTAAATCATGGTGCAAAGACAGTATGAGGTGCAGCAAAAATTTGCTGATCTGGGGCAATATATCAATACCTTAGTTACATGTGAGTGTTGTGCCCTTCAAGGTGGTCTGCCTCAGAGTTTATACACGGGGCACAGTGCCTCTCACACTGCTGGAAATATCTCTGGAACTCCCATTGTGTGGTGCTCTGCAGCACCATGTGTGACTCAGCTGGACTCTCTGCGATATCCTTCAGCTGTCATCCTTTTAAGTAGATGTTCATCTCTGGGAACAGGATGATGTCCCAAGAGGCTTAGAAGGGAAGTTTCTGTCCTTTTTTGGGCGTATCATGGAGGTTCTTGCATATGGGAAGTCAGTTTTGTTTCTGGTCGTCATTCAGCATATGGGGCACAAATTTTACAGCAGTCTGCCTCATGTTTTAAATCTTTCATTAAGATGTATCAGCATGTGCCACCTGAGAGGCCTGCAATGTTGTAAACATTTCTTATTGTACACTGTCTGTCTTCATGGACGATCTGAAGCACTTTTTCCTCATTTTCATCAGTCCAACTTGATGATGGGCAATCTGAATGTTCAAAATCCTCAGCTGAAGTTTGGCCATTTTTGAACCATGAATTCCATTCAAAGGCTTGTGCTGACTTATGGGCTCAGGATGTCTTTAAGCATTTCATAAGTCTCAGAAACTGTCTTCCCAAGGTTAAAACAAAACTTGATGCGAATTTTCTGTTCCCTAAAATGTGCCATTTCACTGGTCTACAGCAACTGCCAAGCACTCAACAAAAACGCGCTTATACATCAGTTGCACAAAAATGCAATATTCCATTGCAGCAGCATTCACCGTAATAATCCATAATAAATAAATTTAGCAGTACCAGGCAGCACACAGTTGCATTATATGCAGTTAGCACTTCACGTGGCCAGGCTGTATACTTTTGGCTCATGCCTTGTACACTGATGAATTTAGTATGACAGAAAAGAGCTCTTTAGTGTCATTCTGGCAAATGAAAAGTGGCCTAGAAAAGAAGAATATATACACTGTTGTACTATGAATGAGAGAACTGGGATAGCCTGGTAGAGACTGGGAATTTTAAATTGAGGGGAGTGGAAAGGGGAACATGCACCCCATGTAGAGGGGAAGAGAGCGACATTCACTTACTGCTGAACTGTACAGAAACGCAAAGATGGAGACAGAAAAATTTCTGAACGGTCAGTCACTGAATATCGATAAAAAGATGGCATTTAAGAAACTAACTAATGGACTAAGACCAGAGAACTCAGAAACCTAGGAAAATTATGTCAGCTACAATGTAAGTGGGAAAGGCAAATGCAGACAACAGTACTAGGGGTTGAGGAAGAGACAGAACTACTGTGTAAAGAGCTGACAGATTAAGAACCACACTCTATGTGATATCGATCATAACACTTTATGTAAGGGAGGTGTACTACACGCACCTGATGTTAGCAGTCACAGCCCTTGTATATATACTTCAAACTGAACAAATAATGACAACAGTAGTACCAGACCGCTGAATTGTATTTCATTTAGTATTATCCAAAATATGCTGAATGTTTTATTTACAAAATTATGTTTATTTTCTGTTATAAAAGGCAACTATTTTAAACAGGCATGATATATTTGGAATGACATAATTTGGTTTGTTTCCATAACTGAATCAGGGTTCAGACAGATGGTTAGAAATGTAACTAAGTTAAAAGTTCAGAGCAAGGAAGGCTGTGATACATATTTCCATCTTCATTGCTGGATGCTTTGTATCAATTCATGTCCTCTCCATTGTAAACACGTGCCATTTTATTATGATGCTAATCCCAGGTTGTGAAGTTAAAGGAATTAATTACATGGAGCAGAGTCCTTGAGATGCTAATAGGTCATTAACCAGTCAAGAAACTCCCTATGTTTTATGGAAGCTGAAGGTTCATGACCATGTCCACGTGAGCCTGACACGTGTCCCTGTCTTGAGCCAAATTAACTTCATGTAAAACAAAGTGCTAGTACCAAATTGCAAGATTATGGGGAGACCGGATTTCCATGATCACTAAGGGAAATTTCTAAGCATTTGGTATACTAAAACATGTGACAAATTATCATATCTAGCAGTCAGCTAGATGGGCCACTTCTGTGCACTGTCAGCAGTATTTTAAAAGTTCTATTTATATTATGTCTAATATCAGTTCTGTCCAATTCTTTTAATGTATCTTCATTCACTTTACAGCTAATCCAAGTGTGTTGCTCATAAAGGTAATAACAGTTTATAATGCTCTGCTATGTGTGTGCAAACAGTTCTGACCATTTCTTTCAGGCACAGGAAGAATAGTTAGCTGGGGCTGGAATGAGCATGGTAATTGTGGTACTGGGACAGAAGAAGATGTCCGAGTCCCCACGCCAGTTGGAATAGACATCAAGCAGAAGGCAGTGACTGTTGGCACCGGAGCTGGACACAGTTTTGCATTAAATTGCTGAGAAACCTTCAACTTAAAATATATTTTGTCATTTTTAAAGGTACTGAATACCTCATTGCAAGGTGCCATTCTCTTAAACCACAATGTTAAATGAAATCTGCCTTAATTTCAGCACTCAACAGATACAGCCTAGCTGTCCAGGTTTGCTGTCAATCACTGCAGATGCACAATTTTTGGCCTTTTTTTTTTGTTTGCAGAAAAGTAGTTTTCATATTCTATACTCATGTTCAATACACTGCAGGTATTCAGTCTCCTCCTTTGAAAATACATTGTACAGTTACTTTCAATATGGCAAAACACTTACTTAAGTAGAGGTAAGAGCAACTTCAAGAGCCTGCATTGCTAAAATGTAATCCCTACTTTGTTTCTAGTGCTAAAATTGATGAAGCTCTGACAGTAAAACAATGCAGGTTCTTTTTGCACCAGAACTAAACTGTTAACATACAAGGCTAATTCAGAGGCTTCCATTACTGCATTTCCCATGTGCTGAACTCCTATTGCAACAGCATTTGTTCTGAAACAATACACAGCACGCACACGCACACACTACCGATGATGCTGTCATATGATGGGTTGAAAATAACATTAATGTGCTAATTCACCACATCTTTCATCAGGCTGTGTTATAACCACTGAAACCTGGATTGTGCCATCACTTACAAACCATAACCATGGCAGCCCTGGTGTGACTCGCCCATTCAGACCCTCAGTCATACTGAGCAACTGAGTCACACCCTTGGTATACCCCTCTTGTGATGGGCTGTAATAATATTCATATACCACTCCATGGTTGCACTTGACTTTATCCTTAGTCAGTCACACCCATTAACCCCTCAACGTGGAGCGATGAGTATACTCGCGTGCCATGCGCATCATATGCCGCGGAGCAATAAGTATACTCGCGATGCTCAGTGCCGTCTTCATTTGCTTATAAATTGAATGATTCTGGAGATTTCATCTTGATCTTTGCACCGTTTCATAGATATTGAAATGGCCTTTATATGCAGGTAAAAACTTTTGTCCCCTCTCTGTTACTTCAATTACTATTTATCACGGATTTTTGCTAAGAGTTTTTCTGATCTATTTGAGGTTGCATTCTAGTTAGAAAATTGTTATGCTGTGATCTCTTAGGGGAAATGCATAACACTTATATTAGAGATCATTTATTTATGGATTGGTTTGTCTTCAGCGGTCAGATTCATTCATTCATTCATATCCCTAACAGCTTTTACCATCCTACACTACTACAAGCTGCCCTCTAAAATGTCTGTCCTTTTGAATATGAAGCCCAAACCTTTTGTGAAGTGTCTGTGGGCACTTTTAACATGAATAACACAAATAGGCAGGCAGGCAGAGAAATGGTTTTCTTTTCCCTAAGAAATTATCTTAAAAGAATTCGTGAAGGCCAAAATTGTTGTTTTCTTGACTCACAATGCAACAGGAAGAAGGTCGTAAAATCTGACCCATAGAGCTCAAAAGTACAGATCTGGTCAATATTTCCTGGCACATTTTTTACACAACAAAGTTTTTTCTCTCAACACAGAATGCAGGAATAGAAAAACAGAAGACTATGTGTAAAGATGTGGTGTAATGGAAGACTCATACAAACTGAATGATCACACATTCGTATGCACGTAAATATATTAATTCTTCAAAAATTAGTTTTTGTTTGGTCCAAATCCAGTTTATACAGTTCATTCCTAAAACACTGAATTTCCAAAATTTAAATGTCCAGGCTAAGCCAGACAAACTCCAGCCGGTGCGAGATGCACTTGGCATTTAAACCCATCTGCTAGAAGACAGCCTATAAAAGTTCTGTAAGACGCTTGAATACAGGTGTGATTTGTGCTGCCGTCTTATGATCAAACAGTACTTGTTGGTTTATAACACACTGAACAGGACAGATTTGAAAGCATCTGTAGGATCCTGCATTTTACTGACAACTCTGTGCGTGGATGGGTGTTCCGAGGCCTACCACACAAGGAAAAATTACTGAGCTAATGTAAATTGCATGAACATTATCTAAAGTAAATAGGAAACTACCATCCAAAGTTTCATTCACATAGAGCAAAAAGTACGGAAGTTATTTGAGATAAAAGTACAGGCAATTTTTCAGTGTTTTTAAGGGAAATTTAAATACCCTGAAATACTGCTCCTGCATCATGCCGCGAGCGACGTTTAAATGCCCTCCGCGTTGAGGGGTTAACCAATGGCAGCCATGCTCAATGTTCAACTTTCTCTTCCTCCTCAGGGTGTACCTCACAGGGAACACACAGAGCAACCTGTCACATGATGATAGGCCACCATAATATTCATATCTACTCAAGGTCTCTTTTGTTGATCATCTTGTTATTCTGATTAAACAAAGCATTAATATCATCTATCAGAGTGCTGGCATCTGGTCCTGCTATGATATATTGTGCTTGATGATTGACCATTTGTTCTGCCAAAGTGCATACCTCATTCACAACACACCCAACAACCATGATAGCCATGTTCAACAGTCAGTTCTGCTGTCTGGGCACACACCTCACTGAGAACATAGCAACAATGGTAACCATGACAACCAGGGTGTGACAGACTCACACCAAGGCTCTAACTCATGTGCAGTATTATATATATTTGGAGATACTCCACATACTACTGTCAGTCTGGCAAACTTTTGGATCTATGGAATGTAGGTATGTTTGTATGTACTTTTCTCAAGGATTCAGCTGTGAACTTTTTAAAGAACTGACTGTACCAATTTCACAGATACAAAGAGGCAGTTTTACATTAATGTTTGAGGAGCAATAATAATAATAATAATAATAATAATAATAATAATAATAATAATAATAATAATAATAATAATAATAATAATAATAATCCACTTCAACTTAATTACTACTCATGTAAATTTTGAGAATGGAAAAGAAGGTTGAGGGTTTCCTTGGCTAAAATTTCTTTTTTTTTGTGTTTTGGTCTCAGGAAATTATGGTATGCATTGAAATACAGTTTAAAGTTTACCTTCAGGGTGTAATATTGTTGCTTAGACAGTTCTTCTGGACTGACCCTCCATTTCTGCAAAGATGAGAACTACAAAACCAATATAAAATTTTAAACAAAATATCATATCAGAGGTTACAATCTCATGAAAAGATATGCTGGAAGAGTTGCCTAGGACACAAAATATAAGAAATATCTCGGAATTACAACAGCAGTACACAGTTCCAGGCACTCTAAATTTAAACCTTAGAGTGTTTTTCCTCAACCCATTTTATACTTGTATATTCAATTTATGGAACATTAAACAGAAAAGTAATAAAATAGACTAAAATTAGGATTTCACTGCACAAGACATGTTAGACACCCATGTCGGCAGAACTTGGGAGAGAATAACACTAGAGAATGCAATCAGGCCCTTCGCGGCTGCGTGGGTTATGTTGACTAGTCATAAGGTAGGCTATATCCATGACTCATAATCATTCAATAAGAATGTTGGGTTACACACATGCTTATATCTAAATGGCTCCTGTCATGGGCTTTCTGACCAATCACACGCATGCTAATTGCTGCAGTAGATCATAACTGATTTCGACACTGTTCCACTTCCTTTGCATACAATCATGGCATTATCTATGCAACCCAAACACAGAATTGTGAACGTGAACCCTAAACTGACGCTCCCAAAATGGTGTAGGTACAAAATTTTCATGTCTTAAATGCAGGGAAACAACCTAAAGTTCTGAAACCTTAAATTGAGAAAAATTCTGCATTATTTATATGGAATTTTGGCCAGGCCCACGAAAATGAACCTAAAATGCAGGAAGGTCTTAAATCAAGAAACCTTAAATCGGGATTTTACTATAATTGCAGATCTGCTATTAATGCGTGAAGAAAAATTTGTCCTTCTGTACCCTACATTTATGTTAAAGGTTTATTTTCAAGAAAGTAATAAAACACCTGAAGCAAAATATTTATTTATGAATTTCACTGAATAACGTTATGAAAAATTCAGTTACCAGAATAGTACGTAACTCCACCTCAATCTACCTTGCACTTTTATCCTGGTAAGTGATTTGTTCTCCTTTCCTTTGATTCCTAAGTTACTTTAATATAGTTTGCATTTGTTACACATGTACCAGATCCACTGGCTCATGCCCATTCCATATACACTTTCAGATATTGTCAACCTGAGAGTTTGCAATTCTGTTAACTAAAAACTAATAAGAATGAATTATACCTTTGTACATTACATGGAAAAGAGCAGATAACTACTCCATGCTCCTGGAAGTATGCTACCTTGCAGCACATCTCAACTGGGATGCAACTGTTAATCTCCACTGAACATTTCATTATTAAGAATAACCAGCTATAACATATACTTAAATCTGTTATCAGTTCAATAAAATATTTATTAATGTACAACATATTATAGAGCCACGCCCACTTTGTAGTTCCCATCACTCACATTTGCTCTTCACAGTAACCATTATCATGTTGGTTTGGTGAATCAGGTACAGGGCACTTACAAACACAGCATTTGCTCTGCAAGACAAGAAAAATATTGTGCATTACATACACTAACCATGACATGTAGTCTATCATGTGGAGCACTTCCTGTCATCACAAAATAATACTTTCGAAACTATTTATATTCCCCTCCCCACCTCCAAAGTTTTTGAATACCACTCAAACTCACTGGAAGTGAAGACTCATCTGTCTCTTAGCTGAAAAGTCGAACTATGGCTCATTAGACAAATGCGCAGTTATACCAAAGTCTGAACCTCAAAAATGAAGGTACAGTGAAACCCTATTAAGAAAATTTTCAAGATTCCAAGAAAATCCTACTTCTTAAGTGGGGAATTTCTTAAAAGGGTAATTTTAATGAAATGGGAGAACTTTGGTGCTTTTTTATCCTGACTTCTTAGGCGGGAAATTTTCTTAACTGGGCTTTTCTTAAGCGAGTTTCACTGTACAATATAAATTAATGCATACTTAATGAAAACTGAAACCAGTTAGAGAGGAATGTAAACACACAACACATGTAACTCTCGTTTTACACCAGGGTTATGTTCCTGAAAAACGTCGCGCAAATCAAAATCACACAAATCGAAGACAAAATTCTGATTTAAAACAACGTATTTCCTGGGGTTAGGAGACTGACAACCGACAACCTCATTCTCTCTAGCGAATGACTGTACCACTAGTGGACATACGCACCTGTACAGCATGTATGTGTGCACTGTGTATAGAGTATAGACACATTTCTATACAGTATACATACAGGTCTATACAATATATTTATTTATTTCTAATGCAATAAAAATGTAAGAGACTCACATCCACAGTTTTTGGTACGGTTCATTCAGATAGGAGTGTGGTAGTCTTGCTACACAAACACTTTAGTTCCTGACTTAGCACTTTCTTTAATTCTGTCACCATTATCATGAATTTTATGTACAACACCATGAGAAAGTCCAACATTACAGCATATATCATCAATTCGTTTATGTTTTTCACATCTCATTATTATGCATAATTTCTCTTCAATACTGATTGCCTTTCACCAGTTTTTCACTTGGATTGCACTAAGTGATGTAGATTTACATTTCTCACTCATATTCATAAGAAAAGCCAATGCTGTTGAAGAGAAAACTAAATGAACCGTGTGGATATAATGCCAACATAATCCAAGCCTGACTGCTGGAGTGACGGTGATGTCAATTCGTACTACCCTCCTACAGAAGATAACCATGACCATGGATTGTCTAGGCCAGGTCGCATTGAACTGAAAATTACCAAGTAAATTCGATAAGTGTGACCACGGATCGTCTATGCCAAATCGCATTAAAGCGAAAATCATCATGCAAATTCGAAAATTTGTGAAAATTTTCAAGTTGTGTTAAAGTGAAATCTCACAAAACAAAATCACATAAAACGAGAGTTACCTGTACAATGCAATATCAATAACACTTGTAGAGGAATATCAAAGTGAGACTGCAACAAACGTTACCAAATAACTATACTCAATTTGTCAATCCAGGTGCACCGTTTATAGAAATAAATTTACTTAATAGTGCCGAATACTGGCAATCATGGATCTGCCACACAGGTTTATTCATGCTTTAGTGAATAACACATGTTGCATATGGTCAGTTTTATGGTACAAGTTCAGAATTTATCTGGAGGGAAGGGGGAACACACAAAATGCCCGGTCACAATAGCCAAGACTCTAAATATGTATGTCCCAAGTGTAGGAGATTTACAGGACTATTACATCGAGGAGGAAGTGATGGGTGGGACACGTTACATGGAGGTGATACGAAATCTATACACAGTTTAATCAGAAAACCTGAAGGGAATTAACGCATGGGCTGGATGCTGATGTTTTATGACGAATTCTGGTGACAGGCTCTTGTGAACACAATAATTAACCTTCGGGTTCCATGACAGGCATGGACTTTGTTGACTATCCAACTAACAGTTTCTGAAGATGGACTTTGCTCTACAAAGCAAACAAGCGAGCAGCATCAAAATACAGAACAGGAGTGCAAATCACTACACTAAAACCAGCGCTTTTTTGTATCATCAGTATAGCATACGAGCACCTTTACTGAGGGTGACACATTAGATGAACATCATAAATTCATAACTTTGGGAAGAATAAAATGTTATTTGCTATTTTTATGCCAACAATATTATCACAATATGACAATATTCATAGAATTTTTTAATATGATGGAAAATGGAATACAAAACTTTACCCGTTGCCAAGGAGTGAGTACAGACAATATTCTTTTCAGTAAAGGAGTGACTTCTGCCAATCCTGTATGTCCCCCCTTCCCAAAAAAAAAACAATGACTACAACACTGTAGACAATGAACTACGACAGTTACATGAAATGATATGAACCAGACTGTGTCCATATCACAGCAAGTGTCTCGAAAAAAATGGAAACCCCAGCAAGAAAAGTGGCTATGAAAAATGCATAGGAAAGGCAACTTGCCAAAAAATAACTTCAGTCTTAACCAGTCTAACCCCTGTCATTTGCACTTTAATAAATAAAAGATCTATAATCTGGTCTTACTGTCCCTCTTTAAAGTACTCCTTCAGTGTGTTGCTGAAACGCTTGGAGAACTTGACAAACTCCCGCTTCCGCTGCTCCAAAGCCTGTTTCCCAGTGGTTCCTGGGATGAACCCTGCCACCTCATTCACTGCATCAAGCAGTTTCTTAATTGCACTTGCTATCTCCCTGAAAAGAACAAAGTGGGTTTTAAAACACATTAATCAACAACCACAATATATGTCAAAATTAAAACAACAGAAGACATACTTGATTGTTTCTAGAAACGTCTTTCGATCTATTATTTCATCTGGGATCCTGCTCAAAATCCTCTTCAGTGCAGACGATTTTCTGTTCAGCTCCTGAAATGCATCTTCTGACCTACTCAAGCGGTGCTCCACAACTGAAATCATTAAAAAAACAGCCAAATAATCAATACTCATCCATGTATTAATTTATGACACTATAAAGCATTAAACAACACAAATAACTGGTTCAGAATAAAGACCTTCAGCCAATGTCAAATGAAGCATCAGATTACCACATCTCTCCTACACACAATTGACAGTGGTTTAGGAGAATAAATTTCTTTTTGATCTGAAGGTGATTCATCCCCACTGTGTCTACAGTATAACCAGAAGTCTAATGTACTCAGTTTAGACACCACTTTTATTTACCAAACACAACCAGCTACATGTTTCAGCCAACATATAGCCATGCAGCTGTGATTATTTTCTTTTTTATTCTTGTGATCAGCCTGATATGGCTATATATTGGCCAAAATGTGTAGCTGGTTATATCTGATAAATAAAAGTTGTGTCTAGACTCAGTATGTAATACTTCTGGTTATAAAATAATTTTTTTCTCTTCTCCATTTTATAAAATGTACTAAAATTTGGGGCCATTCTTCAGGGAGAACAAATCATCTCATGCACTGAGAAATTACTTCCCAGTGTGCACCTACATACTGAATAAGGATGATGATGATGATGATGATGATGATGACTGATGATAATTATGACAAGGAAATAATAATTATTATTATGTCAGCATGTCCAACATTAGCAAAAGAACAATACACAGAGAACGAGAATACAGCGTGCGTGCACTCAAATAAACACTGCCATATGAAGGAAGCGGCTAAAATTAGACAAGGAACACTGATATCAGGATGTACAAAAATCAGTACAAACAAGTCAAGAAGGTAAGTAACCACAGTATGGAATCAACAAATGAAAACTTATGTAACCCTCCCTAACAATAAAATGGACATCATAATCCAGGATAATGAAAAAGGAACATGTCTGTTAATAGCCAAAGCAATCTGAGGAGACAGAAATGTGATCAAGAAAGAAGCCAAACAGAAGTTAAAATACAAAGACCTGACAACAGAAGTAGACCACATGTAGAATGTAAAATCAGAAGTGATACCAGTAGTAATCGAGGCAATGGGAACCATCTCAATATCATCCAGAAAGAAACTGAGCAACATACCTGGGAAGCACAATGTCAAGGGACTACAAAAAACAGACATATTGGGTACTGTGCACATACTTCAGAAGTACTAATGTAAAAGTACAAAAAATTTATCATGGGAAATAGCATTGCATGTATCATAAACTGTAGAGAATAGCTGCAACATGGAGTGTTTCAGGAATACAACTGTAAATATCCTGCATAAAGTTGGTGGTGGTGATATGTATAATAATATTATTATAGTGTTACATACCATGGAAACATGGGGTTTTTCAGGTATATAATTGTAAACAGCCTACATACAGGTGATAACCAACAACAACAGATCCATAGTAACTGATCAAACTATCCACAATAATAGACCAGATACAGTTGTACTTGGCCAAACCATCAAAGAAGCACACTTAATTGATGTAGCAAGCCCCAACAGTCACAGCCTTCACAGCACCATCACCGAGATGCTCCACAAGTATACAGACTTGAAAGAAGAGCTTATAAGAATATGGCAACTGAAAACAGCCTGTATACTAACATTAGTACATGCCACACCTGTTATTAATTCAAACAAATTACACAGAAGTT
The DNA here is from genome assembly GCA_013340265.1 of Coptotermes formosanus. Lineage (NCBI taxonomy): Eukaryota > Metazoa > Arthropoda > Insecta > Blattodea > Rhinotermitidae > Coptotermes > Coptotermes formosanus. The sequence continues at coordinate 463,064 of BLKM01011105.1, read as the reverse complement.
TAAAACTGCTCCACATATTCTAACACAGAAAGCAGCAGCAGTACTAAATACACGCTGTACAGTCAGAAAGTTTTTGGCAAAACAGCAAATACAAAGTGCTTGGTCAGTGAGACCTGTACTCTTTTGAGAACAAGCTAAACTGCTGTGAAGGAAAGTGGTGGTGATGATGATGATGATGATGATGGTTTGGAAATTACTAATATAAAAGCACAAAACAGTTAACATGTTGAATAACTTCATGTATACCATAGGCCTATGCTGTAACCACACAACAGCAGCAACATTATGTACGCTAGAAACAAGTTTTTTAGGTACATACTTGTAAACAGCCTGCAAAAAGGCAATAAATAATAATAATAATAATAATAATAATAATAATAATACATTATATTATATTTTATTTTATTATGGTTTATTTAACAATGGTGGCAGTAGCTCAGCTTATATAGCAGTAAATAACAGGATGGCTGCTAAAAGAAATGGCCATATCCAAGGCAATATTCCAGTGTATCTGGAGAAACTACGGGAACATGAAAAACTGCTAGGACAGCTGGCATACAGGCCAAGCTTTGAACCCAAAACTTCCTAAATATGCGGCAGGTATGTTCACCACTTCACTGTGATATATGCTTATGTCAGAAGTGTTCTTGCTAATTCTGATCAGAGATTTCTCCTTTTCCATGTTGCACTTACGTTCAATTTGAAACATTCTTCAATTCTCACCTCTATATTTCAATCCCCATTCAAATGAATAATGTATGCATGGCTGACTGATTCTGGAGTATTATTTAGTGTTCTAGGTGATTTGAATGCTGTTGGATTTATTATTGATAACCAGTCATCTAAAGACAGTAAAAAAAACTTCTGAAATGTCTTGCACATCATCCCTACCTCAGACAATGGGCAGTGTTTAACATAAACGCGGTGTAATGTAATAACCACCGCCACAAAGCTTTACTGACAGCCTCTCCCTTACTTTAAGTGATAAGCCGCCACTAAACTGCACCTGATATCACACCACCTTCTCTAACAAAGCAAATGTCAAGTCATGATACTTAGTACCTATGACTATTTAATAAAATGTGATTACTTTTAATGCTAGGAGAAGTTCAAGCTGTGTGACACTTGAGGTTTCCACAGTGTTGCTGTTGAGGATACTGGTCTTCTAACATGTTACACTGTGTGACACGATTAACAGGTCCTCATATTTTGAACGAACATAGTGCCTTCATCTTCAAGGGTTGTTTAGTCATAGATGAAAGACTCTAGGACTGCACAACCTATGAAGATGAAGGCATCATGTTCATTTGAAATATTGGGATCGCTGTCCATATTGCAATGCAGGAATATCATTGTCATCTTCGTCATCATAATCATCGTCATCATCGTTGTCATCATCATCACCACCACCACCATCACCATCACAGCCCTTGGTGGGTTTTGGTTTCCTTCACAACTCTCCTCCAGCCTGCTCTGTCGTCTACCCTTCCTCTCCAGCCTCTAACCCCCATCACCACATTGTCCAACCATCTCGTACGTGGTCGTCCCTTCCTTCTTCTGAAGAATAATCTTCCCTGCAACACTCTTTTAGGCATCTGTTCCTCCGACATTCTCTCCACATGCCCTAGCCATCTTATCCTCTGTGTTTAACGAACCATACAATGTCATGTCTTTCGATCAGTTCATTTAATTCTATATTATACCATATTCTCCATTCATCTCTGTCCCAGACGGGTCCAAAAATTCTTCTTAGTATTCTTCTTCCAAAGGATCTAAGGGTATTCTCGTCTGCCACTGTCAATGACCACGTTAATGCAGCAATATAGCCACTGTAAATTAAATCAGTCTTGAAATTTCAGAATTGCAGTTTTTAATCTAGCCTTATTAAACATATTGCACAGTGTTGTCTGTGGTCTGAATGCTGCTGCACTGACAGCCAATTACCTTCAGCTTAATAGCCTAACCCCATTTTCAATACTGAGTTAATGTAAACTTTAATTATCAACTGTGACTTTTGGATCTTTCACCTCCTCTTGTGCTGAAATCTAAAAGTAAAGTAAATGGGAACACTGCTGTACAGACAACAGGGAAGAGGAAATAAAAATAAGCTGCATGCAACTCACTGTCTGATTCAGAGGTAGTGCCCTGTAGCCTCAGCACGCTCTCATTCATGTTGATACTGAGGTCTCCACGCCTCATGATGCCAACCACCAGGTCATATGTAAAACCAGGATGTGCAGCTTCAACTTTCGAAAGAGCAGCCCGAAGGGTTTGTGAAGCGGCAACATCACGTCTTTCTAGCTGCAACAATGGCAGTTTCACTATGACCACTCCATCCCTATTTCTAGAAATTACCATTTCAACAGTACTTCTTTACATTCCTGTTTTCTCTACTGTGTATAAGGCCTACTACGTAAAGTTAATCACATCCTTTGCCACAAACTGATGCCAAACATCCTTACTTCATCCTATGCTTACTAAGCGCTTTGTAATCATATACTTCTATTGTGTTTACCCACCCGCCTTTCTACACTTAACAACCTTGTCATCATATGCCTTTTGATGCCTTATGCTTGCATCATCTTCAGAGACCTGTAGCACTATTTGGGTTTACATGTGTGGTTATTTACACTCTTTAATACTGCAGTCTACCTGCTTTTTGGTAATTAACAAGATATTATCATATATCAAGTCATCATAATACTATCAAAAAGTGCATATCACACAAGCAGTGGAGATAATCAGATATCACCACACAACATTACAAGGCAAACTGATCGCAGTGTCACTATATGGGCGAGAATGAATACAATACAGACTCTGATGGCATGACAGTCATGCCTAGTTTACTGAAAATATCTCCACAGCTTCAAAAATTGTTCTCACAAAAATTATGAGACTCATACAGACAAATCTAACTTCACTGCCATTACATTTTCTTTGATGGGTAAAAATGATATATGTGTGTGTGTGTGTGTGTGTGTGTGTGCGTGCGCGTGCGTGCGTGCGCATGCGCACGCGTCAGTGCAGTTATTGTAACCCAGTCAGACTCCATTAGAAACTGAAATGCGGTATATGTTTGGGAAATTAATCCTTGCTTGAGCAATTAAATTCTCCTGTAAAACTGCAATGTCAACCCCATTTATTATTATCAACATTTTTTCAAGTGCAATATCAGAAGTGTTCATATTGTTGGGCTGAAGCTCCAACTTGAAGCGTCCCTCATGAGTCGGTCCATGTAGCTGTATTTGGTACAGATGATTTGGATTTGGCACATTTTCTTGTCAGCTTTTTTCTCTTCTTGGACTTCTTGACCCTTGAAGATGGGACTGAAACGTTGTCCCGAAATGTCGGTAAAGGATTACCATTTGACGCTGCTTTCTACTTTATTTTAAAAAGACGGCAATTAAGCCAAGGACTTATGAAAAATAAAGTTCAAATACAAATACTATTGTACATCATAAACTTTGGACATGTGTATGTGAAAGCTGAAGTATCAACTTAAAATTTCAACCTTAACGTTGGATTTATAACCCATTTACATTCAGCAATCAACAGGCAAAGACATATATAAGTGGTCTACTTCACCAACACCTACTTTGACAACCCATCTCACCAGTCACCTTCCATCCCCTCTGCATATTCCTTGAGAAAGGAAGAGGATCAAAAGCACTGCTGAGTAGCTGGTACCCAGCTGGGCACGAAGAAAAATGATGGGTATATAATTATCTGATGATTGTGATACTAAAAATGTGTAACCTTCTTGATTTCACACTCCACTTCTGACTATTCATTAACCAATGGTCAGATGCAAATAGAGTAGCAATAAAGCTGAGATGGGGCCAGGATAATTCAGTTGGTTTACTGACTACGCATTCAGCCAGATGATGGAAGTATTAGCATTTGATTCCCAAGCATCAAATTTTTCTATTCTCACAGTCATCCAGACCAGCTGTGGGACCAGCCCAACCTCCCTTCCATTGCATATCAGGGAGTTCTAGTCAAGGGGGTAAATTAACCAGGGTATGAAGCTGTCCACTCTCCTCCATGCAGTGCTGAATAATGCACAAATTTATTTCCACTCCCCCCATACATCATTCTGGCATGGTGCTTAATTATGCACAAAAACAATTTTATCTTTACCTGTACTATGCAAAAACACATATCTTTATTACTATGCTATCAAGAAAACTAAAATTCTATTGAATGCTACTGAAGACACTGGTCTACAAAATACTCCGTAAAGCCCTGCAAGATGCATGGTACTAAGAATATTTTATAGAACGTTATCAACTCCTGAAACCCACTTGGAATTCTGCCTTTTACAAACACAACCCACAACTTCAAACATTGCAAATTACCATGTACTTCTTTATTAAGTTACACAAATTAAAACCAACAAAAGACTAAAAAATTACTTACAGAAAAATAGGGATTTCTCCCTAAATGAAGTGTATTTTGTTGGTTTCAATTTCTAGTACCCAGCCCAAAACCTTGAATTTGTTATTAATGACCAATACTAGCAATTATCACAATTCAGTAACCTAATCTTTAAAAATATAGTACAGAGGGTACTTAAAATAACGCATAATCCGCAATATGTTATTTGACATAAACTTTGAGGGGCAAAATACTGCGTTAACAACCAATGACCTACAATATTTTTATACTGTGTACGGATTAAAATTTCAATCCCACAAGTCATATTCCACATTGTGACAATGTATTACCCAAGTTTCTATCTGAAACATTCTGTGATGCCTAAAATAAATATGCATTGTGTATCGGATTCCCTCATAACTACATTACCCATTTCACAATTACCTGAGATAAAATAGGGCGTATTAAAACTGGAAGAACAAGTGATGTTACTGGTGTCTCATCTCCCATTGTCATCCTTCACAATTACGTCAATTTCACAGTCACCACTTCACAAACCAGGCTCCGATCTGCACTTGAAGTTATATTACCAGATGTGCCTTTAACTGTTATCAACAAAAGCCACATTTGCGTAAAGTCGATATATATCGACGAGCTGATTAAAACCACCGTAATCCATGACATCTACTTCGCCATCTGCACAAGTGACATGGGTGACTGCACCCGACATGAATCAGTCTGTTATGAGGGATGCTCCCCTGGTGACAGCCTATGGAACTATGTAGCATTAAATCGGTAACGTAGCTTCCTACCATACCATACCCTCTCTGCATTCCACATACAGCCACATACAAAATCATCCCGAACTTCGAAACTGTAGTCTTCCGGGGTCATGAGACCCTGTAAGCTGATTGGTGGGGCACCCCTATTTTACAGTCTACATCTTCGGATGGTCTATGAAAATAGATCCACAGAGCTCCTCCAAAACATTCATAATCACGTAACAGACTACCTGGCATTCTAAACCAGACCGCATTATGAATCCTTACCACTGTCAGCACCTCCACTCCTCTACCAAAAAATATTAAGAACTGAAGTGTGGATGGAAATGTCACGCTAGGAAAACTGAATTACAGGAAGAGCAGTATGTCTTTTACAGACACAGTATTTAACGCATCACTTGTGTACACTTTGTTTCCTATTTTGCCTCTCAATGAAACTGAGGAAAGGAGATCTGAAATACTTGCTGGTTACAGACATCAGTATAAACACATATTTTAGGCTCAAATTTCTACTACAATGATACTGCAAGTTCAGACACACTAAACACTATGTAAAGTGTTTAAAGTTCTAGAATGTTAAATGACTCTACAGCAGACACAACTGCCTCCATTATATAAAACTGTCATCACATGAAATACATGACACGAACGTCACAACTATAATTACATAAATAAAAAACTTAGTTTCTGATGGTGATAACCTTCTTCTCAGTACACACAACAGTACGACACTGAAGCTGCAGCACTGTCCAGTGTTACATACCAGGCAACACACAAAACAACAGCACACACTGCAATACAAAACAGGAGTCAAAGACATACAGTACATGTACACAAAACAGCATATATAGTAATGTACAGTTTACAATGTTTAATGAGTGAGGTTCCCAGTGTCGCAGTCTAAGTGAAGTGACACTCATAGCAACAGAAAATGAAGCCGAATAATTTCACTAAAGTATAATTATTTTTCAACACAGTCCCACAGCACACCGATGCATGTATCTCAACTTGGCATGGTTTTCACAATTCAGTCATGGCAGACATCAGACTCCTGCATTCTTATTGCTGCAGAATCAGAGACCTCCAAAGTGTTGCTTCATTGGCCCAAACAAAGGACAATCTGATGGGCAAGGTCAGCGCTATAGGTTTGATTGTCCTTCAGTTCCCAGTTAAACGAATGAAACAACCATTTGTGTGTTTCAGTGTACAATGTGTGGGGTTGCATTATTGTGCTCAAGTGCTGTACATCACAGATGCTCAGGCCTCTGCCTAATAGCATAATGCAGGTGTTACATATCCACCGTTGGATTCTCAAGTATGAATTCAATGTTGATGACTCCTGCAGCACAGAATACAGACGCCACAGCCTTCCAGCTCAGTGACACACTTTGTATTTTGTGGCTCTCAAAGAAAATGCAGGTTTCCACTGTATTCCACCTTGTTTTGAGTAAAATGGCAAATCTATGCCTCATAGTACCACAATGGACTCCGGCAAACCTGTTTCCTCCTCTGTTAAATGACTGAAGATATGAAAAAGCAATCTCAAAAAGCAAAATTTATGACTTTCCATCACACATCTTGGTACCCATCATGTACACTCTGCCATATCCCAGTTCTTCATGGGTGGTGCTCTGCACAGTTTTCATGGACAACTGCACTGCAGTGAATAAATCTCCAATTTATGACTGGTGGTTTTCCGGAACCAGTACCTCCACTTGTGTTCTGTTCACATGTCCTTCATTTGCTGGGCTGAAGGTGCAATCATCATCATGAACATCAATCCACTTTTTAATTCCCTACACCCTTTCCTGACATGATGCACTCTCATTACACCATCACCATACAACAGTATCACACCACAAAGTTTTCTGCATGACCAAGTTTCCAGCATTAGTGCTAGTGCACATCAACTTATCCCCTAAACAGTATGATTGCCTGACTGTTGCATGTTACCTCTACTAGGCAGTACTTTCTACCACAGAATAAAAGGCTTGATCAACACAAGAATAAAAGTCTTGGAAATCTTTTTTACCAAACAGCCTTCCTAAACAGACTGTCAGTAGGTGCCATGGCCTGTGAAGATACTAAAGATGGAGGCAGAATGTTCCTGTATAACATTATTAACCATACAACAGACCATGTGGTGTCCTAAACCTGACCACACTATGAAACCTTACCACGATGAGCACCTCATACCCAACGAGGGTGGAGATCCCCAATGCACAAACTGCAATACAGATTACAAGTTTAACAACTGTATGTACCTCAAATGGAATAAATCATGGTTTATATTAATTGCACTATGAAACAGTACATCCATGAAACAGAATGCATACTCTCAATATCCTACACGGGCATATCGTCCTACTTCTACGAAGTACCTAGAACACTCTGTGCATTTCTGCCAGTGCTACAAGAGCTTCAAAATCCTGCTGCAGCAGACATCCATTACACTTTGTGTTCTGCTATACACGGCATAAATGTGCGTCCTTCAGTGATGCTCATGACTATTCACACTTACATGAAACCTGTCGCCTCAGGATATATTCTCACAGACCACTGACAGAAAAGCATGGTACAAACCAGTGTTTCCCAACCTTTTCTGCTAAAATAATTTTTCGTATCCTGATGAACCCCTCTACACAGAAATGGTTACGGGCCACAAAAGTTGACAGTGGCGCACCCAATTCGATTACTGCTAAGTTATTCATAAGATATTTGTATTATATTTGTAATATTTGTAATATATTTGTAAAGAGCTGCTATGTAAGTCAGCATACATTGTAAGAAAAAAACTGAAGCAATTTTCCTGTACTTTTTAGCCTCACCTAAACATTTTTTCAAACATAAAAATATCAAATCATAATACAGTTCACTTAAACGTGACAATAAACTACACGTCCGAAGTCAATACAAGGTTTACTTACAGTATGACATCTGGGCTTTTTTCTTTTTGCACAAGTATTACACTACGAATTTAAAACCTTTATGTGATATTACAGCTGCCAGAATGGGGCAATACCAATAAACGTGTACATCAATATCAGGGCTGTACACAATACTTCTGACTCCGACTCCTCAATTTTTAAAACTCCGACTCCTTCATAAATGCTGAATATGCATTAATGATGGTAAACCTGTAAAATATTTATTTCATCACCACCATGTAAATCATGAGGTTACTTTTTAGACTTATAACCTATATTTAAGTATAAGTCTAATGGTTATTGTAGCTATCAGGGCTCTGGAGTTGGAGTGTCTAGTTAAGATTTGAGATTGAGATCAGAGTCAGAGTCAGTACAGTTTTACTGACTCAGACTCTGACTCCACCTAAAATTCCTTCCAACTCTGACTCCACAGCCCTGATCAATACTCAGCTGCATGGTTCCATTCATTCCTGTTCCCCAGTCTGCTGTTAATGACAGCTTTAAACCCATACTGGAAACTCCACATTAGTTATTTATTTAATGACACTGTCAGTAGCTTAGACTATGTAACATCAATTCATATGACAATTTATGAATAATGAATCGGAAAGGATGTGGTACGCAACATTTATGGCAATATCTGAGATAATATCATGGCATTTACGTGGAGGGGCTGAGAACCACAGAAACAATTCAGGATATTATGTGTGCTGACTGAGAACCAGACCGCACATCAGGAATATACGATTCAAGTGTTCCTGCTTCACAGTGTTTGAACAGAAATTGTGTAGGTGGAGATAAAGTAATACTGTATAATAGATCTGCATCTGTAGGCACATGGCATGGAATCATTACATATTTATGCACAAGTACATTAACTCTGACTGGTCAAACTTGCCTTTGGTATGCAGTATCAGTCTATTCAAGAGATAATAAAATATAAAAAAATAATGAATTGTTACCTAGAAGGGAAAAGCAGTGTAGCAAGGCTCGAAGTAAGATTGATTGATGTGGTGAATAATGACATGAGAAAGACAGGTGTTAGAAATTGGAAGAGAATCCTATACGAGGGCAAGGCCCACTGAGGGCAGTAGTCTCACTCATGATGATGATGATGATGATGATGGCGACGATATGTTGTGAATAAAGAACTGTGAAAGGCGGGTGTTAGAAATTGGAGGAAAGAAGTTAGGGAGAAAGAAAGATGGCAGGGAATTGTAGAAGAGGCCAAGGCCCATGTAGGGCTGCAGTGCAACTGAGATGTTCATGCTGCTCAAAACTGACTCTGTAAAAAAGCAGACCCACAACTGGTTTGCTCTCAATAAACATGGAACTGGGATAGTGTAATTAGTACAGTGACTAAGATACAGGCTGGGCAATAGATGGTTTGATTCCCAGGAGGGGTAAGTGATGTTTCTCTTCTCCAAAATGTCCACAGCGCCTCTGTGGTCCACCAACCTCCCATTCATTGAGTACTTGGGGACCTTTCCATGGGCGTAAAGCAGCCAGGGCATGCAGTTAACTACTGTCCTCTATATAGTGCCAAGGCTAAGACTTAGTGGAGCTAAACACACTTTGCAGCAGACTACCGAGGTCAAATACCTTGGACTTATTCTGGACAAGGGATTGACATGGAAGGCACAGCTGAGAAATGTGATGAATAAGGCCTACGGGACTTTTTGGACCTGTAAGGGCACACTTGGTAAAACCTAGGGTCTGAAACCAAGGGTGGTGCACTGGCTCTACACCATGGTGATCAGTACAGTATGACCTATGGCTCTCAGATTTGGTGGCTGATGGTCAGACACAAGGTCAGTAGGACACTGTTCAGTAAGCTACAGAGACTGGCCTGTCTGGCTACTGCAGGGGCAATGAACATGGCCCCAAGAGCTGCAATAGTTGTCCTTCTGGGGCTTCCTCCTCTTCATGAGATGACTGTGGTGGAGGCCCAGGCAGGGAACTACAGGTTAGTGTGTAACCAACAGTGGAAACCTAAATCCACTAGCTTTGGCCACACCAAAAAGTCTCGGGATATGGAGAACAAACCAATCCTACGGATGGGGGTCTGTCGGGATGCTTCTGAGATATGCATTCCACAAGCCATTTACAGTCAAGTTTCCTGACAGGTGTGAATCGCAGAATGGGTTCAAGACAGACAATGAAGGAGGACTGGTCTGGTACACAGACGGGTCCAAGACCAATAAGGGCACTGTTGTTGGGGTGTACAGATGGGGCACAAGAAGGGGGCACAGCTTCAGTCTTGGGCTCCACACCACAGTATTCCAGGCTGAAATATCTGCCACTAAGGCTTGTAGAATGGAAAATATAGAAAAGGGCCACACAGGTAGGAACATCTATATTCTTTCCAACAGTCGGCCAACCATCAAGGCTCTTGACAGCTTCCAAATTCCAAGCTACTCTGGGACTGCCATCAATGCCTGGTGAAACTGGCAGAACATAACAGGATCCACCTGGTATGGGTGCCAGGACACACGGGAATTGATGGAAATGAAATAGCTGATCAGTTTGCCAGACAAGGCTCCTCACACCCACTTCTAGGACCACAGCCTGCACTTGGCATACCTGCAGAGTTGCCAGTGGAGTGATCAGGGACTGGACGAGTAGGAAATACGAGGAGCAGTGGCAGTCCATATGTGGACAAAGGCACACTAAGGGCTTTCTTAAAAACCCTCTGGAAACACAGCTGGTGCATTGCTCAATCTGAGCACAAACCAGCTAAGAACAATGACAGGGCTGCTAACAGGACACTCTCATTTAAAGGGACACGTATTTGATCTAGAGCTAGTAAAGAGTCCCAAGGGTGATACATGCAAGCAGGCATATGAAATGGTCTCACATGTTCTTTGTGACTGTGAGGCTTCTGCCACAGAGTCAGGCATCTGGGTCACAATTTTATGAAACCAGGTGACCTGGAAGACATCTCTGTCAGTAAGATACTGCACTTTGTTCAAGGTGTGGGACTGCTGAATGAATGACCTAAACAGTTGCACAAAAGATTGGTTAATGGTTGAAGTGCACAGGTCACTGTGGTGTCTGCCCTTCTGTATTCTGGGTGTATTAATTTTACATTCCTTTGTATTAATGTCTCCCTGAGGATGGCCACTTATTGCTGAAACATGCAAGAGAGTTCATGTATACAGATGGTTTGTGATTTTAAATTGTGTGCATTTGTTGGTGTATGTGCATGATTATATCATACCATACCATTGAGGCATGTGAAAAAATCGAAGTTCAGGTGCACACTGTCTTCATGTCAGCACTATGGTGGAGTACTTTGTAAGCCTTATGTTCCTGTGGTCTTGAGTCTAGGGAAACAGGCCCCATAATCTTTGGCAGGGCATGTGAGCTGGTCTGAATGCTGTGGATAATAATAAATATTTAGCCCTTCCTTGGAATCAAGTCCTGATTCCTTGGCCTTCCATCATGCAGCTTGATCATTATATGAAATGGCCTTAATATTTAAAATTTGTCAATTGTAAGTGAAAAGAACTGTGCCTATATTCAAAACTTCTCTTTCTTTCCAATTGTATAAAGTGGAACAGCTGCTAAAATATTTGACTTAACAGTCCTCCAACTTGTGACTGGTCGCCTGGGAACTGAACCCAAGAATGGTCAGTTAACCTATTTTTCTACAGATTTGCCAGCTTTCCATATGGCCTTTTGCCACCTGGAAGCAAGGGTCTGTATTATTTGTCATAAAAATCCTCACAACTAAGATATATGATACTTTGATGAAATTTACTAATACATATTTAGCAGAAATGTACTTCTTTGTAGGAAATCCTGTCTCCTGTAATACTTTAACAACAGGCTTCGTATTAAATTAATTTTCAGTACATAAACACATATTCTTTTCTTTTTATAACTAAAACTTTGTTTCAGACTTTCATTTCCAAAAACTGAGAAATTACTTACACATTAACGGATGTACATACTTTGTTTCATAAGGCAATTATAAAACTGTTCTAAAATATTAATTAAAACACTTAAGTTTGATATCAGAATAATTTTAGGACAATGATATAATGCTCCTTGAAAACCTTAAAGTTACAAAACATTAAGTTTCACAATATGATTCTATCATAAGCTAACTGTAGGCAGGTCACAACTTCACATATTACTGCTTAAAGATAAATTTTAACAACAAATTTTCCTGCATGCCCAGATCTACAACACCCACCCTCATTTAATTAGTTTTACTTAATCAGTATGAAAATGGCTGAAAGTACAAGTTACAAAGGTCCTTAATATGTAATTTGCTCCATCCATTAGGTCCAAATGTCTTCTATACCGACTTATCCTATAAACTTCAATGTGCATCATCATACAGGCACACATGCATGCACAGTATCTAAATATATGTACACAGTATCCCACTTTCATATCTTCATCTTTCAAAGACAATTTGAGTGGAAAAGAAAATTGATGTAGTTTTAAGAAAGAAATATTACAGGTTCCCTGACATGTTTATGAAATCTTTTAATGCTTTCTGATTGTAATAAATCAGCTTCTGTAGTGGCCCTCTTACTCTGTTCTACAGAATGACTTTAGAGGTCAAAACAAGCAGCAGAATGTGCAGCTGTTATGTATAAAATGGCAATTTCATAAACATTTGTATGGTCACTTCATTTCAAAACTTGTGTCCAAATTAACAGACTCATGCTTCAACAGTGGTACTATAAAACTAGAGAAACTGTTTACCACCTCCAATGTACAAGTGGTAGCAGTCCCATTCAGTCTGATAGAGGTTATCCTCCACAGCAATAATCAACCAACCTGCAACCTAATGTCTGGTAGTAAATCAACTAAATAATCAATCATGAACGTGATTGCAGCTACAAATAGTTGCATTATAATGCAACCACTTTCTGTATAGTTACCACTTACTAATAATTATTATTAACTGCTAACTATACGGAAAATAGTGACCATGCATTCCATTAAGAAAGGGTGTACAACATGATTGTGGGTGTGCCATGGGTCAGGTAGTTAAGTCACTTGCTACTTACTGCAGAGGCCTGGGTTTAAACCCAGGCCAGTCAGTGTGGCGTTTGTCATGCACAGTGCTATTGGGACAGGTTTTTCTTTGCAGGACATCAGTACAGCTTAGAAAAATATTACAGACAGTACCCAAATATCAGCCGAAGGCAGTCTACATAAAAATGGAAAGAGAAGAAAACCTGGATTGATGAAGAATGTTCACAATTTTTAGATCAAAGGGCTCAGGCTAAACTGCAATGGTCACAAAATCCAAGCCACATTAATGCAAGAAAATTTTAAAAGTACAATGAATGTGCTTCAGACAAACAGTAAGAACATGCAGATTCCCACATTATTCTTAATAGGTGGAACATTTACTTCCATTGGTTATTGATATTAAGCTGCCTGAAATACAGACATCTCAGCCCCTAGTGCACCAGCCTAGTGCCTTTAATGTTGACATGGCTATCACAATGGTTCAAACGATAAGAATGATGAGCTACCCATCCAGTTCTGGCACAAGCGATTCAAGGATCTGGTAAAACAGTATGTCCCAAAGTCCATGACCTTACTAATTCTGGCTGGAATAAAGAAAAATTTCCTCAGCAGGGGATGGACAAAATGCCTGTACCTATTTATAAAAAAGGCAATAAAACCATTGTAGTAATTATCAAAACATATCACTGTTACCAACTAAGCACAAACGTTTATCCAGCATTCTTCTGTAAAGGTTAATTCCACATGCAGAAGATATTATTTGGGGTCATCATTGTGGACTTTGACATAACAGAACTACTGATACACATTCTGCATTCATCGAATACTTGGGGGAAAATGGAAATACAAATGGGCAGTACATCAGTTATTTATAGAACTCAAGAAAGCCTATGATTCAGTTACAGGGGAGGTTTCCTTTAATATTCTGATTAAACCTGGAATCCTTATGAAACTAGTTAGTTGAATAAAATTGTGTTTAAATGAAACCTATAATAATGACCAACAGACAAACACTTGTCTGAATCATTTCCTACTAAGAATGGTTACAAATGAGGATATATACCATTAGGAAAGTCTACAAGTAAATGCTGAGAAAATTAAGTATATGTTCTGGTCTTGTGATCAAACTGCAGGACAAAATCACAATATAAATATAGGAAATAAATCCTCTGAAAGCACAGCAGTGTTCATATATTTGGGAAAAACCCTAACAAATCAAATCTGCACTAACAAAGAAAGCAAGAACAGATTGCAGTTGGGGAATGCTTCCTATCATTTGGTGCAGAATCCTTTGTCTTCCAGTTTGCCATTAAGAACTATAAACATTATTACATAGAAAACTATAATTTTGCCTGATGTTTTGTATGGGTGTGAAACTTGGTATCATACTGAGAGAGGAACATAGGCTGAAGGTCTTCAGGCATAGGGTGCTGAGGAAGATATTTGGGCCTAAGAGGGATGAGGTAACAGGTGACTGGAGAAAATTCCACAGGGAGCACCTTCCCCACTCCTCACCAAATACTGTCCAGACAATCAAAGCTAGAAGAATGAGGTGGGTGGGACATGTGGCATGCACGGGGAAGAAGAGATATTCATAGAGGGTTTTGGTGGGAAACCTGAGGGAAAGAGATGACTTGGAAGATCTAGCCATATATGGAAAGGCACTGTTAAAATGGATCTTCAAGAAATAGTATGGGAGGGGGCAAGGACTGGGCAGAAAACGATTTCATTTTCACCCTTACATTGTGCTTATGTCATATAAATGCGACAATGCATCAGGCTGATGTTGGATCAATGGAATGTAATTATGAGTGTAAAACATGTCGCAAACAAAGGCAGCCACCGACTCCAACCTATTCGAAATTCTAACAAATATTTCATGCTGTTCAATCCTACGACTTAAGTATTCACATGCACCTCTCCAAAACCAACACTTTCTGCTCCCTTCTCACGGCAACGTGCCAGCCGAATATCACTGATTAGTCCGTGGGTCAAACACAGTATACAGCGCACCTATCGGGCTCTTGTGGTACTGCTATCGTCGGCTTCTGGACAAAGTGTACTCTATCGCCAGTATTTGGAACCTTTAAAAGTTTCAATGACCAGAATATTGGTGCAATGAAATATTAATAAAACCTTATGTTGGTCGTTATCTTGTATGAAATTTATTTAAGGGGAGGAAAAAATGTCTTCTATCAATCTAAATAGATTATCATGCAATGGTGGTATTGTGATGGAATATTGATTACAAAGAACTGTTTTAGCTCACAGATGGTTGTCAGCCCATTCTTAACGATGTAAGGAACACTAGATTCTTGTATATGTTGGTTGGTTGGTTGGTTGGTTGACTGTGCTAAGCCATGGTTGATCCTGACGGTGCAGCAACTGTTTGATAGCTTCAACAGTGCCAAGTACACCCACTTAGCAATGACAGTTCTCATATAGGTCAGTGGGGCAAGGCAGTTACGGGGATAAGTAGGTGGATTTTTCTCAAGGATGGTAAACCTGCTTTTAATAAGCATCCTCCTTCACCATCTGGTTGGCTGATTAATATATCTACTGTCCAGCATGTGTCGAGGACCTTGTGAAAGGCAGGTTTCAAGTATCTTGAGACCTAAAACCTCAATCAGGATCCCTTTGAAAACACATGTGGTGTAATTCAGTCGCACTGTGGTTCAAACAATAACCGAACTGTGGGACAGTTTATAGATGCCCTGAACACTAGCATCATCAACGGCCATGCTTTTAGAGGTCTGAGTAACACAAAATGAGAGCATGATGACACTGACCTTCTGGAAAATCCAGTCATTTCTCAAGGACAATAAGGAGTAATTCTCTGCAAGCAATCAACCATTTTTACTCTAGTCAAATGAAACAATAACAACAACAACAACAACAACAACACAAATGCATATTATTTTCAGCTAATTTCATTAACTACTGCCACCCCTGGAAAGTGGTATAGAGGGAGTGGGCTACGTGCAGCTAGACATCTCTTTGTGATCTGCCATTTCAAGCAACTGTATTCAGAGGCAGGTATTTCCTGCCAGCAACAACAGGTGTCAGTAAAGTACAGAGTCCCATGAGCCCCTAGGCTGCAGCCTGAACCAATCACAAGGTGGCTACTTCCTTCAGCTCATCGTTTGGTTCATGTAATTGGATATAGCCAGACAGGAGAGTGAACTACAAAGCGGCAGGCTGGCCAGACTGCAGCTACAAAAGCGTGGAAGCAACATCCTAACCAGCTGATCAAGCTGTGAATGGTCGTCCGTGACATGCCACCAAAGTCATTTTGCTGCACTATGTTATTAAAAAACATGTACACCAAATATCATTTTCTATTAAAGAAAAAGAGATATAGTGTTCACGCCATTAAGGAACTGTGAAAAATGTATGGGCATTTTCATCATCTTTGCTGGGAGCTGTGAAATCATCCAGAGTGGAGTTTCGAATATGTGACAATGTCTGTGGAAATCACTGACCTCTGTGGAAACTTTTGGCTTCTCACTGAGTCAAGTAAGTCACCGACTTCAAAAAAGGACACTGAATTACAGACAACCCATTTCACCTGCTGAAGGACTGGTTGTTATAATAAGGGAGTGCAGTCCATTGACGTACCACACGTTAATATTCCCGGAAGATGAGACATCATGCCTGCCAAGTGTGAGTAGTCAGCTTAACCACACCTGGAAATCCCATGTTCTGTCATTCTCACAATCCAAGAATGACAGGTAAGCACCCTTCGACAGAACATTTTATTACAGCGATAGTTGAGGTGAGAGAGGGGCATCTGGGAAGTTGGACGCCCAGATGAACAGTGGCACTTCTAATTAATTATTCACTAACCTTTATACCATACTATGTTATACAGTCTGAGTTACTGACACTGTCATTAAATAACCCATAAATAAAACATAAACAACAATAAATGCTGAAGAGTGTGACATAATAAGAATTCTGCCACTTCTTTTGCACAGGTGCCAAAATGTGGTTTCTCACCCTTACAAATGTTTGAAGACAAAATGCTCAGGAAAGTATGTGCATCTAATTGACAGTTTAAGATATTAGATAACAGGCACAAGAGATTAACACAAATCACTTAATACTGTTAGGATAAAAAATGTAAAAAGTTCTAAGAGGGCTGGGCTTGTCCTAAAGATAGGAATAACAAGGAAAGCATACAGAATTTTGATACAGAACCTTTTTTCAGAAAGTGTTCACTCTGAGCATCAAGAGGGAAATGGGACGATAAAGTAGTGAGGATTAGAGGGTGATGATGCTGGGTCAAACCTGTGTCCAATTCCAGGCTTTAGTATTGGTGATGCTGAACCTTCAGGTTCTGCAACACAGTTCTGAAAATAATCACTTTGGCACTTTATTAATGTAATAATGTAATTCTTCTCCAGCGGCTCTAGGGTCCATGCAGGACCTGGCCTCCTACAGGATCAATTTCCAGGCCTCTCTATCCCCAGCTATTTTCTCCAGCCTCTAACACCCATCTTCTAGTACCAACAACCATCTCATTATTCCTGTTTCCTTGTCTGGTTTGTGCCAGAAGATCCGTCTGGTTTCTTTCCTGCAGGTTCCTTAGTATTTTGTTGGTTTTACTAGGTGAGGTCATTAGCTCCACACCCAACCCCAAACTTGGAGCACCACAGCACCCCTTTCAGTCTGGGTTATCACCCTTCACTGGCAAGGGAGACTCTGCCAGTAGTCACACTACCAGCAGCATAGCTGTCAGGATCATTTCACCACTTATACCCCACCACTACATCAAATTAGCGATACCTTTGGTGGGCCTGTAATATTTATACTGACAATAATGATGCCTGTGAATCCTCAGGTCTCAAAATCTTTATGTACTTGCCTACACAGCTGAGCAATATTGGTGTTACGTAGGATTCAAACATGAGCATCATGCTGCTACAAAGTTGTCCGGTGTTACAATCCATCATGTTTCTGAAAACAATAGCATTAGAGAGTGCGATGCATTTCACACCAATCTGTATATCTCACTACCTATCAACCTGATCTATTAATTTTAGTTTTTTACAACATGAGGTTTTTATTGCTTTTGGCAGGTATTAATGTAACAGCTATTCAGACTTGACAAACACTTAAACATGGTACACAGCAGAGGCCAAAAGTAAGTGAATTATTACTTACTTCATGTACAACAATCTGTGACAAATGCAACGTGTATATGTGTATCATTTCTAAAAATAATGACCCCTTTTTTCAACACATATTTTGTAGCAGTTCACAAGCCTTCCAAGTCCATCTGCAAAGACAGGTTTCAGTTGTAATTGACTCCACGTTATGCTCTGTGTCCTTAACTTCATTATCACTGCCAAATCTTCATCCATGCAAGGCTTCTTTCAGTGTTCCACACATGTGACAATCTAATGGAATTTAGTCTGGACTATATTGGGAGACTAGCAGATGTTCAAATTTCAGCTGCTTGATTGCTTCAATAGTAGCCGTGACATAATGCAGATGCATGTCATCATGGACAGCAAAACAGCCATGCAGTGTTCATCATATTGTACGAACATTCTCCTATAAATTTTAGGTGTTTTAATGCCTTCTCACCACCAAAAGTGGTCACAGCTTGCTATTCTACAGTGGTGCAATTCAAAAGCAGTGCCGCCATCTTTAAAGAAGAGTTGTAAACAAACTCAGCACTAACTAAACCTAACAGTGACTCGTTGTGACAGTGCCTAGTTACAGTAAAATCTGTGATATCCAGTACTGGATTATCCGGAAATCTCTACTAACTGGCAAATTTAGAAATAAATTACTAATGTTAATTTTTTCTGATAACCAGTGAAGTTCAAGTTTGTATTATATCATTTAAATTGCTCAAGAAAGACAATTTACAGGGTAAAATTACGTAAGTGAACAGTGAAAATGGTGACACCAAAATGTGTATGTAATTCAATGCTGTGAATATGACAGTTAAGAGCTAAATATTGGTGTTCTGTTTTTTTTTACATTATGTGTGTACCTTGTTAAGCAAGTAGTGGTGAAAAGGACCAGAAAGTGCAGCACAGAAAGCAGGACAAATATCAAGTGACAAGGTAAATGATTAGGTCTGTCCATGAGGTTGCTAGGTACACTAAGATACACATTAGGTATAATATTCTGACATCCAGCAAACCTTTGGTCCCAGAGGTGCCGGATATTGCAGTTTTCCTGTATTGAGATGACCACTAGACTCACAGTGTTTTGATTGCAGCACCTCTACAGGCAAATTAACTTTACTCTTTGATTCACCTTTGTAGAAAGACTACTCACAGCTGCTACCTGCACTACACTCAAAACAATCCGTAACATGCATTCTTACGTTACAGTAGATCATGAGCTGGCTCTGTAACTGTAAAAGACAATGTCTTGATAACAGAGAATATCAAA
The DNA here is from genome assembly GCA_013340265.1 of Coptotermes formosanus. Classification (NCBI taxonomy): domain Eukaryota; kingdom Metazoa; phylum Arthropoda; class Insecta; order Blattodea; family Rhinotermitidae; genus Coptotermes; species Coptotermes formosanus. The sequence goes on along the minus strand of BLKM01011105.1, from coordinate 443,563 downwards.
TTTGTTTACTAACATATTAAAACACCCACCACAGAAATTGTAGTTATGGCACAGGGGTAGCCATGTACCACCTGCGTCAACATTAAAATACTGTACTTTCTGATGACGTCTATTCATTAGTTCATAAAATTCTCAGGATAAACAGCAACTATTTTCTTACTGACTGACTGCCTTGTATTTGTAGTGGAGAGGTGGATTTTTTCAGTAAGGCATAAACTAAATTTCCATACATTATTCATATAACATATGACATTTAATTTGTGTGCGTATAATGCAATACAGTGAGACCCTCCCACATTAATACTGGTGATCTTTGTATACTATTTGGATGTAGGTCAAATAGTTCATGCCCATTCATGACATCACTGTGTTTCACCACGGCCTCTAACATCACACCATCATGCTAAAGGTCACGTGATGGCCAATTTTATTAAATAAATGATTCATAAAAATGAGTTCTTAATTGTTTACATTTTGTCATACACACTAACAGGAAACTTTAACCTATGTTCCTAAGCTTTAAGTGCATAATAAAACAGGCACACTTCATAGAGTTTTCTTATCCCCTCTGCCCCCTCCTGTCTTACTTTGGCTTCTTTATGTTATGTCAGGTTAGGTTATGTGAGTCAGGGGCAGATGGGAATACCTCTAACATTACATAATATCTGTCCAATGAATGACAAATTTGACAGAAGCCAGGGAAATAGAGTTTTACAATTAACAGGGTTTGGTTCCTTAATGAGCACCCATTCCTTTCTTTAACCACCTTGAATGACCTCGTGCTGATAATGGGGATGTGAGGTGTTCCTTTCATCAGAAACATCCAGCTGAGCCACTAGCGCCTGAGCCTAGAGCCCTCATGTTTGAGATGGTGATTGAAAAGCTGCAAAGACTGGTACTGATCAAATCCCAGCAGAACTGATTCAAGCCGGAAGTAGGGCAATGATTCCGAGATCCATAAACTTATTAAGTAAAAACTGCCTGAACAGTGGAAGGAGTCAATAACTGTTATCAACTACATACAAAATTTTATCCAGCATCCTTCTGTCAAGGTTAGCTCCGTATGCAGGCGAAACTACTGGCAATCATTTGAGTGGCTTTAGACGTAACAGATTAACTACCGATCATATAATCTGCATTTGTTAAATACTTCGGGAAAAAATGGGGATACAATGGCACAGTACATCAGCTATCTGTACAGATCAAGAAAGCCAATGATTAATTTAGACATGAGGTTTTCTACAATATTTTCCCTGAGCTTGGTATACCTGTGGAGCTAGTTAGGTTAATAAAAGTGTGTTTACATGAAACCTGTAGTAAAGTCCTGATAGGAAAGCACCTGTCTGATAGTTTTCTTATACAGAATCACCTTAAAAAGGAGTTATTTTATCGCCACTGTTTTTCACCTTCAAAATATGCAGTGATTGAAGGTATAAGGGACAGTCCCAAGTTGTGTCTTTTGTGCTGTATCCAAAGGAAAGCTCTTGGGGAGCCTTTCTTTTCTGCCAAAAGCACTGGCTGATGTAATGTACATAGACATGTTGCAGGAATTCCTCATACTGATTTTTGAAGAAGAGTGTCTTAATGACATGCAATTTCAGCAAGTTGCAGTGCCTCCATAATTTCATATTGCAGTTTGGCAATTCTTTGATAGAAACCTGTCACAAAAATGGATTGTAGAGGTAGCCTTAACACATGACTGTGATGGTTCCAGTACCACATTATGAAAATGTGCAGGGAAATGGCAAATACGTTTGGAGTAAATTAAGAGATTTTTGCATTTATTTTCTTCTGGTAATATTTCAAGAAATATTTCAGTAAAGATATATAATGGTACATAAAAATTTGTTACGAAAAGTCACTGTACCACGTTATGCTAAAAGAAATGAAGGAAGGCTCAGATTTAAATGACATGGCTGTTATTCCCTCACCCTCCATTCTAAGCTGCACATAGCATATATGGATCTTACTTTCAAAACACATTTCTTTAATGTTGTTATTCATTAAACAGATCTGCATCATGTTGCACTTTCCACTAATACTGTATGTTTCAGTCTAGGATACAACTTTATTAAATATCACAATCTGTATTACATACATGACATACTTAGTATTCTGAGAATATTTTCATGGATAACAATGGTACACTGAAAGTCAATAATTTGCTCACATGCCTGAAGATGACATGATCAAATTAAAATGCAGAGCATGTATGCCACATAAATTAGGATATTTAACAAAGTTGCATCTCAGACTGAACCCATATATGTTATTTACATCCAAACTGAAACATGCATTCTATAAATTGGAGCTTTTGAATGGAGGTTGGGTTCAGTTTGGTATGAACCTCCAATTTGTCCACAATGCCTCAAATCCTGCATCACATTGTGCAGAAAAATTACAAGGTCATATGAATGGGCAGTTTCTATAAAGAAATTACATTACACTTTATCTCGAAATGTTCATTCTTCCTGAGAAAGGAAAGAAAATGAGGAAGTTACCATCAAGTGCAAGCACAAAGACTGCTTCAAAACACGTGATGCTATGCATATGAAATTATCACAAGTATAAAAATTTCACTATACTCTGATTCCAGAACATTTACACGGTTTGCAGAATTACCTCCAACACAACATTCAAGAAAAGCAAAGGGTGTTGAACAGAAAGTCCACTAGAACAGAAACTGAATTCCATTAACACAGCACGCCCAGGCACCACATTATTGCTCAACCACACACTTCACAGCAAAAAGCGTATCAACTGCTTGTCCAATAAAATCACCCACAGCTTACACACCAAATCAACTGCACATTAAATGATGCTCATATTTTTGTCTTGTGGTAATCCTACACAACACCATCACACACAAACCACAGAAAAAGGGAAAAAATTTACTTTTTGTGACAGGCAGAAAGAATATGTTTCAATATTTTGCTTTCTTCATCTCTAAATCATATGCACTTATTTGGCAAGTCATTTAGCTTGTCTATTTAGCTTCTGGATTCTTCTTCCCAGACATTTGCTGCAAAATGTGATCTTGAAAGAATATTGATACAATGCAATGTACAAATACAACACAAATACATTATGTCATTTTTGTACCAAATCAACTTTAATGACTGTAAATCTGTTGCCTATAATATACAAAATGAGCACAAAGCATCTTTACAGCTCTTAGGGCAGAAATTTTATTTATTTGTGATTTGCAGGTTCTAAGATTTTCACAACAGCATGGTTGAGGTTTCTGTTCTTCTGCGATATGACAATGTGTCACTGGGTAATCAGTTCCTGGCACTATGAAGGACTGAATGCCTTCATCTTCAAGGGTCTACAGTTCCAAGAAGAATGCCCAACATGACCAGTAGGGGGAAATAAGTAGGTACAGTGTGATCGTTAGTATAGCCAAACACATTAACCTTTAGTGGACACAATACTTCTGTGTTAAGATTACAAAGTTCTGGGACTGATGACATTGATGCTGTGGCACACCACCTCAACTGAAAGAATAAAATTCATCATGGACTGCACCTGCGATTGGTAAGATTACTTTTCTTCTTGACTGCTGACTGTTGAAGATAGACGCCACATATTCCCTTGTCACATAAGGAACCACTCACCTAACAACACAGCATCACATTCCAGAAGGCCCAAATCATTACTAAGACTGCAGTGAGAGACTCAAATCTCACCAGACCAGAAACATTCTGACCTGGTGAGATTTCTTTACCTTTTAAAGCCTAGCGGTAACTTTACATATGACCAGGTTTAACATTAAAAAATTCTATGTGGTGCCCACATTGCGTTTATGTGTTTTGTATGGATCTCAAAACAAACACCAACTTTTCCCTTATAAAATATTAAGAGATTGGTTTTTATAACCGAAGTGGAGACTATTTACAGCGTGGTACATACTGAGTCCTTATATAAAACAGATACGCTTCGTCTTTAAAGGGTTAATGGCCTGTTAACCAGTCCAGTGGAAGAGTTATCATGATCAAAACATACTATTTCATTTGACAGATGTACTTATTTTGTGGGAATTTGATGTGCAGTAAGTGTTGCAACCAACAAGTGTGAATAAACCCAAGATCTTCAGTGTAATGCAGAGGGAGGCAACGTTAAACGGAAATGTACCACATCAGACCTTTAAGCCACATTAATCCTTCAAAGCACAGCAGATACTAAATACACCACCTATTGTAAAGTTTAAACAACTGCAATTTGAACACACAATGTAATTGTGTGTCTCTCGTGATACTCAAAATAAGCAGCATCATTTTTGTGCCTTTTGTAATGGAGACGGTATGTTTTCTGTGAAGTAGGAGCTACTTTAAGTAAATTTACACAAACTTCAAGCTTCCAAGGGTTAAAATGTTCTTAGAAGCATGAAAGCTGTCTATATGGCAATACCTCTGCATATTATATTTCATTAGTGCTACCAGCACATACTGTAAAGTTTAAGACCTCAAACCATAAACTGCAGTTGTAAATACTATACTTTTGTTTTCTTTTATGTAGGTCCTGATTGTGACTGTCTTTAGTAGCTGAAGCATGTAGCTGTCTTTTGACATCTAAGAATATGTGTTGTGTTGTTCGATCATTTTTGGTTTTATCATAGTAACAGAATGCAACGGACACGAATCGCCTTCAAGCTTCACTGCGTTCTAAAAGTCACTTTACTGAGAAGAAAACTGTAATGCCGCTTTTTTTTTAACTTTAATCTGAATTAAAACCAGCCTGAACCTCTTAAAAAGTGTTTCTGTATGCTTCTGTTCCATGTTCATGCAAGTCTGCAGTGTTGCCCTACATTCAAAACACATGTTGTAGAACAGTACCCTTAAATACAATCCTTTGTATGTCCTTTTTTTTTTCTTGTAAAGTGACTTTAGGAACACCCTCTACATTACAGTAACGTATGTAACCAGTTATAAGTAATGACAGTACATTTTTACACTCTTCAAGCCACTTTGTGCTCATCCTGTTAACCCATGTACAATGCATCTGAATACATTACACACCTTTATTCTGTCACGGTTAAAATAAGAGGTCATGCTTCACCTCTGCAGAAATTGGTTACCCACACACTGCAGACTGACATTTAGACTCTTACACTGTCACAGATAAATGCCTAAGCTACAAGCACACAACACACCACAACACAGAGTTTGGATTATAAAGCAATTCTGCAACATCTTTACACACACAACAAATAAAAGCCATTAATTTGATTATAGTCTGTCTAACACCTTGGCACAAAAGCATATTAAAAATAATTTTCTCTTCTTCTGTTATTGCAGTTACATAAAATTTCTCTCTCTCTCTCACTCATGCACACAATGAACCTTGTATTTTGTAAATACAAGATACAAAATAAGATACAGCACTTCAAATAATTTATATACACAGTCCAATTATGACCATACTGTATTATGCTGTATTTTAACAAAAAACTGTCATGAATGTTTTGTGTACCAGTGTTATCCTTCACAACAATCATACAATTTTGTAAATGTACACAAAGTGCATGATACATATCAGGTTCAAGGGCATTTGACCTGACAGCCAGTTACAATTTTTCACAGAAGCACATAAAGGAATGCAGATTATTACCTAAACATTGCAGTTCATTAATTGGGTTTGTTTTAAATGTCCACTTCAACAGATATTTAATCAGGAAGTCTGATTTTATGCCTAATATGAAGCTGCACAAGTTATGCTTTGAACACAACATTTAAGATGGCAGAGTAACTGTTTCAGTAAATGAATATAGCAAAAATAAATTACAGGCATTCAGTGATACTCAAAATATGCCAACACAGAATGCTGCCTTACTTTAACTTTTAAAACATACAGTCTCCAAAACATGCAAAATGATGTGAGCAATATGAATAATTTATGAGGCAATTTTCACACACCTTCATCACCAAGTCACTTAGAAATACAATTTTGGGTTACTGTTTGGCTTCTGATAAAATACACTGAAAAATCAGATTATTACTACCTAGATTCCAGGTTTCTGCCACGATGTTGGTGAGATCTACATTCCGTACAATAAAACATGTTTATAACGGAATCCAAAGTGATTCAGACATGCTGCTGGCAGGTTCACATTTAAAACAGGTACATCTACATAAAGGAACTGCACATTATATACCCCACACATTTAGGTATTTTTGATATAATAAACAGGACAAACATTTGTATTATTTATGTCCTGTATCACAATATTGAACTTATTAAGTATGGACATAAAAAATTATGGGAAGAAATTCTTCCTCTAATAGAATTAATATAGACTGACAGAGGCATGGTGTACTGCAATAATGTACACCACATATAAGAAAGGAGACAAACTGCAATGTAAGAGTTATACAGGGATCTCACTACTCAATGTACGTTACAAAGTTCTCACTAATATTCTGCATAGATGGCTGGTCCCTTAAGCAGAGGAAATTTTATATTATCAGTGTCATTCTAGGAAAGAAGACTGAATACTAACACACTATTTATTTATGTTATGATGTCTTCTTGAAAAATTTTGATTTTAACCTTGATTTGCACTCATTGTTTAATGATTGTAAACAAGCAAATCACTCAATAAATAGAACATATTTATATGAAATTTTAAATGAACTTGGGAGACCAAGAATTAGTGAATTTAATTAAAATAATGTTGCAAGATTCAAATGGCAAAGTGGACATGTAAGGACAACTGACAAGGATTCAACACAGACAGAGGCTTAAGACAAGATGGTGCACTGTTTAGAATGTTATTCAACATGGTGTTAGGAAAAGTGATAAGGAATACTGTGACATCCTAATGGAATAATTTTTAACAGAACAAGACAGTATATAGCATATGGAGACGATGTGCTAATACTTGGACAATCTGTGACAGCAATTGAAGTGGTAACACAACTTAAAGAATCAGCATCAAGCAATGGATCAGTGAACAATGAAAACTAAACAAAATACATGAAAATAACCAGAAATATAACAAATTTAGAGCAGGATCTGATATTAGATGGACAGGTATTTGAAGGGGTTCAGAATTTTAGACATATATACACCATGACACATTCAAAAAATGTGATTAGTGAAGAGATAAAATCAAGGACTGCTGCAGGTAATAGAAGTTGCTATAGTCTAGGACAAATATTTGGGTCTGGAGCTATGAGTAAAGCAGTTAAAATTAAAATATATTATATAATGGTGAAACCAGTTGTAGTGTGTGGAAGTGAAACATGGCCTATGGCAGAGGTGGATATGAAACGACTGAAAACATGGGACAGAAAAATATTAAGGAGGATATACAGGTCAGTGGTAGAACAGGGAATATGGAGAACAAGAACTGATCATTAATTGTGGGAGCTACATAGATTTAGACATAATAGCCGATATTAAAAAGAAAAGATTGGAATGGATAGGACATCTAGTTAGAATGGATCATGGAAGAATAGTTACGAAAATATTGAGAGTAAACCACAGGGAAGAAGAAGAAAGGGAAGACCTGGTCTGAGATGGTCGAAAGATGTTTAAAAGGATCTGCAGGAGATGAAGGTTAAAAAAATGGTGACACAAAGCAGTAGACAGAGAAAGATGTGAGGCCAAGGCTCTCAGAGGGTTTTAGAGCCAAGTATTAAGTAAGTATACCACAATACTGCTGAGAAATGACACTTTCAGTTTTCTTTCCCTCCTCTTTCAGTAGTCCATTAAAACAATCTACACACTTTTTGATGACTGAGATTTCCCACTTCAGACAGGAAATTTCCTTCTAGAGTGATTCCAGAAAGCACGATGCATGTGGCTGAAATACAGTCCATGCAACATTTTTTATTTTTTGGATGGTATCATGGAATATGTAACCTACTCTGCAGATCTGCATATTTTTAGCAGATTAAAGGCTACACAGAAGGGTAACAGGTCCTTTGTGAATGGTAAATTACAGTGTTGGTTGCATCACTTACTAGTTTCACCAACCATGACTGATAAGGATAATAATAATCTTTCTCCTAATGGTGTGAAAAGTTTAACAAACAAACCAACAGAAAAGGGAGCAGCTGAAATACACTGAACAAGAATAATTTTAACACAGACAGTGGCTTCATACTGAGCCAGGTGTGGTTACCTACCTATACCAAACATGTCAATGAACATACGAGGACAACAGAGTCCAGCAGGCACTTGACTGCAAACACCAACCCTCCTGTCTTGCCACCAGCTATGAGCTAAGGGTTCAGGCAAGTATATCATGATGTGGATGGACTTAGGAGGTAGTCAGTCAAATCCCTGCTGATGGGGACACAAATGGTCCTCGAAACATTGGTTTACTTGCCATTCAACCACCTGATGCGGCTGATAGCCCAAGAAATTTTACTGAATTAAGTCGCTGTGAAAGCTTTATGTTACATATAATCAAATAGTTAAAAATTCCTGGACACAGTATTCAGAAAGACAAATGTTAAATTACGAACAAAAGGGAAAATATCAGCATCTGTTACAAGTATGACGGCAAATCCAGAACTTCCAGAACTTGCTGCTACGACTGAGAACAGCAAGAAGTAGAGCTTTCTACCATAAGATGCAACAGTACTACTATCTTCTAAGCCAATCTAGCAAGTCTTGCAACCACACCACTCTGCATTGCTTCTCAGTGGGTTGCTGTGGTGTTAGATGAAAGCCATGATTTTCTAATGGCTGATATGAAGGAACAACACGTTTGAACTGTTAAGTACTGCTTCAGACTCAGGGAAACTGCACTGAAAAGGCATGAAATGCTAAAAGAACTTTCAGTAACAGTGCAAAGGGAATAACACAGACTTTTGAGTGGTTTTCTCAATTCAAATGTGGAGAATATTCTGTCGAAGATTTTGTGAATTCAGGCTGGTCCTCCACAGGTAGCACAAATGAAAACATGGAGAAAGTTAAAATTATCAATGAAGAAATTAAGATCTCCTGGTATTTCAGAGAATGCTGCCACTACCATATTTAGGGTGAATGAATTTGTGGCTTATTGGTGCAGGGACCCTCCTATGAGGTGTGAGCAAGAAGTTCCTAGACTGGTTCTGTAACTCCGCCAGGGGAAGGAGCTGGGATGAGCCTCCTTGCTGGAATGCGGCCTTGAGTCTCCTCTCTCCATGTCATGATGGACGGTCCGAAACCATTCGGCAGTGCCTCTGTAGCTTTGGTCGATCATGCGTACGGGCACCCTGTCGCATTCAGGTCGCTCTCACAATGTCAGAAAAGAAAAAACAGGGTGTGTGCATCCAGTCTTGCGTTAAACTTATGAAAAAGGGCGCAGGAACTTTTAAAACGTTAGAAGTATGGCCACATGAGTCGTGCTCCCATGTTTGAATGGTTTAAGATGTTTAAAGGGCGAACCTCAGTCGATGACGATCCGGGCGACCGTCAATAAACAGAAATGACGATTCTGTGACACGTGTGCGAGAATTTGTGCATACAAGGGATTAACAGCGTGTGAAATTTCTGCAGAGGTTGGCAAATCTTACAGTATGTGCCAAATCATTTTGACAGAGCATTTGAACATGCGACACGATTCTGTGAAATTCGTTCCTAGCGTCCTCACCATCAAGCCAAACCACATGGCTTGTCTGTCGCCAGTGTCTCCTTCAAGACGCAGAAATGATCAGAAGTTTATGGAAGGCATCATCAGAGGTGACCAGACATGGGTTTACGGACATGATCCACAAACAAAACGCCACTCTTCGCAGTGGAAGTCGCCAGGGTCTCCAAGGCTGAGGAAACAGCTTAAAATAGGTGTTTTTGTTAAAACAAAGTACACATACATTGAGATAATCCACTAAATGTTGTGTTTCACATTTTGTTCAAAATATAAAATCTCAGCTGAGACCAACCATCCCGCCTAAAGCTTTCCACGGTTTCCCTCTGTCTTTACATGCTAACCCTACTTGAAGTATGCGTTATTAATTTCAACCAGCCACCCTACAACTTTGCATGTTTTGCTGCTGATGCATGTGAACTATGAACCCAATATTCACATGTGGACTATGTGCAGGGGTGGCATGTCTTGAAGGGCTACATTGCAGCCCTCCCAGATATTTTGAGAAAAATTAAACTAAATATATGAATAAAAGTTCTTGTTAGGAGCCCTAAGAAAAACTTTCATTCAAATACTAAAGTTTTCCTTAGGAGCCCTAATAAAAACTTTTATTCAGATATTTAGTTTAATTTCTCTCAAAAATTGCTGGGAGGGTTGCAGGCCTTGCAATCCTCCAGGACCAACCACCCCTGGATCTGTGTCTTTCAAAGGAAACAATCTATTATCTTTGTTCTGTAGTTTAATTTCCACCGTCACATCTGATTTTATCTACATTGCAGGACGATAGAAATAATGCATGATCAGAATTTATCAGTATATATATACTACTCAATGCAGTTTCTGTGGAACAACTATACTTCACTTCTAGAAGTGTGACCAGTAACCACATTAAGAGAATTAATTTATAACCAAATATCTAGTTGCTACACACCAGCCAATATGTAGTCTGTCCCTCCCTCTGTTCATTCATTATTTCTTTGTTCATTCATTCAGCCATTCATCCATCACATTCTGCCTCTACTTAACAAAGTACCCACACAAATAATGCAAACAAAAAAATTATTACAGTCAAAATATGAACATTCATTGCTCAGTTAGTCATGGGGTGCTTCTGAGGCTGGAACATTAATATCAGTGTTTTAAGAGCAGTTTCAAAAATTACAGCACCAAGCATGAATGTCCACATAGACACATTTAACAACACAAATATGCACGCATGCACACACATGCACAAGCGCGTGTGTGCACGCATACACACACACAAAGACACACAAAGTATGAGTTTTAATTGCTGCAGAATCTTGGGGTTTGGACACGGACAAAAGTATGAAACAGAAAACATTTATACACCTCAAATGACGGTCTTCCTTGTTCTTACACCCAGAACATCACTATCTGAGCAAGACCTGCCATGAAAACCTGACATCTTATATTTTTACATCTTACCTCAAAACTGACTAGAACTGCCATACATAAAATAAGAGAATTTACCAAATGGGACTGCACAAGTAACATTACACCTTGTCATAACAGCAGTTCATTCAGACACTGTAAATATGTAACCTTTTCCTGTAGTAGAGGGTAAGAACAGTGAAAATGCTGGTTGTGACAGAACCTGAAGGTATTATTTCACTCCTGATACATACCATTCGGAAAACTGGAATCTAACTGTAGCTCTACCAGATGCCTGATTAACTAATGCCGCTCACTCAACTGCCTTCCCTACAGAGACCAATGTACTGTAATTAACCTTTTAAAGCCTAGCGGTAACTTTACGTATCACCAGGTTTAACATTAAAAAATTCTACGTGGTGTCCACATTGCGTTTATGTGTTTTGTATGGATCTCAGAACAAACGGCAACTTTTGCCTTACAAAACATTAACAGATTGAATGAAATGAAAAAAACAACCAACAAATGCACTGTACTTAACAGATTGGTTTTTACAACTGAAGTGGAGAGCGTTTACAGTGTGGTACGCGCTGAGTCCGTATATAAAACAGATCCGCTTCGTCTTTAAAGGGTTAACAAAGTGCTGAGACAGTACCATGTGATTTGCAGTAGCAATAAGAATGTAACATAATTCTAAACCACGTATGTTCTTCTTATGGAACTGTCTAAATATGATCATCACACACACACACATTTTATCAGTCTTTTGTTACTGGCTGCCTTTCATTAGCAGTATTTATCCTCATTAAAAAGAAATTGTTACACAAAACACTTTAACACTGAAACAGCGCATGTTATATAAGTTGTAACTGGCATGCGTGGCTTATGTTCTGAACAGCTGGTACACACAACTCTATACTCACATGTACTTGTGTAATTATTTAAATGTGTATGGATGGACCAAAAGAAGTAGGAATAAGCTATCACAGTATGGCATTTTTTTCCTTTCTTTCAAGGCCACAAACTGATCTGTAGTACATTCACTGGTGTTTACTTCAAGGAGGTTTTGAATGGACAGAATAAATGATCACTCAGTACCACTTTTCTTTTTATCACTTGGTCTGATTATCATTTACAGACAACAACCTGTACTGTTACGTTTGCACGTATTAACAAATTATTAGAACACAGAAAATTCTTCTTTCCTTTAAACACTCTTACATGCTTTACTCATACAAACAATAAACTGTCGCTTGCAAGTATTTTCAATTATAAAATAATATTTGCAACTGATGATAAAAATGTGGCTTTGTCTTAAAAAGAGCTGACTGGGACCTTGTATCTAACTCATTCAAGCTGACTGGGACCCTGCATCTAACTCATCTGAGCCGACTGGGACCTTGTATCTAACTCATTCGAGCCAACTGGGACCTTGTATCTAACTCATTCGAGCTGACTGGGACCTTGTATCTAACTCATTCAGTGTGTCAGTTATCACTGCACACCTTTGTGTTTTTTATTTTTACTACTATTTACATTTACTGAAACAGTATAAAACTGCCCAGGTCTTTCACCAGTTAACCACTCATGGATCAAGCTTGACATGAACTAACATAAAATTACCTGTCCACTAATGACCACCCACAACATATGCATGGTCATAGGTTTTCCTTCAAATATATGAAAAATAAAATAATAGTGACAAAAGGATACAGTACATCTAAGACCTTGGCTCCAGAAATAAACTATTTCAGTGTTGGAATTTGGCCTAAACTACCACACCTAAAACAAACCTCAACACATATCTGGTGTGATCAAATACTTTCTGGACTTACCATGAGATGACGCTATTCTTGCTAGCATGAACTTCTACTGCTTGTTTCAAAACAGTAGAGTCTGTTCAGTCACTTCCTGCTTGGAAGAAGGCTGCAGTACATGGCATTGCTAATCGGTGTGTTGCAAGTAAAAGGGTGTTGCTCCAGTTGTGATTTTCATGTACTATAAAATGGCAGACTTAAAAATAGTGTGTATGCATCAAATTTTACTTTAAACTAAGCAAAGCTGACAAGGCAACTTTTGAGAAGTTGAAAGTACCTCATGGAGTACGGAAAATAAGATGAACACAAGATTTTGGGTGGTGCACAAAGTTCAACAGTGGTGGGACCTCTGCAGAAGATGCAAAAGGCTAGGGACACCCATCAAGAAGTAAAACAGATGACAGTGTTGATCAAGTGAAGGAGCATTCCCTGAAAGCAGGAAAGTCACTATATATGAAGTTGCTAACATGTTGGCAGTTAATTCCATGCAACTCCTTTCTTTTCCCAAAAGTCAAGATGGCATTAAAGTGAAGGTGGTTTAATGGCTCAAGCAACATTGTGGGACCCACTTTCCAAAGTGCTTTCAATGGCAGCACAAACACAAGGTCCACTACATAAAGTCACAAGGAGACTACTCTGAAGGGGAGAACAGGTAAACGTTTTCATTACAGAGAAACAAATTCAGTCCAGCAACTATCTGATCACACCAGATAATGTATATACACAGGATGTCCATCAATAATCTTCACAGTTTTAACATTGTATTACTCAAAGCATGTTTAAAGTGCAGCTGAAATACAGAACAGCTGGGAATATCAACCCAAATGCTTCAACACGGTGCCTAGGCTGCAATCTACTGTGCATTCGGGCTGGTAGGTAGAGCTGCTGTTATCACTACTGCATAAATGGTAACTGGGCCAAAAATTATATTTTGCCTCTTAGCTTTTCATGAAATGAAGTCTGTTATGTCATGCAATGATGCTGTGAATACAAGATCAGAAGTGTAAAAATTATCTGCAGACAATGTATGTGTGTATTAGTGTTTGTAACATGATACAAAACAGACACTAACTTCTATGAGTAAACACTATGGCATAGGATCTATCACAATCAGCATGGAAAGAGTAAAAATACTCATGCCCCTCTAAATAACAGACATGGACCACTCAAATTCATTAAATCTGCTGAGCCACTACTGTTGCATATATGAAATTCAGCATAATATTCTCACATATGGTTGTACCATGACGTTTCACGTTGATCATTTATTCTTTCATTGGGATTCAAACATGCAACTATGGACATTCTGTACGCTTGTACTGCACAGTATTCTGCAGTATGATGACAGTCTGAAATCCCACATATAAATGAAATGAAATTGTGTCTGTGCTTACTAAAGCTCAGCACAACATGTACACACCAATGAAATGCAACCCTTAATTATATTTGTGTTTATCAATTTTCTACTTTGAGATAAACCAAATTTTAATCCACGCATTATGAATTTCATGAAAGTTACACTTTAATAAAAGCTTGAAAATTGTCAAAATACTTCATATACTTCTATTTTAAGGTCAAACTCTTTACTTCAGCATTACTAACATTCATATGTTTAAAGGTCTCAAATAATTTAGCTCATTATTTGCTACATATCATTATTAAAAAGGAAGATACACACACCAATGTTGGCCAATAAAGAAAGAAAACATAGACTCCAGACAGAGCTCGCGTATCATTATCTAGAGCTGTGTCCAGTTCTGCAACTAACATACACATTTTCAGACAGAATAATTCCCATTTCAGTAATAGGATGGAAAGACAAACTCAAATTTGAAGTCTACCCACATTCCACACGCATTATGTGCAACAGTGAACATGTAACTGTCCTTTACGTTCATTTATTCTGCAGTCATATCTACTGTTTTAAATTTAATCATACTGAATTATCAAGCCAATAATCAAAAACTATTTTTTCTTGTTTTCCATTAAATAGGCATCATGTAAGAAAATTTTTCTTCTAAAAGGTCAAGACCCTAACATGGCCTGCATTTTATGTTGTGAACCAATATCTCTGCACAATAAATCATTGCTAAGGAGAATAATGAAGTTAAATTTGTGCTTCATGCAAAGTACAGGTCGTGCTGGTCTAATAGTAAACTTAATCTGCCCAACAATTTTTTGGCACAGAATCCAAATACAGCCACCTCCTGCTTAATGTCAGCACTGTGTTCCTGAAAATCAGACATTCTGCACAAAAATGCCAACAGGGAGCCTATTTCCCATTATTTTAAATGGGAAAAATTGAAATGTGTTACATCAACCCGAAACCCCCAACCAATTTCCTAAAACAACTAAAACATGGTAAAATGCTTATATATAAGTAACAAACAAACATGTTAGGATGTAAAATGCTTAAAACATCGCTTCCTGATAACGAAACAATTAATATGGCTGTTAACAAACAGGCACTTGGTGTACAGTAACATGCAGAGTTTGCATGCACATTGTTTTCTTAAAAATGTTGTATTGAGCCTTTAGAAGGTGAATATAAATTTTTCCTAAATAAACATTGGCCAAATATGTTGTACTGAGAGCTATGTACGTTCTATGAAGTTTGGATATTCAAAACCAAGAGGCACTCTACCACGAAAATGTTAACCAGGGAAACATTCTGCAGGGTATGCTCATGCCACATTTCACTTAAATTCAATATAAATAAGCAGCCATGACTTTGCATTATGCACTCATTTTATGAACTTCATCGAAAGCATGCATACACATTTTTACATATGGTGGTACTGGTGCTCACAATACGGTAGAATGTTAGTGGCAGACGTACAATAACAACTGAAGAGTTGGCAAGAACAGTGCTGCTACTTATGTGAAAATGCATTTTGCAGTGATGTCACTCGTTTATAGTTATCATGTAGTTCTGTGCTACAAATCTCTACTTGCCATATGCATCCGTAACAAACAGCATATCACAGTCGACTTTACAAAATGAAAGTCAGTACACACCTGTGAAACAAAAGCAGGCCTACAAAGAAATTCAACGTATCTGTAACTGCAGTTTTAAACACTGTATTTGTGATGATAATCCAAAGCATACATACATTTGACACAAGTGATAGATCTTAAGTTCTCACAGCAGTGCTGATGAAGACCCCTGTCTTCTGGGGTGTTATGCCGTGTAAACTGGTAGAAGTCCAGTCTAGTCGACATTACATAACATCCCAGATGATTTGAATCCTGATTGAATTGCTTATGCCACTCATCACTACCTAACCTCTAGCCATGTCTAAAGCAAAAACATGTAATAAAATTGTGTTCACTGTGCTGTGCTTAACCTGTATATGAGAAGAGGGGCTTTAAATTATGGGCCTAACAGCCAAATTTATCTTGGAAATTTTACATTGCAATGGTACTAACATTGGGAACAGGTAAGTATCTTTTGAAGTGTGCCAGCTGGAATGCACTGATAAAACTATGTGAAAGACATAGCCACCTTCTACACTGTAATTTTTACTATTAAAAAAACTGTTTCCAAGCAAAAGTTCACACATTCCTGAAATAAAGCAATATGTTCCATACTCACGTGCAAACATATCCCTAATGCATTACTGCAAGTGTTTTCCTTCTGAAGTTCTGATGGAAATCTACAAATTTGCCTTCATGTGGCAGATATGAAAACACCGGTCTACTGAGGCTGACTTCCGCCCAGTCATTTCTCCCTGGCTGAGACAATGCAGTCGACTGAACATTGATCAGTGTTTTCAGCTTCAAGAACGGACATTTCAGTAGCCTGTGGGTTTGGTTTCCTCTTGGGATGGAATGATCACAAGCCTCCCTTGCACTCACTTCCAGTACATTTTAAAATGCTGTTAGATAAAATTTTTGGTGCTCTATTGTACTACCACAGAATAACAGCAATAAGTGACGGGATAATCAAGAATGGTATGGAAGGAAGCAGTCATGGCCTAATATGTGGAACTATTGCAGAGTTTGAAGGGACTGAGGAACATCATAAAAATATGACTTGGCCAAAATTTTAAGCTACCGCCTCATTAACAGACAGCAAAAAAGGAACAGTTATACACACTTGACCATAATACTTCGTGCTGTACCTAATCAATATAGTTAGAAAGAGCAGGTAAAAAGTTCTTCTTCTGTTCATCTTGTTGTTCTCCATCCAACTCAACAGCTATTAGTCCTTCTGTACCCACAGTCCATTTTGGTACCATAGGTTTGTAGTATGATGCAGATATTTATTTATTCATTTATGAAGATAACTGTTTTCTCAGATGTGATGCTATGTAGTTTGGTAGATGTGTGCCAAAATTTCAAAGGATCCTGCTACTCCCATCATCAACACAGACAATGCAGGTGACAGATTTCTCCAAACTCTGCATATTTATTTATATTTTATTTTGCACTGGTATAAATAGTTCAGACAATACAATGCAGAATGAGAGGATAATTAGTGAATAATGAATTTGAACGATGTGGGAAGAAATGGCCATGGCCAAATTGAGATAACAGCCTGATATTTACCCTTGAGGGACTGAGGAAAACCATGAAATTGCTCAGTCAGGATAGGTGGTCCCTGAAGTGAAATGCAGGAGTGCTATCCACTTAGCTGACATTCAGTGATGTAGCTATTCAACAGTCAGATGCACCAGATTTGGTGGTGGTGGTGGTGGTGGTGGTGGGGGGGCTTTTGTCCACTTCTTTACAGACAGGCAAATATTCTGTTATGAGTACCATAATGTAACAGAATGTCACTCTTGCCCCATAGCATAAGAAAGCCAAATTTTGACGGCAGGTACTTCTCACACCCAATCCCCCCCAGGGGCACACACATCCCTGCTCCCACCCCACATCTTCCACGTAAAGCACACCAGACATTTTCCTTTATTTAATAATGTAGTTCTTTAGAATTCCAGCTGACTCACACTGATTCCACTATCAAAATGATGATAAAAGAAACTTTAATGGCTGCACAGTAGTACCATCTCATGACTGAAACATGCTCGTTTTGGGCTAACAATGAGCTGACTAGAGTTGATATTTATACACAGTTCACAGCAGCACAGCCTGCAGTCTGTGTATGGCACTGGACACAATTTCAGTGACACAGCTGCTACAGAGTGGCTTCAAATAAATGAGAAATTTTAGTCTTGCAGTGCCACAAAGCACAGTGCTGCAATAATGTAATGCATATCTGATGAAGGTTAACACACAAAGAAGAGAGTACTGAAAGAAAAAAAAAACTGTAATTTACTGTTCTGATAGCATTGGCACATAGTGAATTTCAACAGCACGCAAAAGGTCACGATGATTACGTGAAATTAAGGACCTGAAAGACTAACAAAGGAGGCACTGACTCGTACACAACGACCATCAGACAATGCCAGGAAGTTTGGATGCATTTTCCTGTGGTTGAGGAACATTTCCAGTTCAGAAACTGGGAAGGACAGGAAATATGTACAACATGCTTCGACTTAATCAACACCATGACTAAATGTTACAGCTGATATTGAAGTACACTTAAAGACAAAATTATTTCACACTTTCTTTTCCTAGCTATAGAGCTTCTGCTGATGGGCACTGAGAGTGATATCAATACAAATGACACAGACAAGATTCTGACATTCTAGCCAAATGCTGTTTTCCACTTGCATTCTTAAAATGACATCAGAAAGTTGTCATTATATTATTTTTTATGCAACACAAATAGATGTCTTAAGGCAGAAATAAATGTACACTTACAGAACAAGAGGTCTTCTGTTTAAGTCACAAATGCCATGCGTTTAAAACAGCAACCCCTTGCATCATGTGCTTTCACCCAGCATGGTTCTGAATATATCCAGTTGAAAATAATTTCATGAATGAGAAAGACACTTCTGCCAGATGCTGAAAAATTTAAGTACACGTGGATAAATGTGGGCAACAACTCAGTCAGCTGCCACGGGAACTGGCAGCATTAGCTACCCACACGAAGTGTAACTGTCTAATGTCAAGAAACATATTTTAAGTGAGGGGTCGGCCACATGCTTCTATGTTAATATAACCCTATTTTTCCCATATGAATTTTGTATAACATGATTTTGCCCAACTTACCAACATCACTCCTTCTAACCCCCACACAGGACAAAGAATCACTGCATTTACTTCAAGCTCAGAAATAATTTACTTTAAAAGTACAATTAGAAACAGAGAGCATGAAGAGGTCAAGACAACAATGAGAAACATGATGAAATGGAATCAATGAATTTTTTAAATACAGTTCACAGGAATTTAAGGAAACATTGTACTGATCGTTAAATAAAAAGTGGAAGAGCAAAAAAGGTACAGGAGTATACAAAGCAGCACTTGTAATCAATTACAACCATTTCCAGAAAAATTATGAGAGGAACAGTAAGAGTGACAGTGTGGTTACTTAATACTCACAGAATGCATTTTCCTCCTTCTTTGGCGCTGGAGCCTAACCTGGACTACAGTATCCACTATTATAAACGTTTCCTATTATGACCTACTTGGGCAGAGGATCAGAAAATTGTGACATCTATCATCACAGGACAACACACAAAATGCAAAAGGCATTCATGTCTCATGCAGGATTTAAATTCATGATATCAGTGCCTTAATGGCCAACTGTACGGTTGGGTCTAAGCAAATTAATTCGCCAAACATGTGGCCTTGTTGTGACATGATGGACAAAGACTCAGGTAATTGGTGTGGCAACACAGCTGGCAAACATTTAGTGTGCAGTGGGGAAGGGAGCAAGCCTGCGTGTCAAAGAAATGTGTTAGAAATTCTACAAGGAAAACATAGCAAGGACATTAAGGGACAGCTTATTTTTATAATTAAATAAGGTAAAAGTGTTACTGATTATGTGTTGATATCAGAAGGTGTCTTACAGAATCTGACAAACTTCAACATTGAGTCTGAAATCATGTGCACAACAGGAAGCTGGTTTGGGGTAGAAGTGGGGGGTGACACACAGAAATTGGCCAAACACAGAAGTCAATTAGATACAAAGGGCAAAATAGTTCAAAGGTGGATTTGTTGAGTACACTGAGTGGCAGTAGTGGTGTTTCATGTTTACTGGTGACACACAAGATGCTACTGACTGATGAGGTCAGAAATGTTACCCGAAGGTGGAACTGGAACTTTCTAAATACAAATGTGCTGCATTACTGCTCTGGATCAAAGACAGAACATAGAATTTTCACAACTACAGGATCACTGAGAAACACCTGTCCAAATTTCATTTAATGATCACTCACGATGTTATAATAATGCTGCTCTGCACAAAAGACTGTCATGGGCTTTATAGTGCCTTTATGAGAAGATCTTTGCTCTTCTGGGATGTTATGCAGCACTGACTGGTAGTTAGTAACTACTAATTGGTAGCTGGTATCTAACTACCAATCAACACTGCATAACAATCCATAACTGCAAAGACCTCATCTACACCGCGGCAGAAGCCTCAACCCAGGCTTACTTTTATGATACTGAACGCTCGGACCTGTGGCTCTAGTCTACAGTAATCTACCAACATAGTGACCACAAAGGAATATCCTGAGTACAGCTTCTGTGTACACTCATCTTTCCATTGTAATGGCAAATGCATTTACGAGCAAGTGGAAAACAACCGGTATCAACTGACTCTTACTAAAATATGACATTACACATACCACATGCAAATTTAATTTTATGTATATACATGTAAGTTGTAAACTGAAACATCAGAAATAAATAGTTATGATTTGCCCACACTTTACTATCAACTAAGCTAATAACCTACAGTGTATGTACAGGGAAGTTCAATGTTAAAAAAGAAGTCTTTGCTATGAAACTACTGCTAATGTATTTGTATTTACTACATTAAATTTGTTCCAGCTCATGCTTGTATCTGACTGAGATTTCACTTTTTTGATCATAAGATTTAAAACATTTATAAAATACATTACATGTCTTCAATTTGCAAGTGTACTAAAAATCTACATATATACTTATATTCATATATATATATTATTTTACAATTACAAGTTACTTAAGAAAGCGTGTTACTTTGGGCATATATTAAAATAATATGATCTGTCAGACTTGAATATTCATCACCAGCATACTGCTCAATGGACTCACCAAATAAAACTTCACTCTCATAAAAAAGGATTACTGGAATGTCCAGATGAAGCAGGACTAGTACCAAGCTGAAACATCACAAACAAACACAATTAACCCATCAATATATGAACTTTCTTGCCACCTGGTGCATTCTCTGCAATAAGGGTTCTTACATTTCTGCACATTCGGTACACTTCATCAGATTTGGTCAAAACACATCATCACAGTCACTATCATTATAATATGATCCAAGATTCGTAACACAAACAAGTTTCACAAAATAAGGCAACAGCATGTCTCACAAGAAATAGCATCATTCAACAGCAGATTTTGCCATGCAGTGGGCATGTATAGATCATCTGTGTCACTACAGCCACAAGATGGAACTGTAAGCATATTCTCTCACAGTACAATCAGCTTAAAGACAATGGGCCTACTGTAAACATGGCCAAAAATCAAAGTACACAGTGTGATAGGATTTCTGCATGCAAAGGAAATCCACTTATCACAAAGCGCATTGTATGGACTCTCTATCACGCACCTGACATGCTACACCAATCAAGGAGAGCAGTTCTGCGGTGTACTGGGTTAATCATGTGACAACCAAAACCAAAAAAGCAGCCATGACATGGAAATGTCCATCTCCAGAGCAATGCCATCAATAAGGAAGATCAAGGCAGTTGTCTTCTGGGACCATGAAGGTGTGCTTCTTATGTGTTTCCTCAACTGGGGTGATGTTGTAACTGCTGTGTGTCGTTGTGGTGCACTTGGAGCAGTTACAGCAGGCCATTCATCACATTAACGCCTGGGTTGCTGCACCCAGTCATCATCATTTTACAAAATGATGCCAACCAGACTTGTGACTGCTTATGGCACTATTGCTGGGAGGTTATGGACCATCCTCCCTATGGTCCTGGTCTCACACCCAGTGATTTCCTTCTCTTTGGACCCCTTAAGAGTAACCTGGCTGGCAAGAAAATGGCAACAGATGCCAACATAAAGCAAACTGTCGCTTCCTGGCTACAGACACTTGACACCAGTTGCTTCTGTGGTGAGATACAAGCCTTGGTGCCACAGTATGGCACATAAATGTTGGTAGTGACTACATGGAGACCTGATGCATGCCATCTGCCACATATGCACTGAAGTCAGAACAGTATGCTCAATTGCAGTGTTTATCTTATTTGTTGAAACTCCTTTGTAACTTTACATCAGAAATGAGACTCCTGCATTTAATCCATGCTGCCATGACTACAACAAGCATGCAAGTACGCTGATATAAATGACTATCATGACTCAAAGACATATCTGCACCCAACGCTAAAATAAATATGGCAGTCCCACCTATGTGTTGTTATGAACTGACAATGCTGATTAGGCTATGCGAGAATTTACATACAAAATATGTTTCACAAAATCTGAAGTACAACCAGCCTTTTCAGGAACCTATGAAGGGTGTGGCCCCATGATTCCACATACACTGGCAATGCCTTAAACTGGCCTTAATGACTACCCTTGTTCTAGTAATTTCACATCCAGAAATTCTAAAAATATACAATCTCAAATTAATATCAATGAGCAAACAAATATTTTTGCCGCTAACTTGAGAAAGAAGTGCTTGCTGTTTAAAAGACAGCAGCCAGAAGGTTTAAAACCACCTTTGTACCACAGAAATCAATTCTAAGTCTACCTGAACAACACACTGCCCAACAGACAAAATTCCATATATAACTAAAATGGGACTCACATAATTCCAACGGTTATACATAAAATACATTTAAACAATAACATGAAGTACTTAGAAAGAAAGTGAAACCTCTCATAAACCATTTCTAACACATTCTACAAAACCTTCTGGAAGCATTATCATCAGACAGTAAAAACACCACTACATCATCAGAAAGCACCAACTGTTATTTTAAACAATGTGCTTATAGTGTTCACACAACAGAGGGAAATTCAAACACAGTGTGTTACTACTTCAATAGGTAGTACTGTCCACCATAAAAGTAGCATGCTTCCTGAATTCCCATGAGGTGCCGCTAAAACAGCCAGCAAGTGTTGGCCACGTTACTATGAAAATAACAAGGAAAGCAGTAATAGGGGCAGCTAGCTATTCCGTGTGAAATTAACAGAAATAATATACACTTATATATTTTAACCATGAGTTATTTTGTTGTTTCTTCCTTGTAAGGCAGCATGGCAGTTACCCTGTTGATAAATTTCTAATGTTCAAAAACGACACAATCTTACTGTCTAGTTGCATATAATCAATTTAGTGTTAATATTTGAATACTTCATATGAAATCCACATACTGTAATATTTTTGTATGTCTTTCTGTATATTTTCTATTTATATAACTTATTCCACAAACCAATTGTCACACTGACTAAATTTTGGATCCATGGAATGTACAATTCTGTCTGCATACATGTGCGTGTGTGAAAGTATGCACATGCAAATGGCAAAATTTAGGTACAAAGTGGTTACTGATTGGGTAAAGGTTGGTATTAAGTTGGGAAACACTGAAATTATGGTTATGAGGACTGCCATACAGGAGATCTCATTGAACATGCAGGATTTTTCACCTCTGCAACTATCTGTAACTATATGACACACTCAAGAGATATTTTAGGTAACATCTAGCATGCATGTTTTCTCTCATGCAACAGCTCCCGAAATGGACCTTGCTGAAGCACTTCTAACAATATCAATGTCAGCAACTTCTTAACTTCATGTCCATAGCATTTACGACATGTCAGTAACTGACTCTTAAACAGCATGACTACTATGGCAGCTTGTAAGGCACGGTGACACTCTACACTATATTTAATGGTGAATATTCTGGTCTGGCTAGTGTTGTGCTGCCAGACAACTTCATTTGGAGGAATACACACAAGACAAGCCTCTCAAACTGGAATCAACTCTGTGCATTGTGTAGCTTATATGCAAAAATATTTCTGGTCTAGACTCACCACAAATGGATTCCCTGCTGGGTTGGTGTGCCATGTCTTGGCTGGGAAATTCATGGAGTGACTAGTTGGGAAAGCTGTTGCTGTTGTAGCTGCAGCTGGGTGAAATGTTGGAAGACCTCCATTCATAACCTGTCCATTGGGCATTCCACTGACTCCCATACCTCCCCACCCAAAAGCACCTGCATCTGAGAATGTAACATAATAACGTTATATTAAAATCACTTAATACATTACAGTGTATCAACAAAAGAAATCTGAGCATAAATGTGGTAACAGTAGCTACAGCCCTCACAGTGGATAGAGAGGTATGGGCATCTACAGTTAAGGAGGACAAGGCTTGCAGACAGCTGTAGAGTCAGGTGAAAGAAAGAAAGAAAGAAAGAAAGAAAGAAAGAAAGAAAGAAAGAAAGAAGGAAGGAAGGAAGGAAGGAAGGAAGGAAGGAAGGAAGGAAGGAAGGAAAGGAAGGAAGGAAGGAAAGAAGGAAAGAAAGAAAGAAAGAAAGAAAGAAAGAAAGAAAGAAGGAAAGAAAGGAAGAAAGAAAGAAGGAAAGAAAGAAAGAAAGAAAGAAAGAAAGAAAGAAAGAAAGAAAGAAAGCTACAGCAATCTACCATACTTTGATTTCACCACTTTAGAGGCATGTGCCTCCTTTTTGTTTCCTAAGACCATTATATGGTCATAGCTAAAAAAGGGGAAGTTCTGAAGCAATAATTTGTGGACCCTCAGATCCTGTTATACAGCGCAGAACTTTAAAGAAAGCGAAAATTCTTGCAAAATGCCAGATCTTGGTGATAACAGTTATATGGTACAAAATCAGCTTTAAAAATGCAACATCTTTAAATCAAATTAAAAATAATACAAATTACCTCTAAATCAAGTTTCAAAGTTGTTTTCATCTGCTCCCATTTTCACTTTTTTTGATCCTGCAGTACATTCTCTAACCAATAATATGAAGGAGTTTCCCAAAATATTAGTTTCAAACTTCAATCCTCAGGTTTGTTCAACAAATCTGAAGACAGAGCACTAATTCTTGTTAACCCCAAAGACATTAATAGGCTTCTACTGAACCCTATGTTACATGACAGATGCAGCATTCTGTCAGGTGCCATGTTTGGAAGAGATGACTTCTACTGTGACACACAACAGAGTTACCTGGTGTAGGAAGTGAATATGAAGAGGAATACTGGATAAAACACATGATTCTGTGGCCCTTTTTACAGACACAAATTTTCTAATTGACAAAACTACTCTCTTTATGGCCACCCGATATACATAACTGCCACGTTAGGTGCCACTCAGACAAAGGATATGTACTTGTTTCTGATGAGGTACAAAAAGGAATCCTACTGTTGCTGTGACAAACAGAATTTTACATAAGCTCATGACATCATTATGCTGAAACATGTAAATTTGTTATGGTTTCTTAATATTCTGTGAGACCAAAAATTTTAAACAAATATTTTGGCAAATGTACTTGCGTCACCAGACAAAGAATGCACTGAAGTTACACGCATGCACACACGCACGCATGCACACACACACATATACATACATACATACATACATACATACATTCCATTGATCCGTAAGTGTGTCACAAAGACAATAGGAAACATGCACGTGGAAATTTTATGTTGTACGTACCATGCATTTTATCATCAGTTTACATCAAAACCAACAAATGCACAAGATTTTTAACAAGTGTAACATGTATTTTCAACCCCTACATATGTTCAGGCAAATGCAATGCCATCCTCAGGGGGTATTTATCAAAGAACTACAAGTGCTCACTCCATCCAAATATACAACAGGTGGTTTCACAGTTGAAGTATTTATGCATGTCACAACTTAAAATGTACAGATGCATGAAATTATAAAATTAAAAATTAAGAATAATAATACACTATGCCTCAAGTAGTGATTATAAATAAATATGCCTTACAATCTCAGAGAATAAAATATATACAAATAGTTTTACATGAATGGATATTAACATTGAAAAGTTATAATGGGTTTTAAAAACTGGTTACTGGCAATGCATACAAGCGTGTGGTTGATCTGTTGTCGATCCCATCCTGGAAGATATAATATAAATACGAAAATCTGGAAATATATGCTGAGTAATGTAAGTAGTAGAACTGTACATTGTAGTAATTCACTATCAATAACCAGTTTTTAAAAACCATTACAACTTTTCGATGTTAATATCCATTCATTTAAAACTATCTGTACATATTTTATGCTCTTGAGATCATAAGGCATATTTCTTTATAATCACTACCTGAGGCATGGTGTACTATTGTTCTTAATTTTTAATTTTATAATTCTATGCAACTGTACATTTTAAATTGTGACATACGCAAATACTTCTACTGTGAAACCACCTACTGTTTATTTGGATGCAGTAAGCACTTGCAGTTGTTTAATAAATACCCCCAGAGGATGGCAATTCATTTGCTGAAACATATGTAGGGGTTGAAAATACGTCTTAAACTTGTTAATAATCTTGAGCATTTCTTCTTTTTGACTTAAATGCACATGGGAGTTCTGAAACAGTCTTCATGACATGATTCACTGGGGTTTCCTGTTCCATACTTCATGTAACTCAATCAAATCACTAGCAGAGTTGGTACTTTCTTGATCTTTTGCATGCTGTATGAACATGATTTGGAAGTCAGTCACTTGGGACTGGCTTTAGTATTGTTACTCTTTAGTCCCCTTTGAACTGCGTACACATAAGAACCTGCAGCAAAACACTGCTGGTTTACAAAATAGCAAAAAGCAACCCTTCTGATTCCAGGACATCAGGAATGAGTATATTTGGGGCCTTGAATGCCACTGATCACAGACGATGCCCAAGTGACAAATAAATTTTAAGACACTCTACATATCAGAGTTGCCAACGAATTAACTGATGATGCTGTATGAAATGAAGTCTGTGGCATGAGGATGACTTTAGTATTGAATATGCAGAATGGAAGATAAACAACCTAGCCCTATTTCATGGTACTACTTAAAAATTTGGGTGGAGGAAATGAGGACTACAAAAAAAAAATTAAAACAGCTGATCCTCTACAAGTCATCAACGCATTAACACGCACATGACCTGTGATCTGTCCCATGACTTCCAATGACAAACGTCCTCTGATTATAAGCCACAAATAACAGAAGTTGATTTTTTAGGGCTGTAACTGAACAAGACTGCAACTTGTGTGCTGCATGACATAGTATACAAACATTACAAAGGTGTTCTTTACTTGAAAATGTCACATGGTTTCCCTGAACACATGTAAATGTAAATTTACTTTATATCAATATCCATATTTATTTCACACACCAGCCATCCCAGAGGGTACCTCACGTGCACCATGGGATATGGAACTTGTCACAAAACATGTACATACTAGCAATTTCATGTGCTATGTCAAA
The DNA here is from genome assembly GCA_013340265.1 of Coptotermes formosanus. Classification (NCBI taxonomy): domain Eukaryota; kingdom Metazoa; phylum Arthropoda; class Insecta; order Blattodea; family Rhinotermitidae; genus Coptotermes; species Coptotermes formosanus. Next base: position 416,238 of record BLKM01011105.1, on the reverse strand, counting down.
ATATATGACAAAACACACATATAAGTATAGATATAATTAAACAATTAAGAGAGAAAAAATACAAAGCATAAAATTTCCTTACAGGCATAAATAACATATGATAAAATATCAATAATGCGTTACACTTTGTTACGGTTAAAATACTCTTCCAGTGTGCAAAGGTATTACAATGCAGAAAATTCTTAATTAATCATTTAAATTCTTTGCTATCGTGGACTTTCACCTTTATATCAGATGGTAAACTATTAAAGAACTTCAAACCCATGAAATATGAACTTTCTGACACAGTGCTAAGTTAGATACAGGATAATGAAAGTCAGAACCATATCTAGTGTTTTTACCATGAATATCTGAATTACATACATATTGTTCTTTATTGCTGCACACAAAACATAATAGTGAGTAGATATATTGTGAATAAAAGGTTATGATCTTAAGTTTACCAAACTGCTCCCCACATGACTCCCATTTTTCCAGTATTTGTAACAATTCTTAGTGTTTTTTTTTTTTGTGATTTAAAGATGTTAGTACAATGGGGTGAAGCACCCCAGAATATTATGCCAAAAGACCTAATCGACTGGAAATAAGAAAAGTAAATCATAACTAATACTTGCTGAGACACTGTATGTTTTAGGGTTCTGAGGGCATAACATGCGGCATTGAGTTTCGTTGAAAGTAAATTAATATGAGCTTTCCATTGTAAAGTACTGTCCATCATTATTCCAAGAAATTTGGTACCAATCTTTATATCAATAGATTTAGTACTGTATTCTAATTGGTATCAAAAATAGATGAATTTTTGGTTCTATGCCTGCAAGAAAAGTACAGCCTCCCCTGTGCTGACTTTCACCAAACTCTGAACGTTCAACTGCACTATGTGCAGATATCTTATACCAAATTTCTCAAACATCAGACAATAAACATGAAAAATATCGATAACAGTTCACGTATGCCCCTAAGTACCACGTGGTTTTCAGTGCACTGACTTTCGTAAGACTCACACTCAATATATTTTTATGGATACATCCTGTACCAAATGCAGACTCAAAAAAAAATGTAAAAAATGCAGGCAAAATTTTACTTACACCCTTAAGCACAGTATGACTTTTACTGTACCCATTTGCATGAAATTCGCAACTACTCAGTGTGAAAATCTTCTACATCACACTGTATTTATTTAAAATAAAAAATAAATGAAATTAAAAAAATAAAATAAAAAGGGGATAAAATTTCATTAAAGCCTGTAAAGTATGCCCTTCAGCAATTGATTGTCACAAAATTCACACCTGCTCAACAGCATTATGGAGAGATCTTCTATACCAAATCTTAAACAAATCGGTCATGACGTATGGAAATTATGGTCAGAAATACATTTATGCCCCAAAGTACATCTATCACTGTGCTGATTTTTATAAAACTCATGCTTGCTCAGCAACTGTTTCTAAAGAACTTCTATACGGAATTTCATAAAAATCTGACAAACACATTAGTCTCCGTTACTAGATCACAGGAACACCTACAAAGTAGTTCAACATCAGCTGTGGCAGCAGCAGCAGCAGCAGCAGCAGCAGCAGCAGCAGCAGCAGCAGCACCACCACCACCGCCGCCGCCACTGCCGCCGCCGCCACTGCCGCCGCCGCCACTGCCGCCGCCGCCACTGCCGCCGCCACCACCACCACCACCACCACCACCACCACCACCACAACGATGATGATGATGATGATGACGACGAGGAGGAGGAGGGCGGGAGGAGGAGGAGGAGGAGGAGGAGGAGGAACAGGAGGAGGACATGATGTTGAACTCCATTTCTAATTAAGTATTCACTGCCTGAAAGGCCCTGTGACAACTGCCACAAGAACACGTATACAACACTCAATATTACTGTAACACTCTGCCTTATCTGGGTGCCACAATAAATATTAACATACCATTACTATTACTACAGCATCTAACCTTGAGACAAAGTAATTACCTAACTATAAAACTAACCCAAACTAATGCAAAGGCGAAGGTCCAAAGGGTTAAATCCCACTACTTCTTTAGTCATTACAAACTTAATTCACCACTTTCGGGTGAGTCCTCAATTTGACACTGGCCTAGGGCAGCAAGTACACTGTCCATCTTTTGCTCTTTATGGTGATGCTTCAGTGCTACTTAGTATGCTCATTACTTCATTTTACACCTCTCCGCATCCTCATGAGCCTGAGTGTACCCAAGATTTTGTCCCATTACCAGCACTTGACAAAATAATATGTTACAGTATTTCATGTTAAAGATAAGCATCTGGGAAAGTGCAGCCAATAAGTGAAAGCAACAGTAACTCCACACACTGAAACAGCTATCAAAGCATTACAGACTTAGTCATCCAGCCAACTAACATGAGATACTGGCAAGAAGGGAAAGTAAAATGTTCCTGGGCACTAAAATTGAAGTGCTAAAACCAACAGAAAGTTAATCAAAGTAGGCATCAAGCTGTTACAAACTGTATGGAACAGGAGACTACAGATAGAAGTGAGGGCACTTTCTTACCAGAATTCATTCCAAAACCAGGTTGATCTGGTCTTGTCCGGAAAGGATTTGCACCAAATCCGGATGGTGGATTTGAACTATTAGGTATACCATTGGACACAGAAGAAACCCAAGAGTTAGCATTTGTGCCTAAGAAATGACAAAGAGGATAAGAATAATTAAATGTTTGTATGGCTAATTTCTACACACTAGGACATCAGATTTATTCAGATTTATTCACACGTTCTCCATGTACCTGTAAACGGGTTGACTGTAGTGCTCATCACTGTATCCGAAAACCCTCCAGCTTGTGGATTTGTAAAACCAGACTGGGATGAAGTTGGACCATTAAGAGACCATGTCGCAGCAGACGAAGTAGCTGAGGAATGATGGGCAGTATTACCAAAAATAATGGCCAACACTTTCACCAAATTAGTGTTTAGAAACATTTTAAAATATGTCCGTAATCTCTCCATATATTAACACAGCCAAAATGGGCAACAAAATATACAAACTATGCAGTACAACCTACAAAAAAGCATCCTCTGTTTTTCACACTACGAAACAGGGAGCAGATCCACTTTGGACAAACACATAAAATGCTACATTACTAGACTTCCCACTATCTACGACTTAACTGTAATCTGTTAAAAACATATTCAACTGTAGCAAACATTTTAATCATGTTTTAGTGTTTTAGCTAAATGTATTAAATTATTATAAGTTTTATACGATAATGATATCACCAATACGGCCTACCGAATGTGGAACCATAAAAAAGTGGTTTGTTTACTGACAATTGGTTGCTAACTTGGCACCACGTGCTCCCTGAGGATGGCGTTTTGATTGCCGAAACATGTCAGAAAAATATAAGTAGTATTTACACGTGAATAGTTGTGTGCATTTAGTTGATTTAATAAACTGACTATAATTCATTAGACAGGCAATATAAGTACAAAGTTTCTTGAAATTTCCTACTCTGAAATACGTCTCTAAAAATCTGGTAAAATTTCTCAGATCTGTGGATACTCTCTGCATCATTCTCTTGGGTGCCTCAACTTGATGCAAATTCAATATAAAAAACACAAGTTTTCGAACCACTTCGAAGCAGCAGTTCAGCCCACTTCCTGGATGCCTTGCACAGTGACTAGGCTAACAGCAGGCCGATGAAGGAGCTGCGGTTCAATTCCCAGCATGGGCTACGTAATTTTCTCTTCTTGAAAACGTCCAGACCAGCTGTGAGGACCACCCAGCTTCCTCTCTGGAGCTACACCTGTCCTGTCCATGCCTCCATGGCTTGCATACGAATAGCTTCACGTTTACATCCTGCATGTCTATATTCTGTCTGCCAGTTCTGAAGATTACACTTTTATCCACAGTGAATCTTTACCACACATACCTGTAGACCAGTCACTGAACTGTGGCTCTGAAGAAGCCTGCTGGGTTTTCATCAAACTGTCCAAATCTTTCAGTGCTGCATAGCGATCTTCTGTGGGAGGCTGGGTGTTCAAAAATGGTGATGACTGCTGCAGAGTACCTGGTGCTCTTGCTGGACTTGAAAATGAGCTACTCATAGTTGAGAGCATTGCTGAGGTTGGCATACCTGCAATTAAAAACATTACAGGCACCTCCAAACGTGTTATCAAAAATGTCTCACTCAAACACAAAGTAAGACATCAAGTTAGCTACGAGCAAGATGTGAGGCTAAAAGAGCCATGTTGAGGAAGATCCAAGTCTTCTGGAATTTTACACTACAGTGAGCGTTAACTAGTTACTGACATTTTGGAAAAGTGCAGTGCCTTGTCCTCTGGACCAGCCAAACAGTCCAAAAACAGTCCTGATCCTGAAGATGGAGGCACTACTCTCCTCCAAGATGTCCACAGTATTTACCTGTTGACATAGCATAAAACAGCACAAGACTTAAATTTTCCAGTTAATCACTTGTTTTGAAAGGGATGTGAATTTCATTACCAAATTCAAGAATGCAGTCCATATGAAGGTACAACGAGATAGTAGCAATGTGCTATAAAAACAAAGATTTATCAATTTCGGCACATGAAAGTAACTCTGAGTAGAGTCACAATATTGCAAGTATTACACAGTTAATTCACTAACAACAATTTTGATGCGCCACCATAGGTCCAGATGACAGTACTTCACACCTTAATCCTTGCAAGTGCTATACAAACTCAGTTACTGGCACTGCAGGACCACATTTACCTTGTGTACTACCACAAATAAGCTTCACTCAAAGGCAAGTTAAAGGCCAACAATTCTGGCATGTTCAGCCTGTAAAAAAGTCTTGGCCCTACTGTAATTACTCATGGTGTCACAAAATGCAGTGGGCTACTTAGAATAAATAGAACAGCCTAACAAATTTTTATATTATTCATACCATGCATAATTATTAATAAAGTACAAATTCACACCACCTAATGCACTGTTGTTATTCAAAATGTTCTTATACTACAAAACTTTGTTCCAACATGTTCCAACAGTGCCTACCGTTCACACAGAAACATCTGACTCCTAAAGCACAGTAAAAAGCAAACATCTACATGTGAACTGCACATAAATCAACTGTTTTCATATACATTTTATAACAAGATATTGCCATTCTGTTTGTGTAATTTTAGTTTAACATTCTGAATAACAACAGTGCATTAGCTGGTATCAATTTGTACTTAGCCTAAAAATATTTACACTAAACTTTCATGTAAGCTTATTATTAATGCTATCGCTTGTGTACACATCCTCAAAGTACAACTGCGTCTTGTCCACTGGCAATTTATATCCAATAACTTCTAAGTGTGATCAGCACATGCAGTGACTCAAAGTGAAGCACAATGCCACATATATAGGGTTACAAAACATAAACATATCTTCCCAATTAAAATGCCTTTCAGTAAAACAACAGGAAAATCTTTCATTCTTACAATTCCCACTAAACAAGCTAATTTTTATGAGGTGTGGTAAAATAGTTTCTGGACCGACTGTGAATGACACTACTGCTGCTGGCACAAATTTTCACCACTAGACGCAAACAGAGCAGAGTCTGCTAGAGTCATGTCCCGCTTAGAATAAATCTGTAGCACATATGATTGTTGAGTAATGTACACGTGCACGCTGCAAACAATTTCCTTTACATTATGGAAAAATGTAACAGAAACCTTCAGAATGTTGTATGTAGCTTTTGGAGACCAGACAATGGAAAGAACACAAGTTTTCGTGTGGTTTTCCCAGTTCAAAAGTGGCGTGGCCTCTGATGTAGATGATAAATGCTCAGGGTTTCTACTGATAAGCAAAACACGCAAGTTTAGATTGAGTGAAGGAACTGTTCCTCGTAAACAGAAGACCACTACCCATCAAGCTGCTAACATGTTTGGAATTTCACCTGGGCCAGTTCAGAGCATTTTGAAAGACAAATTACCCGAAATGCAGAATTCAGAGGATTGGTTTCTACACCTGAACATCACACATGCTCACACTGATTTGTCTGTGCATGACTTTCTGTGGGGAAAAGAAAAAAGACCAAAATAAATGTCCTTCCAAACCCTTCCTACTAATCAGGTTTAGTGCTGTGGTGACTTCTGTCTTTTCCCAGAACTTTAGATGGCACTAAAGGGAAGGAGATTTAACGATACCACCACAATTCAAGCAAAATTACGAGATGAACTTGCCAAGTGTCAAACAATGAACTTCCCAAAATGCTATGAATGGTGGTATAATTGCTGGGCTCACTGTATGAAGTCTCAAGGAAACTATTTCACAGGGGACAACACTGATTAGAAAATAAGTGTTGTTGTTTTGGAGAAATAAATTCAGTCCAGAAACCATCTGCACAACATACATATCCCACATTTATGACTTATAACTCATATACACAGATGTAAAACAGTGTCCTGCCATATGTCAATGGTTAATGCAAAAATAAATTGCACACAACTGCCTCTGTATACCCTGCATAAATGTGAACATGGCAGCTGAAAACTTGATATACTTTGCATTTTCAGAAGTGACACTACATTTATTAGAGGCATGGAGAGTACTAAATGCGTGTATCATGAGTAGTTTTATATGCTACATCCATCATACATGCTAAATGGAAAAACAACTACTACTGACTGCAACATTACACCACAGAAGTGTGTCTCACAAAATTACTACATTCACTACAAAAAATGATAAGATAAAACTGGGTGCAGTTTATAATGGAAGGAAGGAAGGAAGGAAAGGGAAGGAAGGTAGGAAGAAAAAAGAAGGAAAGAAAGAAAGAAAGAAAGAAAGAAAGAAAGAAAGAAAGAAAGAAAGAAAGAAAGAAAGAAAGAAAGACAGAACGAAAGAGAGAGAGAGACAGAAAGAAAGAAAAAATGTTGTGGTTGTGGAATTCAACATTTTACAAATGCAGAGAGTGTGACTTCCTACTCTATTACATTAGCTACTTCCTGAAGTACAACTGAGGCAATAACGTGAAAGTAAGAATTTAGGCACAATTATTTGATGAATACAAAATTACACTTTTCAGGATCTGCATTTGCTCATGAATTAATTAGTCTGTGATAAATTTAAAGGTTTCCAAAGCTGTGATGCTTTTATCCTGCAGACATTTAATTTCTGAAAAGCTTAGTAAGCAGAAATAAAGAAGTACTGCTTGACTAACACACTTTCTGTACTCAAATAATCATTAAGTATATCAATGTCTGACAATAAAAAATACTGTCTGTTTAATCAATCTAATTTATAACAATAAACGAAAAAATCTGTATTTTTAAATCCAGTTTGCAAAAGTCAACCTTTCAAAAACATATACTTCATCACGCTGTGCACAATGATACATCATGAAAGAAAAGAGTTCTGAAGTTTCAGGGTGTGTTCACATGTTAAAAAAAATGGCAGTTGCCTAAAATGGGACTCAAAATGAGGTAAGTGCATGTGCTGTATCGCGCTAAGGCATTACTTCATTATCTACTTAATACAATAACATACTGAAAATACCACATGAAAATCATTCTACAAATACCACTTTTCACTGCAAGCTAGTACAATACCAAAGGGTGTATATGGCATCACAACACTAACTAATCCATCAGACGAATGCTGTTTTTGCACTTCAATAAATATGTCAAATGTTCCAAAGTAAGGTTCCTTAGGTCACAAAAATTAAATTAGAAGTCATAACAACCTTAAATGTAGCTCATTTATTCAAATGAACTATGATTAGTTTTCAGCATAATCCCACAAGCACACTGATGCATTTCTCCCATCTTGGCACAAGTTTAAAAATTCCATCACAGTAGAAATCAGGCTCCTGCAACACTTGGAAGGTCACCAAGTCCATAATAGAGAAGAAGCAGAAATGGCCATTCATAAATGGATTTAATGCTAGAGCACAATTCTACGATGATAGAATTGTTAAACCTGTGCCAAACAGGGACAACTCAATCAATATGCTTAGGGACTACGTTGAAAAATAATCACGCCTCTGTGGAATTAATGAGCCACATTTCACGTTGTAATGACCCAGGGAACCTCACTTATTGAATATCCCTTGTAAAAGCAGATCTCTGATGTCTAAGCATGCCACAACAAGGGAACAAAAAAAGCACAACACCAAGGGAAATTTAAACTCACTCCATCGATTGCTGTTATATCTGGGCGGAACATTATCACTGTTCATCACATTTCCAAACATGTGACTGTCTGCAAGTAACAACATGTTCAGGTATTATTAGCTCAAAAAAGAAAATGAAAGACATATGTAGAAATTCATACCTGTATGACAGAAATTCACAATGTAGAAAATTATACAAAATGAAGGAAATATGACTTGTTATAATCTTAAGGTGATTCATCCTGTTGTGTCAGCAAACAAGAAAACCAACAAACATATCCATCAATCGCAACTTATATTTTAGTGGTATAAAACCCAGCTACATGTTTAAGCTTTTAGTAGGCCATCATCAGGCAGTATATAAGAACACAAACAAGTAAAACCTTACAACAATGATTACAGTTAAATGTAGAGTTTACATTACTGCATTCTGCTTTTTCTGTAACTTTATGCACTCTCTGTATGGCCCTGGCCAAATGCCTATAAGAACCATGTTCCCCGAATTTTACACTTCACTGGATTTTATGCCTATCTTTGACAGCACCCACAAAAATGTAAAATTGGGGTTTTACTGCATATAGTCACTCAAGGTTCAGATCTCAAGCTTGTCAAAAATGTTCATGTATAAATCAGCAGCATGAAACCCTTCACTTGATGATATCTGCGTCAAACGATGGCTTGGGACAGCAGCTACATATCATACAAAAGAACTTTATTAATTTCATTAAAATCACATGGGCTTGGAAGCAGTGTTCAAATATAATGAAATCTGTTACTGTAAAATGTGGTGGATGTGACATGCTGCTAATATCCCAAGCCATCATTTTACATGCACGCAAGCACGCATGCACGCGCACACACACACATTATTACATAAAGGGTTTTGTGCTAATAATTTATATGTAACATTATGAACATTTTACAACAAGCTTGAGATCTCAACCTTGAGTGTCTATATAATCACTGTTGCACGGTTTTACCTTCTCATCTTCTTATACACAACCTGATGATGGCTTATTAACCTTTTAAAGCCTAGCGGTAACTTTACATATGACCAGGTTTAACATTAAAAAATTCTACGTGGTGCCCACATTGCGTTTATGCGTTTTGTATGGATCTCAGAACAAACAGCAACATCTGCCTTATAAAACATTAAGAGACGGGTTTTTATAACCGAAGTGGAGAGTGTTTACAGCGCGGTACGCACTGAGTCCTTATAGAAAACAGATACACTTCGTCTTTAAAGGGTTAAAAGCCAAAACATGTAGCTGGGTTTTATACCACTAAAATATAAGTTGTGTTTCACAAATGTATTTTTTGGTTTCCTGACAAATTACAATAAATAATGAGAAACCATTATACTGACACATTAAACACAATATACTGTCTACTTTACAGTTCTTGTTGTACTAACAGCAGATTAATGAACTCCCAGTAGTGTTTCAGTAAAATGCAGACACAAGGGACATGAAAGTAACCAAATTATTATACTTTCTGTTCATTATCTGCGTTCCTACATAAATGTACTGTTAATCTGGTTTGGCATGAAACTCCAGTTTATGCAGCTTCACAGAAAACAAGTTTCTCTCATGCATTCTATGATCAATTTAGAAACAGGAAACGATCACCATATTTTCCTTACTGAATTGTCGGAATATGCAACCAGTCAATACGGCAACAAGGTTGTGCTGGTAAAATTGTTAGTCCTATGATATTTTTCACGCAACAACCAGATGAAATTCTGTGCTTATGAACAGACAGCCCATATGAAATGTACACATTACCGCTGAAGATATAAGAAAAACACTGTATCTTCATGCAATATGAGTGTTAAAAGCAGGTAACATGTAACTACATATACTAGATGCTGTTTAACTCAAGCTATATGAGGCTGCATCACAATTCTAGTTGATGGCCAACTGCTTATACTCGACATAAATGTTACAATGCCCAACCACACACTTACTTTCTGAACTTACAATATATCAACAACGTGTCAACAACACATGTGAACAGTGAGTTCAGTGTGAGTTTGCATGGAAACAGGGGTACAGACTATATTCATGTTATGACTGCACAAGAGATTCAACTGAAAACAACTGTTTTGATGCAAAATGCACGTGATCTTTGCAGTACAAGTAAAACAAACTGTTTATCAACAGAACTACTTTCTTTCTTAATATGGATCTCAAAACAGTTCCCCAATACTATGATGCAATCAATGAAAAATTTTTTGGTTAGCTGCACAATGAATTTTGCTTTGTACACTGTTCTAATTTGCTTTACATTACTACCTTACTGCAAATACACATCTGTAATAGCTTACCCATGATGCAAATTGAACAAAAATATAGAGAACTCTAGCTGCTAAAAAGTGGCACACAGAACAGGAGAATTCTGTGACTCCTGTCTGCTCCTTTACACATCCAGATGTAATGGAAGGGGTGCATGTTATCAGTATCAGTGTTAGTTTGGCCACGAAAAGGAAAAGTTCAGCATTTTAATTAAAATATTTTGAATGTCTCAACATGCAGAACTGGGGTCATAATACCAAAATGTGATAAATGACCAAGCAAAGGCGTTCAAATATTCATTAACACATAATGTTAAGGTATAAATATTTGGGTATTTTTCATAATTTAAAGTGAAGAACTTGTTTAAAACTGCGCTGCTTGAGTCAACAGAAGATGTAAAAATTTCAGACACAGGATATTTTATTTACAGTATGCTAGACAGTCTGGTTAACTGGTAGGTTGATTTGTAGCCAGATATGTAAGTTGTAATATGAAAGTACTTGTATACTTGCAAAGTAACACAGAAGCAGTGCTTGATCACTTATGTAGTTTAAAATATCTGAAAATCTACTATAACCTCAGACATTAAAGTCCAACATATCAACTGCTCACTGACAAACTTAATCAACTACCATAACATTATTTTATATTTTCACCCGTTTGATTGTGGCAAGGGAAGGGGATCACAATCTCAGCATTACTTGAAATATCACAAACCTTTCTGTTAAAATGTTATTATTTCACGGTACCTGAAGGATGAGCCTGGATAGCACAGGCAGGCTGGATGATCCACAATTCGATTCCTGGCACAGGCAGGAGATTTTTATGATCTCAAAAATGTTCACACCAGCTCTGGGACCCACCCAGCCTCCTATTCGATTAGCATCAGAGGCTTTCTCGCCACAGGGAAAGTGGCAGGGGCATGATGTTGACCACTTATGTCCATGTAGTGCCAAGGTTAAGATTGAGTGGAGCTATACCTCTACTCTACCTATATGCCTTCATGGGAAGGACTGGGACAACCTTACCTTTATCTTTTATAGTACCTGCACAACTTGCCACCTAAGCACTCACTGCCTGACACAGTTGCAGCACTCTGCAAACATATGACACTGTGATGCTTCACTTGGAGCTGCATCCATAATGTTCAGTTTATTCACTTGAAATGACCATGTTTCATCACAACATACAGAGCAGACAACTTTGTGTCAACAAAGGCTTCTAATGAAAATGTATCTAAGTTATGTAAAGCATACTGTCAACTCATTACAGACAGACAGCACTAACAAACAGTAGTACCAACAGAAATAGGTCTTCTGGCCTGCCTCCTTTTAAGTCCACACATACGTGAGGATCTTTGCTTAACAAAATAAAAGAGACTTATAACCAGTACTTACTAGAAGAATTAAAGATTGGGTTGTTTTCAAAGTTGGCAAATGAAGGTTGTGTGGTGACAGATGTTTGAGTAGAGGAACTAAATGGATCTGCCGATCCAAAATCTGCCAGGAATTTGTTAGAGGGGCAGTCAGGTGTGAACATGTTTTCACTTGAAGCTGGAGCTGAAGACTGCAAAAGAAAAAAATTGTTTACAGGATTATAAATATTTCAGTATATATTATAAGTGTATGACCACCACACTTTCTGACTCACTTATTGATGACAGACATTTACAACACCATTCCAAAGGCTATGACACAAGACAACTTTAAAAGTTTACCATGCCTCCAATATCAAAGCATGAAGTCCTATACACATTAAACTTGTCTTGGACAGATTTTCGTAGTGTCCAGCCATTTGTTGCAACAATATTTCTTCAGTTCCACATTAGTACACAAATATCAAAGCCAAAGACTTCATTATTTACAGAAAATCACCAAGCTACCAACAAATGACAACAGAATCAATCACATACTTCCAGCACAGGTCTCATTGCCTTTAAGTAAGGGGTTATGTATTCTGGCTGAATGGCAACAATCCTATTTAATCAGCTGAGACGAAGTCATTTTTCCTTTACAACCAATTAACCAACTGACTTACCAAATACATAAGTAAATAAGTACCAAGTAGGTAACAAACAAACAAACAAACAAACAAACAAACAAACAGGCAGGCAGGCAGGCAGACTGACTGACTGAGTGACTTAATAACTAACTACTGAATGAAGTAACTTCCTACAGCAAGGACCTTCTTGAAAAGCAAACAGCTACTCAGCTAGTTAACAAAAAATTCTCTGCAGTTTATAGAACCTGAAGTTACAATGCTGTGCTTTAAAAAACCCACCATGAACCACATGGATCTTCCTATTCAATATCCGAAAATTCAACACACATCCTGAATTTGTGCACACAGACAACAGTCCACCAAAAACATCAATGTTTCATATAACAAACAGCAGCAAAGTAGTTGGCAGCACGACTCTCGCCTAAATGAAACCAGGCAGTGATCATTCTGGGTGAAGAAAATGAGGCTGTTATAAAATAGCCCCACACAGACAGACACTCCATTAACTTCTCACCTGAAAGAGACTGCTCCACAAGGTACACTTTGTTCTACTGCTAACACCACTGCATATCTGTGGCCTTGGCATCTCCATTCAACCTTAATTCATGACCCTTTAGTGGTTGCTTGAGGTCAAACACATAGACATCGCATGCAGAAAGATACATGCTGTATGTGGGACAGTAAACCACCTTCATGTACATAATTACAGCATCTACAGGGCAATGAGAGCCATAAGAGGACAAATGAAGCCATGAAATGCAAGCATGCCAGAATGCTGCTTCTGGATGGCAGTACAGAGATCTTGGACAGTTCCACAACAGCGCTTTGCATTCACAGTGATGTCTGAGTCGTTAAATACCAGCATCAGCGGACTGGTTGGTCATATCAAAGAAAACTGCTGTATGACCTTTCCTACAGATGGTTGGGACTTTTAATTTCATAGGGAACAGAGACGACAAACATTTCCCTTGCATACATCCAGTTTCCCAGCAGCTGAAAGTGAGGCACCATGCCTCAGTGCCTGCCACAATCTGTCACAAGACGTAATCATCTTCTGCCTGGCAGCACTGCAAATTCAGGGACATCAAATAGGATGGACCAAGTAGTGAGACATAATAACTTTTATGAGAAGAGAGACTTAAAACATGGGATTTGCTGCAACATGTTCATCAACTCAGAAACATTTTCTTAAACACGCAGATGCAGATTTTTTCACATACTCCATGTGAATGCACAATATGCTTTCAGCTGTAGTAAGCACTGCCACTGCTGCAGTTAGTATAAAGGCGACTATGCAAGAGGAAGTACAGTGCATCATTTCATTGACCAAAAGCAAATCCACTGTAGCAGTGCAGTGCAATCTGCGCCATACATATGGAAGAGATCTTCCTGTAAGGGAAGCAATTCCGTGCTGGTTTAACCAGTTTGAGGAAAATGGAAGTGTGGAAAAGTGTAATCACCTGGATGACCATTGGCATCAGAATAGGATGGCGAATGCATAAGACTGTCGTGTCAATGTACTCCCAAGAAGACTACTGTTCGTTGGAGTCTGCAGCTGGGTATACCTAAAATAACGGTCCAAACGTCTTGCACAAGAGGCCAAGGGTGCATGCTTAGAAAATTCAAATTCAGCATGAAATCAAAGGTACAGATTGGGACACAAGAGTTGAATTTTCAAATACACTGCTGAATGCAACTGATGATAATGATGACGACAACAATGGCGATGGTGACGACAGTGTTTTATGGTGAGTCGTGTACACAGCTGAGGCAACCTTCCCTATGAATGGTGACACACATAGACACAACTGTTATATCTGGGGACAGGAATAGCCATACAAAATTTACCACCATGTGCAAGACTTCCCAGAAGATAATGTGTGGTGTGGCATAACACATAACTGTCTTACAGGTCTTTTGTTTTTTGCTGAAAACACTACTACAGCAAACATTTAACTGGATATGACACCTTGGTTTGCCTTTGCACAAAATGATGGCATTGCAGAAGAAAAAAATGTAAAATTTAATGTTGTACATCTTCTGTGCAGTTCTTTATTTAAAAATTTATTAGTCAACCAACTATTGCACAATTAGTTTATAATCTCCAACATGTTTCGGCCTCAATTATTGGCCATCATCAGGGAGAATGCTTTTCTTAGACAACAAGCAGCGTATGATACATTAGTGAATGGTTGATTATCACATATATTACAAACCTTACACGCTAAGTCTGTTAAAAACAGATTTTAACAGATTTTAACAATTTTATGAACCATCAATTGCAATACATCAACAATAGTGTTAGCAAATACGGTTTTTAATATATGTGATAATAATCAACCATTCACTAGTGTGTCACATGCCGCTTGCTGTCTCCCTGATGATGGCCAAATAATGGAGGCCGAAACATGTTGGAGATTATAAACTAACTGTGCAGTTGTTGGTTGATTAATAAATTTGTATAAAAATATAAAATTTTGTATCAACAAGACAGCGCTCCACAGCAATTCAGTCATAAGGCTCTCAATGTCAAGATTTCCTGATTGGTGGAATGGAAGAGGTGAACCAATGCCATGGCCCCAACAAAGTCCAGGCCTCTCATCACTGGACATTTTGTGGGGATTTATAAAAAATAATCTCCCTTTTGGAGAGAAATTTTGAGATTTACATCATCTGCAAGAGAGAACTAACCAAGTATACCACAGTCACTCTACAAATTATTCAACACATATGGCAAAAAATCCAGTATGGTTTGGATGGGTGCAGCACTATAAATGGCGTGACACTGCCATCTTCTAAGATATGTGTGAAAACTTCATGAGTTCATGAACGTATTATAGCAAATCCCATTTCTACATCTCTCTTCCCATAAACATTATTATGTCTCAAAACTATGTTCACCATTTTTTATGACACTGCACTCTGGCAATTGAGCCATTTGCTATTGTTACTGACTGTGAGCATTTGCAGGGCTCAATGGCACATATCTTGCAAGTGACAACATATTGAATGTGTAGAAGTAGCTAAGCCACTGAAAGAAACAAGCTGATATCAATAAAAACTTACTTGCACATTCACTTTGAGAGGCTTTACTTGTGACCCAAGAAGACTGGACAAAGGTTTAACATCTGATGTTGGAGTAGTAACAGTTGTAGCAACAGCAGCAGTATGTGTAGGTGTGCCTGTTTGAGAGTGGGTCTGAGTTGGTGGCGGCGAAAACCCACTAGCAGTACCAGCGTTCTTAATGGATGGTTCAAGGTAATATCTGTAATAATAATAAAAATTATACAACAGAAAAGTGACAACAGAATTATAAATCAACTGAACGCATAAGAAAGTTTATGGGCAGATCTCTTGTGTTCCAGTTTAGTTTAAAAAATGCTACCATTTTATACATACATATGATCATCTGTGGCCAAACCATTTTATACATATATATGATCATCTGTGGCCAAACCAAAGTCCCGAATATGTCAGTACTGGAAAAGCTTCAGGTGTTCAAGTACTGATTCTGTACAGCACTGTAAATGCACAGTCAAATAGTATAACAACTTTTACAGATTCAAGATATTTAGAACTGCATTCCACACGTGGACGGACAAGCAAATGGGGGAAATAAACACTAGTTTCCGTATCACATAATATGAATTACTGCTGTTACATCAAAATGATCACCTACAAGGGAAAAAATTTCTATGTAAGATTGAGCTAAGACAATAGCACTATTATATGTAACTGGTGGAGTGCAATGCCTGGTTATCAATACATGACTACAAAAAGCAGAGCAATCCTACACCCCACTTCTTTTCATCACAAGGCATTTCTGCCCTTTACCTTTACAACTAATTGTGACCATTTGTTTACTTCTACCTTTACTCACAAGCACTTTGGTTTACGCTGTGAGAAGGAAACAAACTTTGAACCAATGAAACGGATTTCACAATTAGACTGAAGAGACTTTTAGAAGTCTTCCTGAGCATCAGTGCATTCAAACCTGGGAAATTTAGAAGTTATATTTTTCAGCCCTCTGCAGGTGGGAAGGAATGAAACAGAACAGATTTTCTTTGAATATGCTCTTTTTGTAGAGTAAATGAAAAAGGGAAAAGTGTGTCTCTCACTCGGAAGTTATCACATGTACTTCTGATGAAATTTTATGTTGGTTGTGCGCATAAAAAGTTGTCAATCATATTCAATTTTGGTCCCACAGAAAGTGTTTAAAATAAAAACTGAATTTTTGATTACATTTATACTTACATCTTGTAAAAATGTTTTGTAAAATGAGCTATGGTACAGAAAAATGACAAAGCCTTACTTGTGCTTAATGTTATGCTGGGATTATATTAATTGGATATGGAGTCACTTAACAAGTCTTAGGCTCCTGGTACTCGGAGGATGACTTTCTACAACACGCCAAGGCAGACCCATTTCTTTTCTACAGATTTTCTGTACACAGAATAATAAATGAGCCCCTGGCTTCCTAAATGACATTACAAGGAATATCACCTCCAAATACTACAGCCATTCTACCAATACAAAGCTGCATAAGAATCACAGACCCAGTCACACTTCATTCACAGAACATAACTGCTCCTGAATGAAACATGGTTTACACCACCTAACATTTTTCTATATATCCATAACTCCATCCATTTATTGAGCCCAAAGAAAGAAGATAAAAAAACCCCATGCCTAGAAAACTATGAGCAGTTGCATAATTAAGCCACTGTACAACATATAATCTCATACTGCAGCTGATTTACAAGGCAGAGACAGAAAGTAAAGTGACCTTATTAATTAAGTCATTTGCAACAATCTGTGACAAATGCATCACTTCTCAAAATAATCACCCCCTTTTTTCAATGCATAATGTGTAGCAGTTCACAAGCTTTCTGATCCCACCTGCAAAGAAAGTTTTTGGTTTTGATTGAGGCCACGTACACAGCATGACCTTAACTTCATCATCACTGGCAGATCTTTGTCCATGCAAGGCTTCTTTTAGTGGTCCACACATGTGATAATCCAATGCTGCTGTGACCATTGTGGAGGTTTAACTATTTCATTAGCTGAATTAAAATTACTTTTTGGAAAATAGCTATAGGAGCACACAGAAACAAGAGGCAAACAGTACATCTGGTAAATAGATGTAGAGTAATGGAGCAGTAGCACAGAGGGGGGGGGGGGGGGAGAGACAGAGAGACTGATTGTTGGAGGAAGATAGTGACGGGCCTGTACAGAAAGATAACAATGTCTTAAAATGGGACAGAACATGCTGCAGGGCAATATAAAGGCAGGCTGCCCATGTAGCAATTTTGTCACTCACAGAATTAATAGGATTTTGGAGTTTTCTAGGAGAGTTGAAATTACAGCTTTTGACAGCCTCTTAGCATTTCAATCAGAAGTAGATGGACGCTGCACTACTTTTGCTTACCTATTAAGAATAAAAAGTAAGAGACATGACAAAAGGATTACACATGTTATGTTATAAGGAACTGCATCCATACACTAGTAGCCAATGACAAAATGGCATTCAAAGTTACAAACTTTAGGACTTATTAGAAAATAGTGGAATTTACACAGAACCAAACAGGCAATACAGAAATTACAGAACGGATGATTTTGGAATGGAGAATTAGCTTCTGCAAAAACTAGTGATTTGCGGAGGATGCAAATCCGCATTGCTCTGACTTTTTCGGAATTTTACAAACTACACTTATTAATTAGAAATTTTACAAAGTTAATAAAACAGAGGGAGAAAGTGTTTATACATAATTGTCAGTGAAACTGGATTTAGGTGGTAATAAACAAAAATCCAGAACATGTAAGTACTGTAAATTATAAGTCAACTCAGTGCCATGAATTGTGACAACAATAAAGCTACAAAGTGAACAGTGCTACAATGATAACAAACTGACAAACTGTGTAATGAGAAAATGGTGCCCAATGAATAATAAATGCAGTGAAAATAAACCTAAATTATCAACAGGAAACAAAAATTATACTGGTCAGCATCAATTTCCTCCCTGAAATAATTCTGGCAGATTTTCATTGGGAATAGGTTCACAAACTCAAATGTGTGAATAAAATGTTTACACCACCCTCCATTTGGATGATACCAATTGATACCTCAGTTGAATGGCCAAAAAACAAAATTTACGGCTGACCGAAAGTTTTGTTATGTTGTTCATTTATACTTACTTACTTAACTTACTTAAATCCCTAGAATAATATTGCCTCAGTCTGTCTCTCAAACTGGAATGGCTTGCTTTAAGCTGTTAAGCGTCCCTTTAATCTGCAGCGTGGAAATTTGTCGCTGTGACTTAATGTCAGTGTGATCAAATGTTGCTGTGATCAAATTACACTGTGACAAATGGTCGCTGTGATAAAATGCTGGTGTGATAATTTGTCAGCATGATAAAAAATGTCTGTGGTAAATTGTCACGTGATAATATGTCGCAGGCTCTTCTCTCAAAACCTCAGTCTGATTCCACCCTCTATCCTGATGGTTGCACCAGTGCAAGAGTAATAGCTTCCCTGGGTGATTAAAAGTATTTTTCTTGTGTCCAGCATGTCACATTCTTGCCAAAATAGCTTTTGATACATTTGTGGTGAAGTGGTACTACAATCACAAAGGAAGCTACTGCCACAACTCATGAGAATAGCTTATGAACTGTATTTGGCTGTAAGGTCAGAGATCAAGATAAAATTTGGATGCCAAAGATTTGCTATAGCTCATTTTCAAGGACTTCGGTACGCTGGTTGAAAGGTACCCACAAATCAATGCCCTTTGCTGTTCCAATGGTGTGGCGTAAGCCTTAAGACTGCCTAAGACTGCTGTTTTTGCATGACCAAGATCACTGTTTTCTCCTGATTTCCCAAGCATAAAATAAAATATCCTAATACACCCTTTCTGTTATGACCTGCTCCTCATGATGATTCAATGCCACTGCCCAAGCTACCTAAGTCTTAAACTCTTGACTCAGATTCAGAATCAGAACAGAACAAAAAGTGGCCACTGGGTTCAGAAACAACACCAGGTCAGAAGGATGTGGCACATCCAGCTTCAGTGCATCAGTAAAAAGTTTATTTACAGCCACTACACATCAAGCTCGCTTTTATAAAAATATCTGAAAAATTCATGGATAAAGAACATGAAGATTTTGCCTATTTAAGGAAAAAATTGCCAAAACAAATGAGGCCAAGATGAAAGAAGGAATTTTCGTTGGCCCTCAAATTAAACAACTATTCAAAGACCACGACTCTAGCACAAAATTAAATGCTACAGATAGAAGAGCCTGGGAGGCATTTGAAAACGTCTGAAGTACCTTTCTAGGCAATGAAAAAGTGGAAAATTATAGTGACATTGTGCAGGAGCCAATTTCATCAGACAGTGCTATGCGGTGTATCATGTCATGGAAACTTCATTTTCTGCATTCCCATTTGAATTTCTTTTCCTGTAAGCATGGGAGTCATCTCTGATGAACAGGTAGGAAGGCCATTAGGAAATGTCCGAAATAGCCAAGAGGTTCAATGGAAAATGGAGTCCAAAAATGTTGGCTGACTGCTCCTGGAGTCTTATAAGGGAGACACAAACTGGTGAATATAAGTGGCAAAAGAAGATGAAGTGAATGTTTTATGATGAATTTGTTTGTAGTTAGGATACCATATAGAGGCAGTGTTCATTATTTGACACTGTACATTGTAATTAAAAAAAACATATCACTTTTTTTATTAAAAATGTATTTTTTGAATATAATCCCTCCTCCCTTAAAATTGGTGGGTGTTGGAGTAATTTGGTTGTCATATTCGGATTCAGCAATGTCAAAACTATAAGTATCACTCTGGATTTTAACAAGGAGCAAAAAAATGTTTTTTTGCTGACCAGTGTCTTCGGCTTTGATTTTTCACTAATTTCACAGAATCCAGATCACATATATTCCCTGTAATTAAGAATCATGCAAGCCACTGGGTAAGTTGGAGGTACAGCTAGAAGGTTCTAGAGCTAAGTCAGAACTGTATGTGGGGTGTGGGGGAAGTTCAAATGTCAGCTGCCCGATCGCTTCAATAGTAGCTGCCACAGAATTCAGATGTGTTATCAAGGAGCAAAAGAATCCCCTTGGACAGCAAACCTGTGGTAACATTTGCCTATAAATTTCAGATGTGTTTCAACACCTTCTGACCATAAAAAATGGATCAGAGCTCCCTGTTCTACAGTGGTGCAATTCGAAAGTAGTGTTGCCATCTTTAAAGAACACTAACTAAAACTGACACTGACTTGCTGCAAAAATACCCAGTATGTAGTTACTGAGACAACTGCTAGGTTTTACCATGCATCAACTGCAGTGCCTCTACAAGGAAATCCACTTCAGTTTTTGATTCACCTTTGCAATAATATACCTGATGGTCATGATGATCATGACGATGATCATCATGATGATAATGACAAACCTTATATGTAATTATAAAACCGAGATCTCATTATTTTAACCTCACTGTATACAGCAATAGATGGTTTCTCCTCTGTATATAATTGTCATTACAGCCTGATAATATCTTAATAAGAACGAAGTCAAAACATGTCGCTGCTACATTCATGATAAGACAGTAATTTTGTCAATAAACAGCCACGTCTGACAGTACTTACCACTCAAGTGTAAAAAAGAATTAAATAGTACTCTTATCACTAACAAGCCCACTTTCTCAACTGCTGTTCTGAGTTTGTTCACTAAAAGCTCTGTGCTTGTTTGTCCCCTCCATATCATAACATTAGCAGTTCTTTTTCACACCTCCCCTCAAAAGCGACCAAATTTCTTGCAGTCCTACCATTTTTGTTTCTTGAGCCTCTAAACAGACACTGTTAAGTGTCTATCCGAACTCCTGACATTTCAACTCCCCATTCACTGCTTTTTAAATGTTACTGTTGTAAAAGATGCAACCAATTCTGCAGGTTTGTTATAAATGTTGTGTCACATAACTTTTGTTACAGTCAAGAATGGTTAGCCCTATGCCTAACCCTCAAGACTGACACACACTAATTGTCAAAGACTTCTTATTCAATATATTAAGAGCTATCCTCCACTTCTGGAGGGCACACACTCCAGCTACCAGCTGATGACAAGGTGACAACAGAGACACTTAATAAAACAACCACACCAAACCAAATGTTGCCAGAATATTACATTTTGCAATATTCCTTTTATGATAACAATAATTCATTGCGACATAGATCAGATTTACATGTATCTCAGCCAATATAACAATGGGCTTTTAGTGCTCTGACATATACATTTCACACATTTCCACACACATTGTTCTACCTTCTCATTCTTCCCCACCTATAGTGTCTAGCCAATAATACAGCAGGTACACAAACATTCCCCTTCTCATCACAGTATTCTAAACTTCCTGTTCTACTCTCCTGTAACTCATATATGGGTACTGCCACACTATTTTCCTTTTCCACTTACACATAGTTTTAAGCAGGTATTTGTCAATATTTCACTTTTCTTGTTCCTCGTACAGACCTCAAGACATTCCTCTATACCCCCTTTTATGTCTCAGTTCACTAGAATGGGGTATAACAAATAATTCTTTAGGTTGATACCCACAAATATATTTTGCCTTGTGATATCATAACATCTATTCTTAATTGTTCTACACATTCTGCTTCCATTGACTTCCGACTGGTGCGGCTGTCTTTTTCTAGCTGCTTACCTACACTTGTGTATGGTTTGCTCAATTGGTGAGATGAAACATCTCTCACGGGAATATTACGTGTGACATCACAACAAATACACTAGCAAACCTGTATGTTGCGGGAATAAAGCATGTCGACACAAATGAAATGAAACAAATATGTATGGGTCGAGCACTTACAGTCCTCATAAACACAGGCCTTTAACAGGTCCTCTGCACACCCTTGCTAGGCCCAAGTCACAAGAGCCCTGCCCTTCTGAAGAAGTTCCAGACTGCCCCCAGACTCAGGCCTCTAATGTCCTCAGGGTCCAAGAAGAAGGATCCCACATAAATATGCCTGGGGAGTGTCACCAAGGCTTCACACTCACACAACACATGGGCAACAGTTTCCTCCCCAGCCCCACATTTCCTACACAAGGGACTATGTGCGAGTCCCATGAAGTGAAAATGTCTTCTCAAGGTGTTATGACCAGTGAGAAGGCCAATAACTACCCTGGATTGTGCCCTGTTAAAGGACATTAGCGTGGTCTTGGCAGCAGTATGAGGGCCTGAGATCAACTCTCAAGCCTGTCTCAGAGTGCCAGCCAGACCCTGCCATCGTATCAAGTGCTGTCTGTCCAACCAGAACTGAAGTTTTCTTCTTATGCTCTGCCTTGAGACCCCCAAGGCCAGCCCCGGTCCAACAAAGTAGTGAGCAGAGCTCTCCTTTGCAAGCTCATCGGCAATTTCATTTCCACATATCTGTGAATGTCCAGGGACCCAAAGGGTCCCATAGAATGGGAGGTGGAGATATCATCCAATGACCACTGGCACTGTTGTACTAAAGCAGACATTGTTTTTGCAGCCTGTAATGATTTCAAGGCTGCTTGACTAACACAGCAAATACTAATGTATCTCTCTGATCTATGTCGACACAAATAGTGACTCTGCCACATACTATTTAGTAATAGTTAGGTACTCCACTAACAACAATCAATGGATACAGTACATAATTATATAGCACATGACATGGCACTTCGAAATCGCTGCATCGGGTAAATGACGTGGGTTTGAATCTCCCGTAAATACCCTTTTAATGGTACAGTCCCTCACTGCACTACACTTAATCACTTGTGATGGTATGATTAATTTCAATTAATTATTTGTCACCCATAAGTCACAATCTAGTATTCACGACACACTGGACCACAACTGCCTGGCAACAATTCCAAATATCGAGTCCTAGTAGGCTCTCACGTCCTAAATTCCTCAACTTCGAAAACAAAGTCCCTCCTAATTTTGAATTTTTCTCACTGGTTACTCAATTGGCAGTATGGTTCCCATTGGCCCTTGTATACGTAATAAGTCCCCTGTCATTGGGTGACAGTCGCTAATTACTACAATCCTTTGGCTTGTTCATGAAGACGCTTACACTTCTTCATTACTAGCTAGCAAAGGCGTTGTGGTGTCACTCACTTTCCTGGATGAATTATTGCTGCCTTCAGCTGTCAAGTTTTAAAATTTGATGCCTCAGAAGTTCCAGACTTTCTTGTTAGTCTTGACAGCGGACAAATGACTTCCTGCCCTTTGCCTGGTAAAACTACCCCTTCTATCGCAAGGTCTCCCTTAACTAACCCTGGTATTCAATGTCACAGTTTAGCTTCTACTTCAAATAAAATCATCCTTCCCCTGTATACTTTATGTAATAACTCTATCAATTGGCTTAACTAAAATCAATGGTTACACTGGCTCTGCCAAATATGTGATAGTTGTAATTTTCCTATTTCTTCCTTCAAAGTCTTCGCCTAGTTTTATACCCTTAAACTGTTTGTCATTCATAAATTCTTATGTCCTGTGCATCCAGCATAACAAGCACTCTTGTATGATCAGCTTTTAAAAAAAAACCAATGAATATCATGGTTGAAGACATGACTCCAACTTCTCATTTAGGCTCTATCAGATTCCAATACTGGCCTCGAAACTGGTTACCCTGAGGATTTTGGCAGTTTTCCTCAGTCCCACCATGCAAATCCACCGATCACTCACAGTACCATTTTACTGTTCAATGCTACATAACCTACACACATACAACATGTCCTTATACAACCTCATAAGTGATCAAGAAATACTTACCTTTTCTTTTCATATTTTGCTATCATAAAATCTTTTATCTGCTGCTCATCTTTAGTGTCACGTACGTGATTGGCATCATACAACCCCAACCAGATTTGTCTGCAATACTGAATTATTAGAAACATACAATTACACACCCTTCAAAGAGAAGTTTTAAAAAACATGTTAAACAGTTACATTGAAAGTATTCTATGAGTGTTATTACACAGTGTAATAACACCCAGAAGAATATAAACACAGCAACACCCTTTGCAGAAACCTGAAAACTTATGTGTTAAACAGTTTGTTAGCCTCTTCAGCTGTGCATGAAATATACTTTGTTTAAGTAATGATGGTAATGACGTGGTGGTGGGGTACGCACAATGAAACTGCTACAACTCTCTGAAGTTAGGGAGCCTGGATAGCATTGTCACTACAGTGAATAGGCAATGGGCTAGATGATACAGGTTCAAATCCTGATAGGGGCAAGAAATTTTTCTGTTCTCTGTAGCCCACCAAGTCTCCTATTCAATGGGTACCGGGGCTCTTTCCGTGGCAGTATAGTAGTCAGGCTGTGACGCTGACCACTTGCCTCCATGTAGTGCCAAAGTTAATACAGTGGAGCTGCACCTCTGCTCCCCCACACGCCTTCATACTGTGGCCAGGAACAATGTTACCTTCACTTTGTTCTTCTCTGAACTTAAAATAAGAACATGAAACACAAACCAATCCAAGCAATGTGTGCTACTGCTTCACACCTGCACCACTGTTGCTCAGCTACACCTCACAACAACTGCAGTTCCAGAATGTTAAGCACAACTTCAGGCGTGCTTAAAGTTACAGAACATCCTGGTAAAGTTACAGACCAAGTTAGCTGAACTAATCTGCACATGGAGTTCAGCAACATTACCAACATGGTAAATGAGGATGGGATTAAGGCGACTTAAGACAGGTGCTGGTTAGAGACAGTTGGAGTCAGAAGGTCTTCTAGAGGTATACAGGTGTATATTCAAGAAAAGTAAGAGTGAGAATAGTTTTGTAAATAAAGTAATGAAACACTTTACTGTACAATAAATTAGTTCAGGTGGCAGTAAGCACTTTCAGGTTTGCAACATCATATTATATCTCTCTCTCTCACACACACATGCACGTGCACGTGAAGTTTATACCCTGAATTTATAACAAAAATTTAGGCTAGATTTATAATATATTTACATAATAAATGTTTAATGTGGTGCAGATCTCCATGGCTGCCTTGCAGATATTGTTTACTTCACATAATGTAGTAGTTACATAAAAGGTAAAGCTGTTCCATCCACACCATAAAGCCATATAGGTGGAGGGGACGTACAGTTCCACTCATTCTTAACCATGGCATTAGATGGAGATGAGTGATCTACTTCATACCCCAGCCACTTCAGCCCCAGCAATGAAGCCAGGCACTCACTGAATAAGAGGCTGGCTGGGCCCCAGAGTCAGTCTGGACAGTGTGGAGAAGAGCAAAATCATGTATCTGTGCCTGGACACAAACCCACTGCCTGGTCACTATAGTGACTACACTAACCCTTTTAGTTGCCTGTGAAAGTCCAAAATGAGATGTCAAGTGCACATACTTGCTACTGCTCTCTTAAAACCTGAAGTTACAAGTGTAGCAGTGTTACTATGCACATTTCAAATGTTGCTTCAAGGTAAT
This sequence comes from Coptotermes formosanus, assembly GCA_013340265.1. Lineage (NCBI taxonomy): Eukaryota > Metazoa > Arthropoda > Insecta > Blattodea > Rhinotermitidae > Coptotermes > Coptotermes formosanus. The sequence continues at coordinate 390,347 of BLKM01011105.1, read as the reverse complement.
CGCACACAAACATTAACATATAAGCAATTCCTACTTACAGATCTCACTTAAACCTCCAAAATATTAGTTTTTAAAATCTTACCACTAATTGTCAACTTCTTGCTAAAGCATTAATATTCAGCATATTCACATGACACATTCTTATGAAATGATAAAACAACGGTTGCTTACATCATTTCCTCGAGATTTTATTAATTCAACTTCTTCGGGACTGAAACTTGCCATGGATATAGATTTCACTCTGTGTGGTGGTGTCAAACCACGCCTGAAACAAAACTGTAATTAGTTTCAGACTTCTCATTATACACATAAATGTACATGGATGCCAACTGAAGGACTCCACACCTCTGTTGACTGCAAACAGGTAGATATGGGAACCCTGTTATAATTAACAACAGGTCACTTGAATACCAAATATTTCACACATATTTTATACTAGCCACATACCTGTCAACTTAAAATTTAAAACAGAACCATGTGCTGCTATTTATAATGCCCTACCACAGTCACTACTTATTCCTTTACTTTAATTAATATGCACTTGAAGACATTGTCCACTGCCACCATAAAAAGTATTGTTTTGGAACCGCATTCTGGCTCAGTCACAGGTAGCAGGAAAGGAGATTTTCTCTATGAGGCCCATACATAAAGCCAAGACGTGACTAGACACTGCCACATGCCCTCAGAAACCAATCCCCAATAATCACGCAAAGAAGACTGATTATATCAACAAAAAATCCAGCAATGGCTTGGCATCTCAATTGCACCATATGACCACAACACAAACATAAAGCACTGCTTCAGTATTATCCTACACACAAACTACTGACATATCCATGCAATCACACAAACAAGATGAAATGATGTGTATTATAATGCACAATAAAGTGTACCAAACCAATCTAAACCTAAATATGTTTAAGTCCACATTCATCCCAACTAATGCACTGCTATTATTCAATGTTTCTACATTAGAATATTTATAAGTTATTCCAACATGTTTCGATCCTTGGGATCGAAACATGTTGGAATAACTTATGTCGTAATACAGAAACATATTGAATAATAGCAGTGCATTAGTTGGGATGAATGTGGACTTAATTAATAACTACGCACAGTATGAATAATATAAACCTAAAAATGTTTTGTCTTCAGGGATGTGACAACATGTAGTCTGGTAGACAGGTACCCACATTTTGGAGGAACTTGATGCTTCTGTCTTCAAGGCAGAGAGGTAAATGGCACAGCATCATGTTCCACAGTTGTGAGATCCCCACGTCTCATTACGTAACTTTCACTTCACACTGAATAAAAATTCCATGTAAAAGGTCACTTTCACCCTATGCTCATGTCAATAAATAATACACGTTTTGCTTATGCGCAATGCATGTTGAGACAGACCTGGGCAAATGGAGGACTTCCCAGAGTAAGCAGGTAGCATTACAGGAGAGCAACAGACAAAACCATACTGGTTTCACAAACTGTCTATTTACACCTTACATACAACCTAACCTAACCCACTCAGTTCATGACGTTCCTCTTTTTTTAGGCTATACCAATAATACCAGCAATAATATATACTTTAAGGCAGCACATTCCCTTTGCATTATTAAAATACAAATTAGTGTTGCAATCAGCAAACAAAATATTATGTTCAGGGAAAATAATGCTACATGTTTTGGCTAAAAATGATCAGCCATCATCAGGCCTAATCACAAGACTACAAAATAGGGTATATTTTACAACTGTACATCAGTTTTCAGATCTCAACCTTTAGAAGCTAAAATATACATCTAGTGTAAAAGATACAGGATGCCTGAAATGTATAATTTGAAGAGTATAAAATGTTAAAAAAAAATAATGTGACATACGCAATCAGATATGAAATTCTTGAAAGTGACGTGTATATATTGCACACAACGCATTCAAGCTCAAAGCAATTCAGATGTGTTGTGGGGTCTTTAAAAGCACTGTATTATATTATACAAAGATCTAAATTAATATCAAACAAGTTTAAACAACCATGTATACATACTCAAAACAAGTGAAAGAAACAAAACACTGTTAAACAACAATAAAGAACTGAAGCTATTCCTACTTTAAATGCACTTTTTCTACACTTCAATGATCTGCCTGCAATATATACACATCGCTTCCAAGACTTTTATATCTAATTGCCTATTTATTGCTTTCTTTAACATTTTATAAACTTTAAGTTATACATTTCAGTCATTCTACATCCTTTACACAATATGTGTATTTTAACTTCTAAAGGTTGAGATCTCAAACCTGAAATTTGGTTAAAAAATATACCCCCCTCTTGTATTCTGGTAATTAGGCCTGATGATGGCTAATCACTTTCAGCATATAACCATATTTTTCCACAATAAAATGTTGTGTTGACTGATTGCAATATTCATTTGCAATAATATACACACCTTTCATCATTATTTTGATTAACCTTCAAATAACCTATGTTCACATATGCAAATGCATGTTAAACAACCCCAGAAATTCACTTCACGTATGTATACAACAAAGAAATGTATTACATTTTTAAGACATGCTGCATTATCTTTGTTTTATTTTCCACAAAATACCATTTATTTCATAATTTTATCTTTTTACATTCAAATAACACTCATGTTCTTCATAAACAGTGTGCTAAAACATAAAAACAACCCCGTCATTTAAAGGTTAAATTTCTAATACCCCCCTTTCCAGTCAACAGTACAAGAAATTGCTGCTGATTTTAATGAAAGGTCAGAGTTGGTGACTTTAGTAACACCACATACAACTAAGGGGTGATCCCTTACTGACATATTGCCTGCCTTTAGTTGTGTTGATCGTTTGCCGTTTCACATGGTCTGTGTTCAAACTGCAAGAGTATCCACATTATTAACCTACAAGATATCTGCAGTTCAAGTACACATCTACCACCCACATACATGTATCGGATAATTGTCAGAGTCTTGGAATTCGCACCCTCGGCCAAGCAAGGGCCTTACATACTCACATCTCTACAGAAAAACTCATTTGGATTTTATTATAGCATAAATTTGCGGAATATGATTTGACATAACACATCTCTAACATTTTAACATTTCTGCATTTTGCTTGAAAATGCACAAAACATGCACAAAATTCCTAAGTTTTACACTTTGTTGTGATAGGTATTAGGTGACACACAATGTAATCCCATATCTGTAAGTTCCTTCAGACTGTGTCACCATTGGAAATTTTCAAATCTTACAGTCCGTGACATACAACTAAAAAGTGAGTACAGTGTGCTGTATGTACTTGCTCTTGTTTGACTGTTAATCCATTACAAACAAATTTTGTGTGGAGGAAATTAGTAATAAACCACTAGTTTAACTATGCCACTGCTCCAAAGAATAGCAATATTTAATGCTCTGTTCCCAAGTTCTGTCTATAAATACCGTAGGAAGAACATGTAAATACTGCAGCCTAATGCAACTAACTAACCCAACTAAACAACTGGGAGGACAATCAGCAAAGCTTTAAGCTCTGCAGAATTTCAGGTAGTGCAATAAATGCAAGGTAGAACAACTTTAAAATACAGCTATCACTTCCACAGCAAAAACTACTGCATCTGCAAAACAAAACAAAAAAATGGGCTCTACTGCATTATTGGTCTACCAGACGAGGAAAATTTTCTATACAGATGACTGTTGTAGGTACCGAGGGACATGATGTGGGTGAAGCGTGAAGGAGAGGGAGGGACCTGTCTACTGTGGAAGGTGGAGGTTGTGCAGAGTCTGCAAGGCAGTGTAGCGCTCTACAGAAGCAGCGTGTACTGTACTGCTGAGAAGACTAACTGTTACAGAGGTCGATGACAAAAGGAGAGATAAGATAGGGGAATGAGAACAGTGCTGGCTATGAAATCAGACAGATGACATGAGAGAAATGGCCCACTATCTATAACAGAGAGACAGCCTAGACGGCTAACCTAAGTCTGTGTTGATTGGCTGCTTCCGTTGGAAAGGAGGGCACTCACTATAACAGAGACATAGCTTAAACAGCTAACCTAAGTCCGCCACGATTGGCAGGTTCCCTGACTAAGGGGGAATGGAGGCGCAACCATAATCCACAACGCATTACAGCATTTGTGTCCTGAGTCACGGCACACTGGATACACTGTGGTAGACCTATAATGCAGTAATGCCAAAAAATGCATAATGATGGTACGCACTAAAAGGAAACCCTCTTTTAATGAAATATTCAAAAAGTTTAATTCTTTTCCACTTGCCAGAAATACTTACTCTCAATACTGTTTTGGACAACATGGAAAAATCTATAATTCAAAACTGCACAATAAAGAAATAAGACATACATACAATCTTCACATGCCAAATACACTCAGTAAATATCAAAGAGTTGATGATACTTGAATCACGTTATCCAACAATCTCCCACCAACAATCAAAAAGTTTAAGTCATTATGTCAAATCATTTAATCAAACATCAGAAGCGTCTCTACTGTGTCACTCCTACTACATGCAAGAATTTTTCTCACTAAAAGTTAATATTGTAAGAATAGTGGTGGTTCTGTCACATAATTACTGTTTTGTCTCAGCGTAAATGGTTAGTAACTATATATTTACATGCATACTGCATACTGTATTAGACCATGACATGTTTTACGCTCTTGGCTTAATCCTATGTGGAATCTATGGAATATAAAGAAATTCTACTCGATTTATGAATGCAGGTTTTATTTCGTCAACAATCCCAACATGATTATGCCAACATACATTAGCTGTCTAAACTGTCACTGAATTTGCGATTTATTTCGGCATAAAAAGGTATCAAAACACCCAAGGTAACCGCAATGGTTTCATTCATGAACATCGTCACAAAATCCAAACACGTGGTGTCTCCTTCTTGTGTATCTATGTCACGTCAAAGAAATACCCTCGAAACAAAGAAGTCACTGCAACTCCCATGCACTAGCAATACTCTCGTTAAAAAATGGAACACATACAACTTCAATAAATCCATTCATGTCAACTGTCAAGTACTTTGTGCTTGGGCTGTGTCTATGATTCCGCGTTGTCAAATGATACGTTAGAACCAAACACGAATGTAATAAAGCCAAATACACATATAATCACTCTGCATTACAGGCATAGTAATCAAACGTTCAAGGTACATAATTCTGGCCCGTTGTTTCACATTAAGCCCCTCACAAATATACATACTCAAAATTCACAGATACATTTTTCATTATACTTACAGCATACCGGAACATGAAGTACAGACAAACGAACCTATAGTCATATTAATATATGTTGGGCCCCTCTGGTGACAATCAAAGCATTGTTTATTTGACGCCAACGACACTAATTCGCGTAAAATCTTAAGGTGCCTTTCATCTTGCTTCTTTCTTGAGGAAGCCATGTTGATTTGGGCCACGGATTACTACGTACCAACAGCCATGGATCAAGCATAAACTTCTTGTAGAATGTACTAGTCACAGATGACGTCCAAGTGTCACAAACTGTGTTGCCATCTCTTGTCAACAAATCTACGACCGACGTCGGTAACGAATTAAGTTCCAGCCACCGCTATCCATCCGCACCAAGCCAAATTGGCACAGCAAATATTGTAAGCCTCGTATACTGGAATGGTTTCCATTCCAGATTTGGAATTGAAAATGGTTTCTTGAACTGTGTGGGGCCTAACTTATGTATTGTCACCCTTAGGAAACAAAAACAATTTGTTGGCAACATCTGCTTTTATAGTACATTACATGAGCAGCAGTAAACATCCATCTATATCAATCCATAATCCCCTTAGTAAAACGTATTTGATCAATGTAAAATAGGTCATGCACAGATAAAGTTTAATGTTCAGAAGTGACACCCAAATTGGAAAATATCAAAACTGTGCTAATTCAGAACAAACTCCTGGGATTTTTGCTACAATTCAGTTCAAAACATTTTATCCTGTGGTCTCTGGTCTGAAATTGCAGAGATTAATATACATAGAACATTCAACTATAAACAAATTTAATTTATATCCCCTTCAATCATGTCTAATCAACTTGCATGTAACCCAGGTTAAGGAATATCCTACATTTATGCTTGTAACTGATGCATCCTAGTTTATGAGAAACAAATATTACCATGCCCACACACACAGCTCTGGATCAGCTTTATTAAATTTCACTTTAAATATCATTACAATTAACTCAGCGAGTCAGAAAACCATTAACAAATATATGGCATCACATGCAGCAATATGAAATGGTTAAGTACACAAACTGGTTGGGGCAAATTAAAATCTGATGTGATGCTACATTTATAGGTCAGGATAGAAGAAATTGGTGTATATTTGCTGTTACCATTCTTTTACAGAAGAGTTGTATCATGGAAAGTTCATTAACTGAAACTGTTAGCATATTTCATTCCTTTAATACCACACTGATTTTTAATGCTTAAATGTGTGATACAACTCTTTGTGCCATAAAGCAAGGTTTTGGTTTGTATATTCATTCCAATACAGAAGTATAATTTAAAAAATATATAAAATTCATCTTTCTCCCGACTTTCTAGAATGCAGTTGGTGTCTTTTCCGCTGTAAGCAACACAACAGACTTTACACTGTTTGAGATCTACTAATATTACAACAGTATCCAGGGCATTTTTCAGCTGCTACACACACCAGCACATGATTTTTACATACTGGCAAACTTTGTCAGTAATTACAGTTACGCTGCTGCTGGTGCATTGCATGCTTTCATTTTTCATGCTTTTTCATCACAGATTCAGTAACCAGTAACCACGTTTCAGAAATAGAGAGTGTAAACTACATCAATAAGTACATTATCTTGTACTCATATTAAATAATGATCCATTTACAAATCATGTATATTCATGTCAGGAATGTCATATCTGTGCACATAACAGGATGTGATTATGATTGAATGTGTGTGTGCGCATGTTATCCAAGAACACCAATCTTGGTTAAGAGTTAAAAGCAGGACAAATGATGGTAGCAATAAATGGCAGTGAGGAGTACCCAGGCTCAAGTCACTATTACAATCTTGATCTTTGGTGAAAAAGCTACACTGTGTGCATATTCAGTGAAACAGTAAGATCAAAGTGTCTTTCAAGGACTACAGTGCATCACGGTGGATCAGGGGAAGGGATGGTATGTGTGCAGAGTAGTTACACATTGAAACTGTGAAATTTTCCTGTAAATTTTCAACAGGTATTTGATTAGTAAATATTCTGATGACACCCACTGAAAACATTTAAAACAGCTTCCAGAAGATGAAAACTGTACAGTTCTCAGTAAAATGCACAAAGAGTATAAACTGTAGTGAAGCAGGGAGGGGGGGCCTTTCAAAATCTTCCGCATAATTACTGGAGCCGCAGCCAAATTCCGAGACTTTCTGCATTCACTGTAAGTGCAGCACATTTACAAAAAGCAGAACCCACTGTATTTGTTGAACTAAAGAAACTGACACAGCACCAACACAGCAGCAGCACATGTTATCATAATTTAAAAGACTTGCAGTAACAGTTAATATAATACAATACTTGTCATTGGAATTGAGCCATAGTTTTATAACTTTCACGTCATAATCCTAAGTATGTAACAAAGAAGCTGTTTGTTAGTTTATATGGGGGAGGTATGACCTCTGTTCCTCTCAAAAGGTATGCAAGTCCTTCAGTGAACATTGGTTTAGCAATTTCAATACACTCCACATTACAGTCATCTTGCCAGGTTGTAACCATACTGTCACAACATTTACGATGCATATATAACAGCTTCATAGTTCTCTTTACTTTTAGCTTACATTCCATTATTACTTTTCCAGCATTCTCTTCCTTGTGTGAAATATATTCATCGGCACCCACAAGAATGTCGAGACTTTTATCCATGACCCAAAGCAGAAGATACTGTGAGTTTTCTTCTGACAATTTTGTTTCCAATATAAGTCGACAATTCATAGTACAGGATTTCTTAAATGCTTGCTTAACTGTGTATATGAAGTCTTCTAGAGCTGTTGCATTATTGTTCCCTTCATATGAAGTTGTGCAATTCCATAACTTAAATGCTTTCGAATTTGTACATGTACCTAACCAAGCCAAACATCTGTTGCATCTAATGACTTGTTCATTTCTACCATTTATTACTGATGCACTTACTAATATGTAGCACATGCCATATAAGCAGTCAGTTTCCTTAGGGGCAAGGACTGAGTGTTGCATGCTGGAGGCACATGTATGTTGATGGCAAAACCAATCACTAATTTCCCATGATGCTGAAGATGGTAGAGGTAGAACTCTTTTAAACAAAATATCTTGTTTTGACAAAACCTTTCCACAACATTTACATGCCAGCTGACATGGTCTGTCGGTACGAATGCACGGAGTTAACAATTTTACAGTTGCATTTTGAATCATGTCTGAACTTTGTTTAATTGGCAATATTTCACTAGTAAATGATCCCACAACATTGGCTACAGGTTCAGTTTGCATACGGAAAGAGATGGATTTCTTCAGAACTTGCAGTGCTGATAGACTGTGGGGTCTCAATTTGTAGTCACGTAGATTTAGCACCTGTACTATTTCACGTGCTCCAGACTGCCACGTAACTTCCACTACCGAAGTCTTAATATTAATTCTGACATATTCATCTTGTTTTAGGTGTTCATCAGTAATAATAAAAACATTGCATACTTGTATGCGAGGTCTCATCTCCACAATAACTGAGTGTATCATTATGACAAAATCAGCAGAAACTTCTTCAGTGTTTTCTCACTATTCCCCTCTTTTCATACTCAACAAAAAGATTTTCTGTTTCTTTCACAACAAATGGAAGTGTTGCCTTCTGGTAATAATTAGGCATTAATTCAATATTATTTATAACGCTTGACAGAATATGTGATTTTTCTGCATAAATACCTGAAACAAAAGATTATCGTTAATAACATGACAGAAAGCTTATGTCGCTCTGAATGGTAATGAAAGCTAATAGTTATAAAGCTAAAAATAATCTGTAGGTTTCTCATCGTTACAATTTTAAGAGTGAGAGAGGGGTGTCATATAGCCAGTAATTATTCTCGTCTCAAACATACTGCATAGATCATGCCTACTTCAAAAAGATATTAAAGAGGGTCCCCATTATCCAAGTCTCCAATACCTGTTCCCAGCAGATAGTGAGCCAAAGTTTTTGAGGATGACAAGTAAAAATTCCCCACAAATCAGGAGCTCACAACTGTAGACCAAAAACTAACCAAGAGAAACCGGTTCTGAACCAACCTGGACATTGTTCTCTGCCCTCTCTTGGTGATGTCTCTCTGGGCATTCAGCACAAGGTAACACATAATATTTCGTACTGGTTCCCCTTTAGTTTGAGTTTTTGTCTAACTTGTGTTATTTGCTGAGTTACTATGGTGTAGTTCCCACCCCTCTTGGAGGCCAGGGTCGCACCCAAGGGGGGGAAGGGGGACTGCTGAGCTCTAGCCCCCCCCCCCCAAACTCCCCAAAACCGAAATTTAAAAAACACATATTTTATAGATGGCATGATGTCAAGAGTTTTACACGATTTACCCTTCAGCCAAAATTAGCTGATAAGCAGTACATCAAAATTTTGAAAGATAAATTAATAACATTAAAAAAAACAAGAAGATATGACACTGTGATTGAGTTATGGAACACGCAGTGATATTCATATGTATATAAATGCAGCTGCAGAGTGTGTTATGTTATACATATGATATGATTTTCATAACATAATTTTTAAAATCAACCATAAATTATACACGGCCTTAGGGTCACCACCCCCCCCCCAATAAAAAATTGAGGATGTGCACCTGTTGCAGACGGACAATTTGCAGTGCTTGCAGAAGCACAGATCTTTGTTGTCTGAAAGGGTACAGAGTTCACTAATGGTACTTAATTTTGGTCTTTACTGGTTTGTTTGAAATTGCTTTGTAAAGGCTTAGGGCTGACATACTGACTTTGTTATGTCAAACTCAGTTGGTTACTCTAGCAGCCAAACAGGACCAGCTGCAGTGTTACATTTTTGGATGTTGGAGGTAAGATTAGATTATTTTGTTCTACTACATAATGAAACACTGTACTTATCAATTTACATTCGTTATAATATATTCATTTTAATAAATTACTTTCTGTGAGACTTTGCTTCTATTCTAACTTGGTTGCATGGGACTAGGTATAATGAAGAATCAGTTGACCATTCACTATTACGTAACTGGTGACCTCCATCTGCACAATGGATTAGACTCTGTTCCAATCCATTCACCTGCACACATATTTTTAAAAATATGTTCACATGTAATTAATGTTTACTTGTAAAAAATACTGTCCACACCAACAAACTCTTTGCTAACCATATTTACGCTGTTTCTAATGGGTAAAACTTTCCCCCTTCAAGGGATTTCACTTTAAGTGGTGTTTTTTGGGTCACAAGTAAACATGGACAACAAAGGCCCCTGGTACCTACACCCCACACATTTTTGTATATTCGTTACTGTACCTGGTGCTTCATAATTCAGATACGTGAAATGCACGTGTAAGTGAAAAAATGAAGGCTGATAGTGGATAAAAATCCGTAACTGAGAAGATGGAATGTTGTATGTCTCCTGAATAACATTCTGGAAAACAAAAGAAAATCATTTCACACAGTGAAAGAAATATGATCACAAAGCCAGCAAGATGAATATAAATACACTTACTATTCCTTTATCCCTAATATTTCTTAGAAGTGGCAAGTGACAGCTGTTCAGATCACGAAGAGATTTGATTCCACTCTGACGAACAATGGCTAGAAGGTACAGATCTTCAACCTGTTTTCTGTCCCATTTTAAATCTGGCAGTAACGTGAAACCAATATCAGGATCGGAATCCTCAAAAATAACTCTCTCCGTTTCTGATTTACGTTCGAGTATGTTGGTGACCCACTAAAAGCAACAAACAAAAGTTACAACTGGATGACCCTACCAACATGTAAAAATTTATTAATGTTAACAGAATCTCTTTAAAATTCCACTAATATCTACCAATGGCAGTAACGGATGGTAATTCACAAACTGAGAATACAAGCAAAGCAGTGGTGGCTACATGCTGTAAATTACAATTTGGGGGGGGGGGGGGGGGGAGATAAGGAGAAAATAACAAAAAACTGAAAAAGAAGTTGTCACACGGACATGCATAATTGTGAAGTACTATATAACAAACCAAAAGCAGAAGTCACTTCAAATTCACCACGATACAAATTATGTACGGAAGTTTTTGGGGATTATGGGGTCATCAAAGTAAAGCCATACAATAGGACAGATTAACTATTAAATTTAATCATGTTTACTTATCCTGGCAAGGACAAACAGGTTTCTACACCTTCTTAACTCTTACAGAATGGCTGACATACATTTAACTGGAGGTGCTGTTAATGGCTGAGTGCCCTAAGGGTTCAATTTCTCTTTCAACCAGTCTGACTGACAGATGTTCATATTAAAATACTTTATACACTTTTCTGTGCTTGACGACATACATATACATTACTTTTACCACATGTAAACCTTCTAATGCCACACCAGTAATGTGACTTTCCAACTTGCAGACCAGGCTCTGCACCAGTAAATGCTATGTATACCTTGTGCCTACTGGTACAGCATTACATATTTCACATTCATATTGCTTCTTTATATCTCTTAATAATTAAGAAAAACAATATAAATACAAAATGACTATTGGCACAGCATTACATATTTCACATGCATATGCTTCCATTATATTTCTTAATAACTGACAAAATGTGTGATATTGTGTTTTAAAGACATCTAATAATAGTAAACACACACACACATGAAATATGTAATGCCATATCAGTACGGCTCAAGGTGTAAAATATGTAACATACTTGTATAATGCACCAGTACAGCACCTGGCCTTCAAGTTCGAAAGTCACAACTTGTGGATACAGCATTTGGAAGTTTACATGTGGACAAAGTGGCAAACATGTACATCACTAGGTATATTTCCTGATCTTGGATGGCATGCACCCAAAAGCATTCCTGCACCCACCCTGAATTGGTTAATATTTGGTATGATGGTTCACAACCAAAAGAAGGCAAAACTACAATTATAAAACACACATTTGTGCATATATGCATCTCAGCCATATCTACAAATACTCCTAGAAATAAGTTTCTGAAAGTCCTTTTGCCACACTACTCTTAACCTTTTAAAGCCTAGCGGTAACTTTACATACGACCAGGTTTAATATTAAAAAATTCTACATGGTGCCCACATTGCGTTTATCTGTTTTGTACGGATCTCAGAACAAACAGCAACTTTTGCCTTATAAAACATTAATAGACTGGTTCTTATAACTGAGGTGGAGACTGTTTACAGCGTGGTACGCACTGAGTCCTTATACAAAACAGATACGCTTTGTCTTTAAAGGGTTAATGTCTTGAATGACTCAAAATGAGATTCCATCACCCATACAAGAAAAGCGAAAACAACAACAAAAATACCACTTGACGCTGCGTTATAGCCCAGAAGCGCGCAGAACTTATCAGCATAGCGGCACAAGCCTCAAGTCACAAACAAAAATACAGATGTCACCAACAAGAGACTTTAAGTATTATCACAGAAGAAAGTGAAAAAAATGTTCTCTGAATGCTTCACAAAATCAAAAGAAGGTGACATCTGCCTTGTCTGTATAAGCATGCGACGTTGCAAGAATGGTCTGATGAATTTCCAGCCACTTCTGAATATGTTAACATCATACATCAAAACACCACTACATATCACAGTGTTAGTGGTAGTCTTAAAGGTTCTGAGCAAACAGACATGGCAACTGATGCACTAGTATATAAACCATTTATACTATTTCAATATTCACCTTCAAACTAAATATTTCTTTCTCCAGATGTGGCAGTGTAACAGACTCATACAGCTCTGGTGTCTCCTCTATCAAATGAATGTTTTGTGCCTGATATTTTCTAATATGCTTTTCTGTTGCTGGATATATCACGGTCGTTTTAAAACCTAACAACAAGCACAAAAGTGATGGCTACAGTAATGTTCATTTATCATTCTTGTGTACATGTGCAGGTACAGGTATGTTACGCTACATACAATAAATTCCAGGACTGTACTTGCTATTAGAGCTGGATAGCATAGTCAGTATAGCGACTGTGGCACAAGCTGGAAAATTTGGGGTTTAGAGTCCCAAAGGCACAAGAGATTTTTCCCTTCTCCAAAACATCCACTCCAGCTCTGGGGTCCATCCAGCCTCCTATTCAACTGGCAGTAGAGGGCACTTTTTGCAAAGGTAACGTGGTCTGGGCATGATGCTAACCACTCACCTCCAATTAGTGCTGAAGTAAAGAATGTGTGAAGCTATACTTCCACTCCACTTATATGCATTCAAGCTGTGTACAGGGACTTACCTTTCCCCTCTACTGTACTTGTTATAACACTGCTCAAAGTGAAATAATGAGACAAAATGTGCTGCATACATCTGACACCTAGGGGAAAATGTATGAGAATCAGAATTCAATTATATTTATGCAGGCAGATGCACAACATGTTTTCTTCAGGAGATAATCCTCATCAGGACTAACTACCCCCTGGATTGCTCAGTTAATTTTGGCAAGGCACGTCATAATCATCCTCAAATTACCACCAAAATTTATTCTGAAATGAGCTTAATAAACATGCATTCAAAACGTTAACTGAAAATTCTGAACGTTTTAGCTCTTTACAGTAAAATATACGAAATATAAAACGTATCACCCACCACTGCACTTCACATTCGGAAAGCATTCGTAAAATCCATATATATCATTACTGAATTCCTTATACAGGACACAGTTAGAACCAAACGCATTCTTCAGTTCCTCCTCATTAAACGGCTTTTTTTCTAACAGCACGATTGCTGTTTCCGGTCTGTTTTTAAACGTTCCTTCGATACATATTGTTTTCCTCTGACTGTTATCACTCAAAATTCGTTTCTGTTGGAATTCGGAAAAGTCATTCAATACAATACGTATAGTTTCACCGTCCCCTTGCACATCACACTCAAGCTTGCGACTCTTCGGTGCCGGTTCTTTCACCGCATCACTCACGCCAACAGCGTGCGCCATATTTAACTATACTCGATACTCTGTGATATTTAATACGTATCACCGACACGCCACCCCGTTCAGTTAACACCAGTGGCAAACTCTATGCCTTGGTAGCCACGACGGACGACACAGAATCATACATCAGAGCGATTACAGTGCAAGAATCGCATCTCTGACCCGTGACCACAAAAGGCACTAGGAGTTTTTTAAATTAGTAAAATGAAATAATATAAATAATAATAATTTATCTGTTACATTCAGTCACATAATTTAATATTATTCCGACAGTACATTTTATTGTAAATCAATTAACTCCAACTAATGCACAATAATAGGACAATTTGTACTAAAACTGCACGAAGCGGTCCATTCAATCGTCCGTATAGAAGACTGAGTGGACCTGTGCACCATTTGACAACCCCTGATGATGACTGCATTTGCATCGTAAGATATGTAGGGGTTCGTGCAGTTTTAATACAAACTGTCCTATTGCTCATTAATTGGCGTTCACTTATTCAGTTACATATTATTTAAATATTGCCACCTCTGGGAAGTGGCGCAGGGCGGCCAGCTCTAACGGTCTGTCTGAGGCCACCACAAGGCGCCCAGTGCCCAGTGCCCTGCTTATGGAAGGGATCCGCTGCGCTGGTTGCCACGGATGAACCGGCTGCTAGTAGCTGTCGGCAGGCCCGTCCGACGGAGGTTGGGCCGGCTATGCCGTGGTGGTAGGTAGGCGTGCCGACCCATGTCCGGAAAGTGGGCCGCCCAAGCGCAAAGCCACTGGTTCGGGCAATCCCGAACCTGCTGCCTCCCTCCGTTTAGACAATAGGCGCATGTCTCTCGGAGATGTGTCCGGGCCTCTGTGCGGCATGCCACCTGGCACCACTCCCGACACCCTCATGAACACTAGCACGATCGTTCCCACAGGCGAGCGACACAAGACCCCCTCCACTTACGTGTGAAGCGTCACGCATACGCGTGGCTTCCTGACATGGTTAAGGGGGTATTGTCCAAGAAGTCTCGCGGTCCATCTGAAGGGCAACAAACTGATGACTGTACCAGGGACAGCCGATTGCTTTTAAGGCCACGGTCAGTGCCCTCCGGTCTCTCGATGGGATCAAGGTTTTTCACTGGGTCTCAAGGCCACCAAGGGGCCGGGCCCTAATGGTACAGCGAATAGGACTCTCAAGCACCTTCCGCAGCGGACTATATTTCTACTCGTTACGTTACTTAATGCAGCGCTTCTGGCGCAATATTTCCCAGGAGTATGGACAGACGGCAGCTTGATTTCCATCCTGAAAGCCGGGAAGGACCTGTCACTACCCTCGTCGTATCGTCCCATTAGTCTACGAGACACGATTGGCCAATTGCTTGAAAAGTTCCTACTTCGTAGGATTTTAAGCGAAGTAAGCGGGCGCGGGCTCTTGCGTGATGAGCAGTTTGGATTCAGACCCAAACATAGCATGTCTCTTCAGCTCGCCCGCCTCGTTCAGAGAGCAACTAGAAACTTCGGCGAGAAAAGACTGACAGGGGCTGTTTTTCTCGACGTGGGTAAGGACTTCGATACCGTTTGGGTTGATGGTCTTCTTTTCAAGCTAACCGTGTTTAACTTCCTCTCGTATCTTGTAATAATCTTATCCTCATACCTGCACAACCGGACGTTCGAGCCGTCCTTCCAATCGGCTACAACCACCCGTCGACACATGATGGCTGGCGAGGCGCAGGGCGGGCGTCTCCCCTGTCCTTTTCTAGTCTGTATGTTAACGACATGCCCGTGCCATCCCGCCACGTCGAGCTAGCCCTGTACGCGGACGACACGGCCATCATAGCCACGTCCCGGAAGCCAGTATTACTCATCAGTTACATAGTACACTCAGTTGACTGAGTGACTTAGAGCGGTGGCTGAGAAAATTGAGAATCGCCAATAACATATCAAAGAGCAATGCAATACTCTTGGCTAAGGCCGCTGGCGAGTTCCCCGACCTCAACCGGTACCGCTCCAAGGACAGCAAATCCAATAGGTCCATAAGCCCGTTACTTGGAGTGACTCTCGTTTCACGTCTGACCTAGCTGCCTCATATCGTCCAGGCCAGAAAGAAAGCCTCCCAGACACTGGGTGTGCTCGTGCAGTGACTGGCATTGGCAGCTCCAGCCACAGATCATCTACGGCTCCAGCGGTGTTTCTGGCACTGGTGCATCCGCGATGCAGCTGGTTAGACTGGTATTGACGGCACCACGGTGCTCCCTATGTGACACGTCCTCACGTCTCCTTTGTACTGCTCGGGTTGATCCAGATAGTTCGCCGGTGCTAGCACAGGTCAACCAACCAACTGACCAACCTTTTTTTTAACAATTAGAATTACGATAAGTCTAGTCACAACACAACAATATATTGTTATTTATGTTATTGTGTTTAGAACGGTCTGCTCGTAATTGCAATTGTTGAATAGCGCAGCGGGGGTTAACTCTCTGCCAAAAATCAACAATTTTTACTCTAGTCAAATATAATAATAATAATAATAATAATGCATCTGTTATTTTATCAGCTAGATTTAATTTTCCTACTGTCACACCCGGCAAGTGGCATAGAGGGAGTGGGCAACGTGCGGATGGACATCTATTTGCGATCCGAAGTTACGAACGACTGCATTCAAAGGCAGATATTTCCTGTCCTCATTAACAGGTGTCAGTAAAGTACCGGGTCTCATGACGCGCTGGGCTGTGGCCTGAACCAATTACTTCCATATGCTCGACGTTAGTTCATGTATTAGCGTACGTCCACACAGGAGAGCGAGCGACATCCTGACCAACTGATCAGGCTGTGAATAGTCGTCCGTGACATGTTGCCAAGTATTTTCGCCGTACTCTGTTGTTTAAAAATTTATATGCCAAAGACATGTGGGAAGAATGTACGGGGAATTTCATCTTCTTTATTGGCAGCTTCGAAATCATCCAGAGAGGGCTTCCGCATACTTCAGCATGTCTGCGGAAACTTTTGACTTCTTAGCGAGTATACTGCAGGTAGGATTAGATGACGCGCAGAAACCGGATTTCGTCTTTCGGCGAAACGGACGAGTCCACGCGACATTTTAGTCGACTACAGGCAGCCGAGGTGTGCGAGTCAGTTTGTAGCATTTGTACTGCGCTGGAGAGGCTATGTTCCGCCGTCTTGCGAGGCTTGCTGGACACCCACTCCATTTTCCTCTTGCTTCTTCACTTCCCCTCCCATGCGTCGCCGCGTGCCATGTCATAGCAATCGTGTTCTAGTGTAAGTAACCGACTTCAAAGAGGACAACAAACTGCGGACAACCCATTTCACCTGCCGACAGACTGGTTGTTACGAGGTACGATCGTAATGGAAATATCTCTTCTCTCAAAGGCCCAGATCGGCTTCGAGGCCCACCCAGCCTCCTGTTCAATGTGTACCGGGGATTCTATCCCCGGAGGAAACTGACTGGGATGTGAAATTAACCGTTTACCTCCATGTAATCATGAGGTTCAAACTGCGTGGAGCTATACGTCTGCTTCTTATACATGCCTTCATGGCAAAGAGAAAGAAATCAGCTACCTTTTTAAATTCACATTTTTATTTTAAACAAAACTACGTTACTTGAAGAAATTGCCTCTGTCTTTGCCAACGCTACCAAAATACTTTTCACCATAATCAGACATGTTCACACCTAACAGCATTTCAACTCTTCCACGCTGAAAATAACTAGCTTCTGAGATATAATGCCGTGTAATCTGTTAGCTACAAAACTGCATAAGACAGTAATCTTCGTAGTCACAACATTGAGAATCTCGAATATGATATTATCTTCTCTCCGTACAGAACGTCTTGAATAAACTTCTGAAATTAACACCTCCTTATAGCTTTCTCTGTTTCCCCATACATGAATATGAATGACTGCAATTATCCACGGCAGCTACGCAGCCACAAATACCTTCAAGCCGAGCGATGTCGCTCAAAAAATACATCAGGTTTTAAATACAAAGCGATGTCGCTAGCGCACTCACCAACGCCGCTTACGCGCTCGCGTCAGAATGGCCACTTTCACATAAAACACATGTTCTGTGTTGCTTTGGTCGCTCACCCGCTCGCTCGCTGACCTGTCTACCTCTGTTTTAGTTCGTCTAGCCGTAGCTCCGTATTGAACGCATCTCTGGGCTTGTGATATGGAAAACTTATGACAGTATCCTATGAAATATTTTATCAGTTGTTCAGACACTATTTTGATAGAGCCTTTCCCATTAAATTAAATTCTCTGAGAAAAAAACAAAAGAAAGAAAAGGTGGGTTACAAAAGGGATTTTACTTTCAAAGAGCAGAATGTGTTTCTTAAATAGAATAAAAAGGGTTAATTCTTTAACCCCAAAAGCACTTGAATATATAAATAAATACCAACAAATTTTGAAAACTGTTATAAAAGAAGCCAAGAAAAGGGAATTTGAAAAGGGCGTATCTCTTGCAAAAAATAAAACTAAAACATTATGGCAGATTATAAATAAAAAAATGGGAAACTCAAGGCAGACAGTGGAAAATATTGAGTTAAGGTATAACACAGAGATCATAACAAACCCACAACAAATCTCAGCGAAGTTCAAATCTTTTTTTATAGAATCAGTACAGTCCCTTAGAATGAGTAACAATTTAACTCGGTCATTAAAATCTCCATCTCAAAACACTAATTATTTCCATGCCTCTATGTTTATTTCCCCAGTAACAGAATGCGAAGTAGAGAACATAATAAAAAGTCTAAAAAATTCATATTCAGCCGGTTTTGATGAAATCCCAGAGGTTATGGTTAAAACCAGTGTACACCATACAAAGAAACCATTGACCCATATATTTAATCTTTCATTACAAAAGGGACTTTTCCCTGATAGCTTGAAGGTCACAAAAATATGGCCCGTTTTTAAAAAGGGAGAAAAGTCAGTTATTACAAATTATCGACCCAAGTCAGTACTTTCAGTATTCTCTAAGATACTTGAAAAACTGATGCATAAAAGGTTAATTTCTTATATTGATACATTTAATATACTTACCCCAGAGCAACATGGTTTTAGGAAGTACAAATCCACTCATACTGCGGTTCAGTCATTTGTAGAACATATTCAGGAGGCTTTAGATAAGCAGCAGTATGTCATAGGAATTTGCTTAGATTTAACAAGAGCATATGATGTTGTAAATCACTCTATACTTTTAGATAAACTGGAATTCTATGGTATTAGGGGTCCAGGTAAAGCTTGGTTTGAGTCATATTTATCTAACCGATCGCAGTTTGTTGAAATAACACATACAGACTACCAAAAGTCCACTCAAAATTCTTACTCTTCAAAGTTAAGAAAACTTCACTTTGGAATTCCGCAAGGATCGATTTTGGGACCAGTATTATTTTTGTTATATATAAATGATTTAACAACTTTTGTAAAATATGTAAAAATGGTCCTATATGCTGATGATACCAATATATTTGTTACCAACAAAAACAAAGAGTCTCTATAAACACAAAATTAACCACGGTTATAATGCAGTTAGAGGAATGGTTATCAAGGAATGAAGTAGTTGTAAACACTCAAAAAACATCTGTAATGTGTTTTCACAATAGGCACTATTATTTGTGTGAGAAACCAAAGGTTGTGTATAGTGACAAGGAAATTAATTATTGCTCTCAATCAAAATTATTAGGTTTACACATTATGGAAAATTTGAATTGGATAATACATATTTAAAATTTATATTTAAATTTGTGTCATATATTTTATATTATAAAATCCCTAAAAGATACTATAAGCCTACAAATGATTTTATATATCTATTATGCTCACTTTCAAGCTCGCTTGCAATATGGCATCATTTTCTGGGGATATGATAGTGACAGTATAAAGATCTTTTGCTTGCAAAAAAAGGTAATTAGACTGATCTCTGGTATTGGTAGGTTGGTTTCATGTAGAAGTGTGTTTAGGGATTACAAAATATTAACTGTACCATCTCTATACATATTGGAGACTTTATATTTCATAAAGAAACATTCGACACATTTAAAATCCAATGAGCAGCTGTATGACTATAACACCAGAGGTAAGACAAATTACCACAAATTGAGTTGCAACACTTCCCAATACCAAAAGAGTGTCACAAACATGGGTGTTA
The DNA here is from genome assembly GCA_013340265.1 of Coptotermes formosanus. NCBI lineage: Eukaryota > Metazoa > Arthropoda > Insecta > Blattodea > Rhinotermitidae > Coptotermes > Coptotermes formosanus. Next base: position 370,057 of record BLKM01011105.1, on the reverse strand, counting down.
AATTACATAATTGTCTGCCTAATAGGTTAAAAATCTTGACCAGTGTTAATATATTTAAACATGAAGTAAAGCAGATACTCCTTGAAAACCCCTTTTATACTGTACATGAATTTTATAATTGGAAAGAGTCTTAGCGATCTGGTTTTATTTTATGAGGAAGAGTAGTTTGGTATGTTGTTTTGTATGAGTTGTGGTTCTTATGTACTTATCTTGTAGGATACATCTTTGTACATTTGTATGTGTCAATTGACTTACCCTAATATCATTATGTGATTTTATGTTGTTATTAGGAATTTTAGTTTTGGTGTGTTTGTCTTGTAAAATGCATTTTTAGCACATTTTCGTACATGTAAACTGACTTACCCAAATGTCATTATGTGATTTTAAGGGAATAAATAAATATAAATATAAATAACGGAGAACTTTCCTCATTGTAACAAATTTCCCGTCTTGACTGAGGGCCTCGATATGTAAGGTTTAGTGGAAGAGGACATAATGCGTTCCAATATTACACGATCCAGGTTTGCACCCAGAATTTTTGCTTGGGGAGGGGCTGACCCTGAGGCCATATATAATTTATGTTTGATTTTAAAAATTATGTTGTAAAAATCATGTTGTAAGCACAACATAACACTGTCTGCAACTGCATTCATATACATATGAATATAACTATGTATTCCACGACTCAATCACAGTGTCATATCTTCTTCTTTTTTTAATTTTATTAATTTATTCTTCAAAATTCCAATGTACTAGTCATCGGCCGATTTCAGTGGCTGATTTTGACTGAAGGGAAAATCATGTCAGACCTTTGATAGCATAATATATCTACAAAATCTAAATTTTTTAAATTTCGGTTTGGGGGGGGGGGGGGGGGG